>VWZD01011592.1:1324665-1359210 GCA_013396695.1 Sakesphorus luctuosus
ACCGGAGCCGCTCGCGGCTCTCCTCCGGGCTCAGCTGGTCGAAGCTCCGCGCCTCCTCCTTGCCCAGGAAGGCCTCGTGGTCGTACTGGAAGCCGGGCTTGTCCTCGTGCTGCGCCGCGGGCCGCGCTCGCTCCTGCCGCGCCGTGGGCTTGCCCAGCGCGCCGGCCGCCAGCAGCAGCGCCGGGAGAAGCGCCCGCAGCACCGCCTGGCCCGCCATGGCCCGCGCCCGCAGCCCCGCTCCGCCGGCCCCGCCCCGGGTCCGCTCTGGCACCGCCCCGCCCCCGACGCGGCCATTGGCAGCGGCGTCCGCCCGGCCCGGCCGCCGCCACGTCCGCACCGGGGCCGAGAGGCCACCAGGGAACGGGGCGGAGCGGGATTCCGCCCGCACCGGGGCCGAGGGGCTGGGGAACGGGGTTCCCACCCGCACGGGGCCGGAAAAAGGGGGGTCCCGTCTGGGCACCGGATAAACGGAGCAGCGGGTCGGGGCTGTCCCTCTGCCCCTTGCAGTTTGCTTGTGCAGAGTGCCCGCGTCGGTGGTGGTTTCTGCTGCCACCCTGAAAGGGCTGGGAGAAGACAAAAGTGTGATTTTTTTTTGTGTGTGTGTGTTGAATATCGATAAAGCGGCAAGTGAAAATAACAAACAAACCAACCCCCTGCTCGCTCTTGACTCTGTGTTGAGTGTTACAGCAAACTGATAAACTCACGATGTGGGAAAAAAAGGTTGCCAGCACTCTCATCGGGGATATTTACAGTGATGGTGTCACTGTCACTGTAAGGAAAGCGAACTTGGGATCCTGAAAATTCAGGAGAGAGAAAGCACAAACCATCTAGCAAAGAAAAAGATTTTGTTTGGTTTGGTTTTGCTTAAATTACAAGTTGTTGTGCTCATGGTTGTAAAAGTCTCTAGGCAGAGGTATTTGAAATTTACCCATTACGATTCCTTTTCCTATGTTATACTTCTAATTCACAACTAGAGAATCATAGTGTAAGAGGATTGTCATCATCTCAGCATGTTGCAGTTTAATGCTCCTGCTGCTGAGGGATGCCGTGGTGTATGACCACGAAGTGCCCACCAGCTCTGTCCATGGTTACTCTGGACCTGAGGGTGTTACTAGTTCCAAATTGCAATGACTGTTTTGTCAGCCCAGTCCACAGGCTGTGTAAGCCACATCTATGATGTGGCTTTGGGCGTGCCAGTAACACTGACATGCAATGTGCTGAAGCAGACCACTGCTCCCCTTGCACTGCTGTTACCCGGGTAGGTGTCCTTTTGACCTAAAGCTCCCGTGTAGCTGAACTGTGCTTGGCACAGGGCTTGGTTGTAATGACCGCAGAAATGTGGTGGTGGAGAGTTCTACATTTGCTGTTTTCTGCCTTTTTTGACTTGTGCAAAGTGTGATAAACAAGGCAAAGAGCCATGCCGGGCTGGTTCTGCCTCAGAACCAGTGGCAACAGTAATGGATTTCAAACATTTAAACAGTCAAATATGTTGGTTTGTTAATTAGACAGCGCAGCCTGATGCACCCCTTTCAGCTCAGTCACACGAGCTGCCCTTTGCTTTAGGCCTGGACAGACTGTCCTCTGGGTGTGTCTGTATGTCCACAGCTGAGCAGCTGCTTCAGTGCTGTTCGGTGAGAGCTGTGATATGCACGTGGCAGCTTGAAAATGGTTCAGCTGATCAGATTAGCTGTGTTTGAGTTTACAAAGCTAATGAGATGTAATCCTTTTATTGTGTTTGGTTTGGTTTTTTTTTTTTGCTTATTTTGTATTAAGCATATACCTCCAAAACAAAGTTTTCATTAACATACTCAGGAATCTCATATTTTTGCAGTAATACAGATATGACTCTTTTCTGTGTCTCAGTCTTCTAAAATTCCTGTCCCTGGTTCATACATCTATAATATTGTTTCTAATGTTATCCCAGAGGTGAGGCTGTGCTGAGGGGCTGAATTTTTAGCTTCTTGATCCACAAGTGCTGCTCATTCAGAGACGAGTCATTTGCATGAATAACAGGTAGGCTTTGCTAACCATTCACGCCGTCAGTGCTGTAATCAAACATCAGCTTGATGCTTGATCTTAGTAGCAGAGGAACGTGAAGTTGTTTGAGGACCGTGGGAAGTAAATCTCTGTTTTGTTGTCAGAACAATTTGGAGCCACTTCTGTGAGAAAAGCTACAGTAACAGCAATGCAGAATGGGCTAAGTGCCTACATGGCCATTCGTTTGAAAGCCTCTGGACCCCAGGAGAGTTTGCCTCAGGGATATGGGTTCTGGAACATTTTAATTGTGCCCTGTGTTTGGGTTCAAGTGTGAGCAAGCCCTGAAATGCAATGATCTTAAGAGAGAGGGAAAATCATGAATATTCTGATCCCTCCAGACTTGGTTTGGGACCCCTGCTAATAACATAAAGATTTGATTGATCCAATATGACTTTTTGTGGAAAGGGAATGATACTGCAATTACTTGTCCTTAGCGAGCTGTAGTCCTAGATTTCAATGCTGAGAATAGGGTGTACATTCACTTAAAACAGTTGTTGATGTGGTCAGTCTTAGTAGTGCCAGATCTTTGTATCACTTAGATTGATGTTTACAGATTTGCTGTTGGGCTATCGTGACCTTAAACTCTTTCTACTTCTTTTACTCAATTCACAAAATGGAAGTTTTCTCTTAAATCCTTTTTCCAAAATGCCTGTTTCTTAAAATACTGGAGTTTTTTTCCCTGAAATATATGTATTTTCTGGTTTAGAGGTGTTACTATGAACAGTTCTGCTGAGAGAAACCTACTGCTACTGAATAATTAATTAGTTTTAGAGTTTAAGGTGCTATTTTTGCAATCCATGCTTCTTTCAGTACTGTGTCTGAGTTTTATACACATAAGGTTCCTTTGAAACATTGCAAAAGACCAGGGCTGCAACACTGACAATGTTTTTTAGCAATACATTTATGCAGCAGCAGGCATGCTGGGTAGTTTAGAAGCTTTTAATGAAATGCTCGCAGATATTAGGGTTTTATGGGCTGGAAAACAGTGCAAATCAAAGAGCTTTGCTTACTGTTTATAGCATTTTTCCTTTGAATCTAGCAATATTTATTTCACTTTTTCCATCTTGCATATTGCTCTTCACATATTTACTTTCCCTTTCACTGATATATTTATAGTCAACAAAATATTCTATATGAAATATACTTAGAGCTACAATCCACCTGTCACT
The DNA here is from genome assembly GCA_013396695.1 of Sakesphorus luctuosus. Classification (NCBI taxonomy): domain Eukaryota; kingdom Metazoa; phylum Chordata; class Aves; order Passeriformes; family Thamnophilidae; genus Sakesphorus; species Sakesphorus luctuosus. Next base: position 1,327,872 of record VWZD01011592.1, read on the forward strand.
GCAGGCATTCAGTTACCTGGATATAGCCCGAGACGACTCGTTTCACATCTGTCTTTGTCTCCAGTCTGTCTTTATCCTAATGAGGGTCACCTATCTTGCTGTTTAGCCAGTATTTCTGGACATCATTAATTCTGACTTCCTGAGGCCAAGTAAATGATACCTAAGGGATGCTGTGCTTTCTGACAGCCTGCTGGCTAATACCTGATCTTATCCCACTTTCAGTAGCAGAACTCTTCTCAGAGCATCTCTCTATCAGTATGGGTTTTTGAGTCCAACTGCTAAAATAGTCAAAATACTTGATGGCATCACAGTGTAGCTTTCTAAGTAAGGACCTTTGTGTACTCTTACTTACATTTGAAGTCCACATTAAGACTAGAATGAAATTCAGGCCTAAAGACTGCATCATAGTTTGGTTTGAAAGGATATGGTGAAAATAAGAGTGATGTAGAGTGCCAATATATCTTCAGTTAAAACATCAGCCTGCAAAACTGCTTGAAGTCTTCTGCCTCATCTAAATCTGTGCAGCATTCCTAACTGTCGTGCAAAGACACACTTATCCTGGTGTTGAGACTTTCTTTTTCTGTCCTTCACAAAATTCCTTTGTTTATTTGTACCTGATGGGCCTTGGCTCCATTTACACAGAAGTCCTTGTATAAACAGGTAAAGCACTGATACACTCACTGGTTTTCTCATCAGCAAATCGAGTACATTTCAGAGCCTCGCATAGCTATGATTAACAGTCCCCTGAGACAACCTGGAGGAATGAGAGAGTAGGTTTAATTCAGCAGTCCAGGATCTCATGGTGACACTTGGTTATCAGGGACTGATGGCTTTCAGGGCTTGGATGCTGAAACACGAGTGAGCTCAGCTTACTGGTGGTGAGTGTGGGGAAGTACCATCGTTCTTGGGATCAGTGTGGCACACTGCCTGGTTTCCCAGGGAGAACTGTGAAAGGCTAAGTCTAGGATTACAGTCTATTTCAGCTCTGAAAAAATGTATTCTGCAGCTCAGTTAGAGAGAAAGGTGATCTTTGGTGATAACTCTGTTAGTATTACTAGGAGGTAAAAATGAACATCTGCAAGAAGCAGATGATTTCTAAGTAAGCAAAAGAACTAATTTTTCAGAGAAGCTACAAATGGAAAATATAACATTCCACCACCCCCCCACCCCCCCACCCCAAATTTTTGTATACTCTGTAAATCCAGAATAACTAAATTACAATTTTCTTTTGTACACAGAACACATGGTTGATGGACATGAGACTCATATATGTCACCTGAAGTTAAATTCCAGAAACCTATTTTGTGTTTTTCAGAGTTATATTTTACATTCCAGTTGGGCTAATGTGATTTACTCAGGTCACAGTATCAGCACTATTTTTTTTCTTTGTCCTGTCTTTTCCTGAGGACGCAGAACACCTTCATCTAAATTGTTGAAAAGTTTCCATTGACACCAGTAGACTGCAGCTCAAGCTGTTTGTATGCAGTGCAGCTGTATTTTATTGGAAATGTAACTGTATCAGAATGTCCAATTTATTTTAGATGATATAGCATTTGATACCCCGTATTTGTACTTTCAGCCATATTCTACTGGGTGCTAATTGCTCTCTTCAGCTTGGGTAAACAACCGTAGACAGACTGTAACTTGTGTCTCTGCTCCTGTGGGAAACTAGAAGTTAAGAGATCAGAGCACAGTCAGATCCCAGGCTGCAAATAGCAGCAGACACCTTGCAGGAGGAGAAATGGAGGAACTTTCAGAGAACCACTTTGATTACACTTAGTTTTGGCTTGTCCTGACTTGCTGCTTCATCACAATGCCTTGTCCCGTGTCTTTTTCTTAACATGGGTGTAGTCTACATCATTCCCTCCTCCTTCTATTCTCTTCATCATTTTGTGCTTAGATGCCACAAGCAAGTTTCTTGACACAATCTACCCAGAATAATCATGCCAGTAGTATGAGGCTAACAACTTGTTTGCTCTGTATCACTACCCATTTCTCTTTCTCTTTACTTTTCTCATTTACTTACACAGTAAACTCTTAGGCAGGGATTTTCTACTGTTTCTGCAGATTGGTTTCTGGTTACTACTACTGGTGACTATTTCTACCGATTTTCTGCTGAGCTTGTGCAGTCTCACTTGAACATGGTCTGAGTTGTCCCTTAAGGTACTGTTGTCAGTAAGCATAGTTAACAACAATTTTCGATCACTCAGGAGCAGTCTTGAAGTTTTTCTCTTATCAGGAATCTTTGTGATTTGTGTTTTTTCAAACATTTACATTTTCAAGTGTATGAAAAGATCCCTTGCTTCTGACAGTGTGAATCCGTGTGCTGTATGTGCAATTTGCCCTGGTAATTACTTATGTATGGTGATAACCATAGCAACATCCCAGGTAGATAATGTCATGCAAATTACTGCAGCTCCAGGGATGGAAGATGTTAATATAAGTATGTACTCACACTCCTGGTCTTCAACATTTTGTAGTGACTCTCCCTTTCCCTCCCCCAGACATGTTGGTTTAAAATTTCCTTTCCTTTCTATGATCGGGAAGCAGAAGAAAATCTCTTGCTATTTTTTCTCATTGGTATTTGCAGAGGGAGGGGGAGGGTGGTCCTTCAATGTTTCTGTCATGAATAATTTTGTATGCACAGTGGAAATTCCACAGTGTATGTAGGGCATAAAAGTCTAGAGACTTGGATACACTGCAGGGCCGTGTTGTGCCTAAACTCAAGTTCTTGCATTTGTAAACACAGAGTGTGAGCATGTGGGGGTAGAATTGTAGCCACAGATGGTTGGACTGAGGTATAAACTTCCTCAAATCATTTACAGAAGATATGGGTGAGCAGCTTTGTCTTTCAAAGCAGACACGCTGTAGCTGAATATTTATCAGGGTCAGTGCATTGTTACTGAAATGAGGAAATAGCAGAAAAGAAGCTGGTAACAGTTATCCCTTGTTTAGTCTTAAGCAAGAGCAACAACAACAAAAAAATCTACAGGAATGCTGTTGTGCATATACACTAGTCCTTGTGTAACCTTAGAACCCTGGAGGTATGAAAATAAGGTAAGCCTCTACCCCGTAACTAGAGCTTTTGTTAAAGATATTAAAAAAGCAAGCAAGAAAATCAGTTAAGTAAAGGTTTTGGTTTTCTGGTAAAGAGTGAAATTGTTGCTGAAATTTTTTTGCTTTGTAGTTAAATAGTAAGAATGTGGGTGTTAGTGCTGCAGTCTGTGCTGAAGTTACTGATTACAGAAAGCTGCACCATCCCAGCCATTAAATGAGGAAATACCATATAAAAGAGAGTGGAGATTTGTGGAGAGTCAGAGAAAGATGGTGCAGGCAACCAGAGGCACATATGTAGTCAGATCCCAGTTTGCAAGGTATGTGTTTGCAAAGCCCATTGTACTGTCCATTAGGCCAGCACTGAATGGTCTTCATCATCAAGATGTCTTTCTCAAACAGAACCGTGGTGGGGAGTGGAAATAAAATTATTGAAGTCACTGAGCGACTTTATTTGTGCTGGAGATAGTAGATATAGGCAGTGTTAATTAATTGGAGATTAAAATACTGCCGATCTGTATCCCTTGATGTCTGTGTAGGGGTGTTTGCCACTCTTATGGGTCTGCCTACAAATCCCAGATAGTAAGGTTTTCCCCTCCAATGTCTCTGGGAATTAACAATTCAGTACTGTTGAGCTGTGCCAGCCTGCCAAGCATAGCTATTGATGGCAGTGGAATTTGAAAGGTACCCATGTCTGGGTAATCGCATTCGTAGTTAAACCTTGCAACAGCACTTGGAGCTATGGACATCCCTGATTTATGATGGAGTTTTTTTAAAAAGTCACCTTTAGTTAGGATGCCTGCCTAATTAAAACAAACTGCACCAGAAAGAAATATATAAAGTCAGACTTTTTAATTATCTGACTGAAACTATTGAGCCTGATTGTTGTTACAGTAAAATCAAAGTGAGCAATTCAGATCTATGGAAAGCCCTGGGAGACTCAGCTATCAGCCAGAAGCGGCAAGGAGCTCAGCCGTTGCTGACTGATAGGGAGGAGGTTACTCCCCAAGAATTCACATAGTAGGAATACACAGTTCTCTGCAGGTGCACGAAAATAGCCAGGATGAAATAATATAAACATGGGACTTGTGAGAGATAGGTTCTAACCAATTGAAGTTTCTAGCGTGGTGGTGTGGTAACTCTTTTAGCCAATAAGCTGTAGTCCTAACCCTATATAAACTGTGTGCTATGTCTAATAAAAGGTCTTCACTTTAAATCTCATTAGATTCGTGTTGTGAAGTCCTTTCTCTGCCGCGAACTTTGTTTACTTTACCTAATGATCTGCAGGAGATTTTTCCTGTCTGGCTACTTCGCGTATTACGGATATTTCTTTGTCATTTCTATTTTTCAGCATGACAGTGGTCTCTCCTTAGATCCCGTATCACATGAAGAGAATAGTAGATACCTTGGAATTACAGGGGTAGGGAAACTGAGGGCCTGGAAAGTTAAATACATACTTCTTCAAAATAAAATTCATGATAACTGCAGTGCTAGACCTCCTGAAACCCTGTTTATAGGCCACTTTCACTGATTGACCAGTATCACAGCCAGAGAAAACACTTGAGTGCATTATCCAGTCTTTTGCTTTCCATGGCTAGGATGTCTTGTTCAGGACTGAACTGATGTCTTCCTAAGTAAGTCCGTGGGATAGTGGGGATCACCACTGGCACATTTTTTTGTTTCCTGGTGGTCTTGTTTAAGTGTATGGTTTTGATTTATTGCTTTTGTTCACAGAGCAGGGTGTGATTAACAATGATTAATAATGAAAAGGCTGCAAATAATCTAGGAATGACTGAGAAATGGTGTCAGTTTTTATTGAAACTTGTAGCACAGACATTCAATAGAAGATCTTAAAAGTTCATCACAGAAACTGATGTTGCAAAGCTGCCCTCAGAGCTGCAATACCATTCCAACACAGGGTAAAAAAAAAAGTGCATGAGAAAAGATTTGTCTAAGTTAATGCCACATGTAGGCCTAATGTTGGATTTAGTGACTGGTTCCCTGTTCTAGCAAAGTTGGCACCTTCCTCCATGTGCTGCATAGTATCCACTTCTTTTTATTTAGTTCTGGCTAACCAAACCAAACTAAGGGAACCTGCCAACCTGTGGGAATCCCCTATACTAGCCAGCTGTGCAGTTTGTATTTAACAAGTGGGTATGTTTTATCGACAAGGAAATAATAACATCAAATTCATATGACAAAAAGGCATGTGTTTAGCAAGTAATATTTTATGTGCATGATTTTATTTACTATCTGTTCTCACTCCTTCTGTCTCACTAGTTGCTCACCTCTGATAGTTTATGGCATGATGTTCAAGGAAACATTGCATTATCACATGCAGCAGACATCAGCCAGGAGAAATTGGCTTGTCATTAGTAGTAAAAATTGTGAAACCAACCCTACAATAAACTCTGCTTTTGGCCACAGCCTCTGCCTCCTGGGTGCAGAAGTGAAGCACAACCCGCTGCTCTCAGTGGTCATTTTTAACCCATGGTTAAAATCTCCATGTTCAAAGGTCGAGTGTGGACAGGACTTGCCATAGGACTGAGAGGTGCATAAGTTCATCCAGGCAGAGCAGCCTGGAATGGAGGTATCCAGGGGAATTGAAGTTCTCGTCTTTCTTTCCTGTCTCTTTCTTAGGGCATCATTAAATGGCAAGCTTCTGTTTAAGACTGATCATTTTGTGTGTGTTACTTCAGGGGAGGAATGACACAAGAAGTCCCAGTAACAGTTCATTTCCTGAGGCACCCATGGGTTTCTCCATTACTCCTGTGGAGACTTCTGAAAGGCAGGTAGGTACGGCTGTGAGCAACTGTGGCTCTGTGATCCATGTTCCAGTGGCTGCCTCCAGGTTCCTTCTATCTCACAGCCTCCAGACATGAGTGTGCTTTCCTTGCTTGGATTAAGGTCCTGCTTTTGACAAATGCTGGGGCCTGAAAAAGTAGCTTGCGCAGCAGAGGGGCTGCAGGCTCACACCTCTGGGATTTGAGGCTTAAGTGAGGAGAAACATGGACACTCATCCCTCAGTTGGCAGCTTGGCTTTCTGGGAGAAGCACAGCAGAGCTGGCTTGGATATCAGAGTGGGAAACTGCCTCTAAGCTTAGACATTTTCTATTGATAATATATAGCACAATTACCCACTGTAATTAAGCTGGTTTAGGACAGAGGCACACCAACTGCAAAAGAGGTCTGTCCAATGTCCACCAAAATCATCAGAAAACATCTTTGTAACTTTAGTGAGTTTAGTTTGTCAATGATGCAAAGCAAAGACACACAGCTTTTAGGGTAGGAAGTGCAGTATGCTGGAAGCAATATGAATTCCTTTTCCTCCTTTTTGCATCGCTAATTTTTATTTATCACACAAAATCATAAACTGCACATAAACTTAAATGCAGACATAATGTACGTTACTACACTAATAGAGAGGCTGTGTTCTCTTAACCAGACAGATTAAATAAAAATAGGCCTATTGAATGAGTTCTCCTCAGTGGAATGTTCAAATTCCTTGTTTTTCCAAATCTTTAAATTCTAACTTGTCTGTTAAGGATACAAAATTATAATTACACTAAAATGTGCACACAAAGGACAACACATCAACTAAATTTCTTCAGACAACAGCATATTGAATGTCCAAAGACTTGGTTGAAAGGCTTTCATCCAGGGCCTTGCACTCAATATCTTTTCTGAGTTTTGCTGTTGATTGGCTATTTGGAATTTACAAACCATTCAACCAGAATACACAACAACTTCAGTTTTGAATGTGTATAAATAGCTGTTTAAATATATTAATTAAGGGAAGTCTACATTTCCAATTACTGTTTTGTTTTGTTGCCATCAAGGTTGCGGCACACCAGCGCCTGATTGATGACAAGTATAGCAAACTAAATAGGCAAAGCCAAAACACCTATGCAAAACACATTAACTAGTGCCAGGATTGTGAAGTGAATAGGAGATTTAGATAAACTGAGTTATGAACTGAAACTAGCTATAGTACACAGCTGTAAATGTCAGTGAACCAAACAAACTAATTCTTTGCCCGTGAAGTAGTGTTGGAACACATACTATATGTAGTTTAGGTTTAAATATAAATATGGGATTACCTTTTAGGTTGTGAGACAGAATCATATAGGCAACAAACATTACATCTTGAGTCTTCTGTGACTGAAAACTGTTGTGTCAAATGTGGTTAGTTTAGTAGGGTTGATGGGCTTTATTCAAGGTTCCTAGAATTTATCTGCCAAGCATAAATAATTATTTAACAACTAACAGGGCAAGGCCAGAAATATAATAGCTTTTATGTTGAAATTAACATCAAGTGATCTGTAGACATCTGCTAAGCAAGCCAAATGTGGTCTGTGTGCTGTATGTTTTGCCTCACTGCCTCAAAATAACAAGCAATGCTTATATTTGGAGGGGCAGTTTTCCGTGTTGAAGTGGAAAAAAAAATGTTCTGATAGAAAATCACTTGCTCTGTTAAGATCAAATGTGTGATGAACATTAAATAGCCCTACAAATTTAAATAATGCTCGATGTTGAGATTTCAGCCTTGCAAATGCTTGTTTCCTGATGTGTGCTTACTGTGGTTTGAAGAGAAATGGAAGTCCTTTCTTGTTAGAAAGAAAACAAAGTATCATCCAGTATATTCCAGCCCTTAGCTGTTAGAGCTTTCTGGGGTCCAGTAAATGTGGGACCTTGGGCTGCAGTGAACTTGTTTTTTCCAAAATGACCAGGAGGGTGAGGGAATCATAAGAAAAGCCACAATGTTGAGAAACCCTGAAGAAGTTCCAAGTAGCAAAGACCCTTTCCAAGCAGATACTTGCTGTTGCCTTGCAGGGATCTGCATTGTGTGTGTAAGTGTTTTGGTTATGTGGGTGCCAGAACAGAAACTGTACTTCCTTTCCTTGAGAGCACCACTGTTGGCATGGCCTGTTTGCTTTGCTGGCTGTGGCAGTTCATCTGCTTTCAGGGCCAACCATTCAATCTTTGGCATCTTCTCTCGGGGGCTTGGCCTTCCCTCTGTTTTAAAGGTATTAGAAGGAGTTTGAATTGCTGAGTGGGGAATGTAATCTTTGTGAGGCCAAGTCTAAGGATGTTATTAAGCTGAAAAGGCTGCACTGGCAATTTACTGTGTACTATGCAGGAATGAATGAGAGACCCGTATTCATTGTGCTTATGTATGCTCAAGTTCTTTATGCCCATATTTAGATCTATTAACACAATAAGATTAAGCCAACTTGAATTTCTTGAATGAACAAAGCAGTAAAAGGCAGAGCCTCAACAACAGACCCCTTAAATGTGTACTACCACCAGCAGCATGACTAACACTGGACCTGAGATCCCGTGGGGTTTGGCAGTGACACAGAGGACGCTGTTCTGAACAAGCTGGATTCCCTTTCGTACAGGAGCCTTGGCACCAACCTCACTGTTAGCTGGCTCAGGCTTTTATGGGGGCACTGAAGGCTGGGCTCTGCACTGGACTAAGTGTATCTGCTCCAGGCTTTCCTGAATGTAGGAGTGCAGCCTCGGGCTGCTCTGGTTCACACTGCCAGGAGTCCCTGGGAACTTGTCTGCCAGTTGGGTTAGCCAGAACACACAGTGCTCCAGCCAAAGTCAACTTCCTCCTGTGAGGGTGATCACAGTAAGGGAATGTCAGATGCTGCCTGGGCCAGTTCTCAAACCACACTTCACCCATTCCAGCAGGGATTTCCCCAGCAGATAAATGGCAGAAATCTCTGTCCTGTGCTGGCAACTCCAGGAGATAGAGTTAGAGGAATAGGACAAAACACCTGGAGGAAGAGAGCTGTTACACTGGCAAATCATAGAACCATAGAATGGTTTGGATTGGAAGGGACCTCAAAGATCATCTAGCTTCAAACCCCTGCCCAGGGGCAGGGATGCTTTCCACTAGACCCTCTTCACAACAAACCTGGCTTAGGCTGTGCCTGCTGCTTCAAAGCACAAATGATGACAAGGAAGAAATTCCATCTGGAAAGGCCTCATCTTGATTTTCTGTATTGGAGTAGAGCACAAAGGAGTTTGGAGTGTCCTGAGGCAGGAATGCTAAGTAATTTTGTCCATGGATTAGGCTCCTTGTCCGGTACAAGCAATATCCAAGCTGGATAGAGAGTGGACAACCAGTTCCATGCCATTTTGTCTTGTCTTTCTGTCAGAAATGTGAATTGCTGATTCTAAGTCACAACATGTAAAAGTTCCTGTGCTGTGCTGAGGGTGTGTAACAGCCCATTCAGCTTTACTCTGATGATTAGCTTACTGCTTTTAGTACAAAATACATGGCAAGGCAGTCATTTCTATGCATGTTCTAGGGTGGTGCATTATTGCATTTTAGCACTTGACATGAGATTAATTTACACACAGTCACTTCTTTGTCTTCCATGAAAAACAAATTCTCTATCAGCAGGTGTAAGAAGTCTGCTAAAGATTTCGTATTATTAATGTTTACAGCATTTTTTGTAGTGCTGCCTGTTAATTACCCCAGTTAAGAGTGTGCCTTTCTGCTGGGAGGGGTAGGCAACTATTTGGGATGATGCTTCTTGAAAAAATGTTGACAATGTAATTCAGCATCGGGGCATCTCAAAAGATGCTGCTTTCAAGAAGCAAACTGGGACTAAGCCTGCTGTAAAAAGTGAAACTGGCCTGGTTGAAAAGTGGCTTTGGGTAAGAAGCAGCCTCTCTGATTTCAGAGGCTCCTTCCAGTCCTAGTGTACTACAAGTCAGCGAGAAAATAGGCTGTGTGTTGGAGGGAGCACATTTGCTAAGGCTGTGAAGCAGGGACTGGTCAAAGGAGGGTGTATGCAAATCTGAAGCTCTGCCTCTAGCCTTAACCATCCTCCAGACAGCAACGTCCTCCTTCTCTCCCAGGGCCTCTTCTGCTGGCAGGCATTTTACTGGGAGTGCAAAAATTGCTGGGTAAAGAGCAGTGCTTTCTTTTGTCTATTTTTCTTCTTAAGGTGACTCTAAATGTTTGTTTCTTCTTTTGACTGTTCTTTGTGCTTCCACCTGGCTATTTCTTCCTGATGACACTGTGGCCATCAGGGAGCTGTGCATGGCCCTACACACAGGGATATCACACAGGTGATGGAAAGATGAGGAGAGGCAGCGTGATTCAGTGAAAAAAAAGTCGGGGAGTCCTTAACTTGGCATCATGCCCTCTTACTCTTTTTGTTCCCTGCATCCACTTGCTGTCCTGCTGTGGGTGGCTGGCAGGGACCCTGGGCCTGATGAGGTGCTGTGCACTTTTTAAGAAGTAGCTGTGTCTGCCTCAATGGTGTCTGCATATTTTGGTTCTGTGTGCGGCTCTTCAAAGACTGGAATTACTCTATTCTCTAGAAAAATTACAGTTCAGCCCATCTTTGCGCATTTGTCTCTCCCTGTGATGAGGGATTCTCTTGATTTGGGTCTGTCTTTATTTCCATAGATCTACCTGGCAAAATGAAGGTGTGATTGTAGCGTGTTTCCCTGTCTTAATTTAACCAGAAGAGGTAATAGTAGCAATGAGGATGCAGCAGCACTGGCCAGCAAAACAGTTATGAACTTTCCAGCGATCTTCTATGTATCCCAAGGTATGTTGATGGTGTAGCAACTGCTGCTTGCAGAGATACCCCTAGATAGCTGTTAATGATTTCCCAGTGACTGAATTGTTACTTAGCAATGGATGAGTTAAATAACTTCCACACAGTTTATTCTGCTTCTTAGGTGAGTTTTGCAGCTTGTCCCAAGCACCATGCTGCTGTGTATGGGATGCACTTGTTTTAGTGAGCAGGAAACAGTGAGAGCATTTTGGATGAGCAATATGAGTGTTCATCCAGATACATCCTCAGCACATATGGAAGCAATGCTAATAGACTAAAGATAGAAAATGAGGCAAACAAAGGGAAGACTGGCTTCTGTGTAGAGCAACGTAGTGGCTGGCATGTCAGGAGAGGGATAGGGACATAGCAATATTCCCACTCCAGTGCTGGAAGTATGAGCCCATGCCAGAGAAATGATGACCAGGACTATTAAAACCCTCCCAGGGTGCCTGGTTCTGGAAAAAACCAACATGCTGGCAGAGACTGTGTCATGCTGCAGAACAACCTGCCACTGACTCAGAAGTGGTAGAAATAGAGCATGAAAACTGGGCCTCAAACCCCGAATGACGATCTCTGGATGTTACCTGCCACAGACTGATCCCTGGGGCTCTCTGCTTTACCCTGTGGCGTGGCTTATGTAAGCTGTCACACTGAGGAAGGTCCATAGAGCTCAGCTAAGTGTCTGGGCTCTGCAGTGGCAGCCAGTACTTCTCACTGAACTGTGCCTGCTTGGTGAAGTCTAGAACTTGGTTTTGCCATCCTTCCAGGTGGTTTCTGGATGCTAAACCGAACACCACATTTCTGTGCCAATTCTCTTTCATGAGAAAGGGCTCAGTTCCCATTTAGTCCAGCAGAATTGAACCTTTGGACTTGAAAATAATCTCAGTCTTTCAGCTAACAAGATTTGTCCTCAGGACTTTTTCTTACATTCTACTTTGAATATCACTTCTACATGCTGCTAATTTCGATAGGGCAAATGGGAATGACCTGCACATGGAATTGGCAAGATGACCCCTGTATTATAATTAGCTGGCTTTGGTCTGCAATATGTGTTCTAAATGAGATGCAGTGAAGTTCTTCAGGAGTCATTCAGGTGTACTCCCCTGAACTTTGTATCAGTAGCCAGCTGAGCTTTGCCTCAAGAGATATGATCCAGATTTGGGACTAGTACCTGGCCTGGATCTTTCTGAATCAGTGTTTGAGTGGCACAGAGAAAAGCACTCGAGAGTCGTGGCAAAGCTTGCTGAGGCCAGCAGGAACGATGAAATAAGCTATCAGAAAGTCAGGCCGTTTGTACTGTGGTGTTGAATTTGAGTCGTCAGTTTTCTGCAGGTGAGTTTGGCCCCGCCGGGGCCGCGGCACTGCAGCAGCCCCACCTGCTGTTGGACGGGGAGGACGCGGCTCGGTCCTTCCGTGCGCGCTGGGGCTGGCACAGGAGTGACTCACTGCAGATTACCCCTTCTCCTATCACCCTCTTTTACTCTGCGTTCTCCCTTTTACACTCGGTTCTTTGCGGTCCTTATATTTGTCATCTCTTATATTGATTCTAAGCTCTTTGAAGTAGGAAGGATATCTTATCTCTGCTTGTAGAGCACTGAGCAAATTTACACACACTGTAAGTGTTTGATACTAATAACAACACTAATCTTTTGCTTTTACTAGCACTGGATTTCAATAGCTCTCTGTGAATCTGAATGAGAAAAAGTTACAAAGGCAAAGATATAATTAAAGTTCCTGAGATGGCTTTATTCTGTACTGAGGAGGGTGATTCCATGTTGTGGGTTTGTTCGGGTTTTTTTTAATGTTTAGAAATGAACACACCATAAACAAGTCTTCCCAGAATAATAGTGAAAACAAATGACAATTCTAATTGACAGTACTTGTAAAAAGGGCAGGGTGATAAATGATGTATTAAGGTACTTTTTCTTAAATTATACTGAGGCTTTTATGAGTTTGAGATGAGCACAGTGATCAGGAGTAAGACTTATTTATGCAGCAAAATTAATTTGAGATGAGGGTACTTTTGGAGCAGAAAGAGACTTTTATGTCTAAAGGCTTCGCTTTATATATATAATTTATATATATTTATGGACAAATTCTGCAAGATACTTCAGCTCCTGCCTGTTTTCAATAGCAGTTCTGTTTCTATGAACATGGGTGTTGCTGAATCAGAATCTAGACCATCAGCTTACCTTCCCCTAGAAAAAAACCCTACAGTTTAAACAATAACTACCTCCTCAAGTATCTTATTTTAGAAGAGTTTGTTATACCATTGTGTGACATATTGCATTACATTTGGGAGTAGGGAGAGACTCAAAACTTGCCTCTAGAGTGAGATTCCAAACATTTTGTGTATGAAGATTCTTTAGACTCATCCATTAGAAATGTGAAATTGAGAATGCATGCGTGTATGTGTTGTTATTCCTTCTTATAGGTTATGATGTACACAGGCAGAGGTAGAGGGGAAAGGTGTTGTTATTTAGTTTGGGGGAGAGTGGGGATAGTTGATAAAAGTTGTTTCTAAAGCAAGTAGAATTAAAATTCTGGCGTTATCTGAGATAGATGAAGCTTCTTCCGAGATACCTACTCTGCAAAAAGCCAGCTGAGCAGGATTCAGCTGACATGGTGAGACCCTTTGTATTTGTGACAGCATGTGTTTTACACCTGGACTTATAAAATTTTTATTAAAAATCTGTTATTAAGCCTTTATATGTCACTTTGATAGGCTGATAGGATAGTTAATAGACAATGTTGAACATCTGCTCATTTCCTGCACATTGAGAGTGGGATTCATCAGTGAAGCAAAGATTTTGAAGTACTGTAAACCAAAAAATTTTCCTAACAGATAACAAAGGTATTTATTTTATTCTTGAATATAATACACTTTCTCTCAAAAGATAGTTTAGACCTTAATTTTTAAAAAGGATGTTTGGATTTCCTAGATGAGTCGATGTGTTTGCCTGTGTCCCTGTCTGATCTGCCTTGTGCCTGTGTAACCCAGCAGGGAGAGCACAGCGCTTTCTGATATTCTCAGACAGGGTGAATGTACCTTGCTTTGAAGATGAGGGAGGCACAGTAGTGGTTCATATGCCATGTGCAGGTTCTCCACAGAGGTTACATTTTACCCTGCAAGAACTTAAAATGTCATGACTGCCACAAAGTGCAGTCAGTCCAGAAACTCCGTGCAAGACATACAAAATAAAGAGGAAAGAGAACACTGTAGCTGCTCCATTTCTTTATGTCTTTTAAAATATGACCATAAGTGATATCTATACATTAGATATGTAGCTATATATGATGTTTCACCTAGTATTTATGGTACTAAGTAGCTGGAAGTTGAATTATTTGTTTTCTTAGTGTACAGCATTTTTGGAGGTACCTCCAATGCCAGAGTCATCACAGTGGTATGTAACAAGTAAGAAGAATGTTACAGGCAAGACTGTCCTTCTCTTTCTAGTAATATTTGTATTCATTTATCCTGGAATCCAGCAGCAGCCAAGCTGAGACATCTGGTAGCAACAGCTGTGTGGCAACTAAGTGTTTTGGTGTCTGTAATATTCCTATGTGAGTGCAAAGTAGATTCAGATGTTTGGAAAATTGCAAAAGCTCTGAAAAGTACAGGTTTTATGAGGAATTCAGTAGGCAAATGGCTCATCCTTTATTATACTTCTGTTTGCAAGTCATGTAGTAAAGGCTGGTGAACAGGAATCTCAAGTTCTGAAGGATGAAGTGTCATGACAGTCTTTGTGGAAAGTCTTGTTTCTGTTATAGGTCATAACCAAGTAGAGGACTCTGAAGTGATTGAATCTCTTCTTAAAATGCTTGTTAATAAGGTGGGGACTCTTTATAAACATGACAGTGTAACAAACGTATGATCATGTCTATACATGGGCTCCTGTCAATCTGCTCACTCAAGAATGTGGCAAAGAAAGTATATAGAGTGGCATTTCATTGTTTACTCAGAGGTTTAGCTAAGTGTGTTAGAAAGGTCTGAGTTAGCCAACAATCTGACTATCCCTAGATTACATGGCTGAGGTATAAGATTTGTAAGATGGAGTTTTCAGTTTATTAAATCTACTGCTAGAGTTGGAGAAAAAAATACACAACATTCTGGGCATACGAACCATCCTTCGGGCACTTGAGAGGGATTGATGGCAGTATTTGCTACATTGAAAGCTCAGTGGATGTGAACTTATATGTGTTTGGCTCAATTACTGTGCTCTGAGCAGTGTAATTTAAATATTGTGTGTTTCCGGAAGGTTAACGTTGCTGGTGCACTTCATGCTCTTTGCTGTAAAAAGCAAGCACTTTAAAAACAAGTGACAATCTCCCATTTGCCACTGTGCAATCAGTGAAACTGCTCAGTTAAGATCGAAATTTTCCAGGCTAGAGTCAATTAGAGGGGGGTTCTTAAATTTGTTAGCCCACATGAAATGCAGAAATGACACTGTAAGAAGACTGGTGACAAGGGGTAGGCAGCACACCAACCAAGTTGTGGGCTAAATTTATTTAACAGCACTTTAAGGGGAGAGGCTGTAGCCTGAAGGCAGAATCAGGCTACAGCCTGGGTTAGGGTTAGGGTTAGGGTTAGGATTGCATAGTTCAGAAACTCTGGTCAAAGGTGTAATATCACTGAGGCAGACACTTGCTGAGTGGTGGCATATGGACGTAATTTCTGCAGCTTCCCTGGGAGCTGCAGTGCCACCGTTCCACTGGTGCCAATGTCCCCCGTTCAACCTAGAGCAAGCCATGGTTTTACCAGCAATGAGTAGCCTCTGTGCAAGTGCCTTGAGGTCAGTGTTAACATGATCATAATGATAATCCCTTCTCCAGGCCCTGTTTACACAGATTACTGTGCAGCCAGGTAAGGTGTAGAGTATAGATTTATCTATAAGTTTGTCTGTAGAGCAGCATTAACATGTTCAGTGAGGGAGAGCGCAGAACAGACCAACCTCTGCTGTGAAGCTGGTCATTGCATGAAGAATTCACCTAAGCTGTTCTTGCAATAATTTGTTCCTATAGTTGTGTCCTGTGTTACAATCCCAGTCATAAATGTCATCAGAATTTAAAGCAAAGCTCATTTTGTGCTATTTAATTTTAGATATTATTACTAGATCCATAGCAAACTTTTTGGAAGTCCAGTTGCAATATAGCAGGCTTCACAGAATGGCTGTATATATTTTGATTGTCTTCTTGACTTCCAATCACTTCAATTAAGTGACCTATGATTTTTATATTACAGGACATTGCAAAAGATGCACCTGCCAGTTTTATTTCTGTTTTTATATTGTTGGAAGAGGTTTGGAAGTTTGATCTAAGTATATTCCTGGAAGTTGAGATGCTCCTCTGAATCTTTCCAATTTGCTGGAGGAAAAATGTGGTGTTTGTTTTGCTGGAGGGCAGCCCAGGATCATAAAGGTCCTTTTGAGACTTACAACCTCTGATTCCTGGAATCAAAATGTAGAGCCCAAATTATGAGCACCTATAAGGGGTTTCTAGTGCACTCAATGAAAATCTTGTAAAAAATATGGGCTGTCACATGCTGTATTGTCTTCTGGGCAGATCAAAAATATCATGCATCAACATTTATCATGGAATAGCTCTATTTTTGACTCAGTGGCATATGAGTAGAAGCTGGACATGACATAGATGCAAGAGAAAATGAAATATGAACAAGGAAAAGATCTTTCTTTACCATTTATGAGGTAGCCATTTGTCAGCATCTGATAAGTACATATCTATTTTAAGGAGTAGAAGAACATTTGAAATGTGCCACTCATATGTGATTTGAGTCCTAAATGTAGCTTGTGGTTATGAGTCTGTCTTTAGCATATTGCCTTGTGCTGCCCCAAAGCCTTTAGGTCACATAAACTTATCTCAGACTTAATTTTCTTTCAGTTGTAGTGTTAATTCAGGGGTTGTGACAGTTTATTTGCTTTAAAAAAAATCTGTGTGATTTTTCTTTACATTTTGCAAACCTCATCATTTTGGAATCCTAAATGAACTGCTAAAAGAACTATTTATTATAACCCTATTATATGAATGTCTTTTGACAAAGAATGTGCATGAGCCTGATGGTGCATCAAAGCAAAAAAAAACCAAGATGGGCTTTGACTTTAAGGAAAAGACTTGAACCACTGTCAAGATCAAAGTATATTTCATGTACTGGGGTCCTGATTCAGCAAAGCATGTAAGAAGGAATTTCAGACACAGTGAGCTTTGGTGGCAGCCGCTGAACATGATTACATTTACTGCTGAGATTCTTGCTTCTCAAAAATCTCAACAAAACAACCCACAACCAAGCCATCAAAAATATTGCAATCTTTCTGCGTTTTCACATCTTTGCACAGCATTTCTTACACGGTTTGCATTATTCATAATGAATTGCTTTAATCAGAAGGACTTAAAATTTTAAAAGTTCCTGCATTTGCAGATCTGTTTCTCTTTGTAAATGTGCTTATGTGATGGGAAACAGCTCGTATGCTTTTCCATGTCCTAGTAATCTTTTAATCAAATAGTAATGCTTTATGCCATAGACTTGCTCACTGTTCTTCCTCCTTCTCCATCACCAAGAGTCTCAGCATATGTATGATGGCAGCAAATAAATGAAAGCTGTACTTTTTTTCTTAATGGAAAATGCCTGGTAAGACACTCTGATTCCCTACACCCCTCTTTGTTTTGCAAGCAGACCAGTGAGGGCTTTCAGCCAGACAAATGTTTTATGGCAATAGTGCTTTATGTTTTCGTAACACTCTTCTTCTAAGGGTCTAAAATGCTTTACAGCACTAATAAATTAAGCCTTACAACATCCTATGTGGTAGGTAACTATTATACCCATTTTATGGGAGCCAGACTTGGTGGAATAAGCTGCATTCAACATGCCAGCACACTACGAGCAGTCATGGGGATTTCATTCCAGAATGATCATGTGAATGCTGTCTACAATGGAGTCTATAAAAGAGGAACCTACAAGGCAAAGCATTAGGACTTTTAGGAGCAGTGTTTGTCTTTGGGCCATGTGCAGACACCTTTAAAAAAAAGTTTGTGGGGAAAGCTGTGATTAGACACCAAGAAAAGTCTTGAAAAAATTCAAGATGGAAAAGACTAATAAATGATGAAATGAGGGTTCATCAGTCTGGAAAGAAAGATAGTGTTGAAGAGGGTCTGGGGGAATCAAAGGAAAGGTTTTAGAGTGGAGGAGGCATGACCACATTTTCTTGTCTGCAGTTCAAAATGTAAAGGAGTGTCTGGCCTTCCCATAATACTTCAGCTGAGATAAAAGAAAGTCATGACTGCTCTTAACGACACTCATTCCCAACCTGAAACCTAAAGAACTATAGGCAGCTGTACTAACTTAGCTTTTAAATCACCAGACTTGAGCTGCTGCTGTGGGTGGTTAAATGACTGGTTAAAGGACTTCAATGATGTATTTATGTCCAAAATAGGCACCTAACTGGTGACACCCCACAAGCCCATGCAGGTGTGCTGAACTTCTCACTATCTCTTTTATGAACACTTAAGTCTGAGGAAACACCGAATTTAACTGTGACTGTTTTCTATCCCCTTAGGAATAGAAAAACCTAAACTAGTTTTAAAATTAAGCTCAGTCATTGTATGGACAGGCATATGGGGTGTGATGGTCTGGACTAGCAGGGCTCAAGACATTGATTAAGGAGGGACCCCCCCCAAGATAAATTAACATCATATGATAAACTCAGTGCTTCATGGCAAGCTTTTTGTTAAGTTGTTAAAAAAATCCTATCACGCGGGAATAACCTCATTATTCTGTTAAGATGAAGCAAGAAATACAGGCACCAAGGAATATCTCCTGTTCTGAAATATTCATAAGTTTTTTTGTTTTCTTTTTCTACTGACACAAACAGTCAAAAAGCAGCCTGGAGGAAATGTCCTTCGCTTTTGGAAAATGAGTTGGTAATTTATTCACATAAGGCCATGTAGTCATTTTGAATTAGCACATTGTGGAATCTACTAATAAAATGAAGTCAGTTTACATTTTGAACAACCTTTAATATTTGTAAAAGTAAATATCCCTTAATTTCTCAGCAATTTAGATGTAATGGAAATTGTCAGAAATTTTAATTTCTCCCCGTTTAGCTCACTCACAATGGCTGTCAAACAGTCAAGTGATATGACGTAAAGTACTGCTAATCGTTTCAGCACAAGACAGTACTTCAAAGGTAAGGCAAAGGATGTGCAGACACTAATGAAATTTTATTATCAGAACATAGAATTAGAATTGTGACAAGAGACAATGGTGGCAGTGACATGCAGCTAGAATGTTAAGCTTCTGAAATCTCCAGGCTGAGTCTCGCAGACAAAAATAGCTAGAGCTACAGACTTCTTAATAGTCTTAAATGGAAATGGAATGGGCTCAATTAATCAAACAAACAAAATATAGGAAATTACAAAAAGGGCTCATTCTATATTTTCAGGCTATTAAACTGCATGACCATTGTGTCCTGTTATAATGCTGTGGATTGAAATCCGTATGTTGCTTCTCTGAGAGTACAGGGTTTTGTAATTCATAGGAAGGCATGGAAAGATGAAAAGACAGCATGGCATGATAATTTTTGTAAGCACATGCTTTGGCAGACCCCACCAAGGGTGGGTCTTATTTCACATGATGAAGCCAGTTCTGCATGTGAAATAGAACTGCATATTTCTGAATATCTGAGCATGAGAAGTTTGGTCAGAGCAGGTAACCGGTCCCCAGCATATTCAAGGCAAAACGTTGAATTTAACTGACCTGTAGGCATCCCTTACTATTTTGGTGTTCACTACAACAATATCTACTTTACAAAAACATATGAGAATCTGTCAGGTGCTAAAGAAGAAACAGCTTTGATGTTAGTGGGCTCACTTGAATTCAGCCCTAAAGTGTCTCACTGAACTCAGCACATTCTTCTAATTCTCTGAACTGTGGTATGTGTCCTGTTGCCTTGTGAGCCTCAGCAGCTGCAAGGGGAAATTAAAAATGCCACATGGGATTTGTTAGGTTTACTTCCTTTTGAATGTGAGTTAAAGTTGGGTGAGAGTAATCAAAGCCTGGAAAATTGTCTCTCTAGTCCCACCTACAGTGACATCAGAGGTAAAAAAGTATTTGAGGGGTGTTAGAGAAAAAAGATACCCATTATTATATTCTGTAAGTGTGTTTTGGGCCCTTTTAGGGAATATCTGTTCCCTAGGAGTTCTGTATGAATATAAGAGCTTTATGAAAACTCATACTCAGCATGGATGTGATAGGAAGGAGCTCTACTGCAACTTGCACAGGACACAACCCAGCAGGAAGTCTGCAGTGTCAGGCACTGGTTTTCTTTCCTCTACCTGTAGAGTAGCTACTGGCATTGAAGAAGGACACTGGAGCATTTTGAGTGTAGAACTGAGACTGGAATTGTTACCAAGCTCCCTAGTGCATTGGTGTCCTTACAGTACAATTTCCAGCTTAATTTTAAATGGGGATGGAAGGTGCATTGGTTTTTTTAGGAGATACTTCTGCACTCTGACAGATCTCTCGGTAAGAAGAGAGGTTTTCCTCTGTATGAGGAAAAGGCCACAAAAATCATGTAATTTATTATCCCTAGCGTGTATTTCCATGAAACTAGCAATAACACTGCTCTCTAAATAAACAGGTAGGGCCACAGTTTGTATCACTAAGCTGTTGGTTTCACCTGGCAGGATAGTCCAGATTTTGAGTCTTTGTCAAGGCTTCCCATACCTGGTGCTTTCTGCTCAGAGCTGCTGCGTTTTCATTCCAGGGAATGTGGCTGTATCCCACTGTCCTATTTCCTGTTCTCTTACCATGGTGGCTGTGTTTTCTCTTTCCCATTTTCCCCTAAACCCTTCATTTTTTTTTATCTCTCTCTCTGTCTCTTGCGTTTGTAGTTTTTAATCTTGTGAAGGGCATCTCCTGAGAGTTTGAAAATAGATAATTCATGTTCTCTTGTGCTATTTCCTGTGCCACACTGCCACTCCCCTGCCAGTGTGGAGTGTAAACATGCAAGGATTCAAGCCATGCTCAAACAGATACTTGCCAAGGGCAAACTGTAACCCAGAGTGCTTGATCATTAGCTGAAAGCAAACTGCACATCGTACATGCACATATGTTGTCTGTTTACAGTTTTGATTCCATTGCTAAGTTATGCAAGTCTACCAGTCAGGGAACAAAACCAATACCACATATGTTTGGTGACTAACCAAAAACGTGATTTGTCCTCACAATACAAAAAAGGGGTGGAGGGGAGGGGAAAGAATCAAAAGCTTGTATTCCACTTAGCAATGCAATTTGGAACAGAGGTGACACATGGTTTTAAAATATTTTGGGTCTTGTGTTAATGGTAGAAGCAGAGCAGATTCTGAATGGGTAATATTCAGTTGTGTTGCTGCAGGGAGAGCAAACAGTGCCACATGGCTCATGCAAAGCAGCCAGCGCTGTGCCTACAGTGCATATCTGCTGCAAACTGCTCAACAGAGTTACCTGCTAAGTAACAGTCGCCACTAAGTCTCAGATTCTCACAATTAATTCAGATGCAGCTGAGTCCATCAGAAAAGTGGACATAATGAATCCTTGTGACTTGTTTGTTCAGGAAAGAAGAGGTTCTCAGTCTCGAAGCTCTCACCTGGAGCTGAAGATTCTGGACTGCAGTGATGTGACTCTCCCTTAGTTCCTGTGACCTGGGGGTAGCAGCTCTCCCCTCACTGATGAGCATATTGGGGGATTAATGAATTGAAGACCATGATACACTTACAGGCTCGCAAAGACGTTTAAAATGGATGGACCTGTAGTGCTGCCTGTCATATCCCCTACCAGCATCTCCAATACCTTAAAGACCCCATTAGTGGTGTCAGTGAAGCTTTAGGAGGATGTAGAGTCTCATCACAGGGGCAAAGGAATATGTGAGTGCCTAATAGAAAGCTTCTTAGCTTCCTGTGGTATTCTTGAACAACAAGCTTCCCTTCATCTGCAAAACTTCTTTCATGTAACATTCACATGTATCGTGGAAACACTGTTAATTAGATGAAAGGGGATTCAAGGAAAATCCAGATTCAAAATGTGTTCTTACTGGGAGCAAGAAATTGTTGTCCTGGCAACAGCAGGGATCTGTATTTTTCTCCATTTTTTAAAATCTTTTTTTTTCCTTTTTTTTTTTCTTTTTCCCTCTCTTTTTATAAGGGCCAGCTTTGTCCTTCAAGCATAATTTCATGCAGAACTCTACAGTGGAAGTGGGGATGCTGATTTTGTTTCTCACTGGGCTCAGATTGGTATAAAAGTGGCTTAGCAGAATCAAGTTCATTTTTGGATGAGGTCTGTCTTAGACAATGAGCTGCTATTTAAATTTTAGTTAAAATACACTTCTGCACTTCAAAGATACAACAGTTCTTGGAAGTTCTTTATACACAGAGGAAAATTATATGGAACTTTTCTACAAATTAAGGTTGCTCTTGGAAGATGCATAGAAAAGCTGCAGAGCTAACTGGTTTATCTTGGGGTATTGGTATTGTGTATTGGATTGGGATAAACTATCAGTTATTAATCCAAACCTTTCCTAATAGAGTTGAAAAGGCAAGCACAATATTTTGGTAAGGGGAAAAACCTTGAGATTGGCATAAACCTCCTCTCTTCACCTTTAATACAACCTCTTGGTTTTTAATTACTCCTGTAAAGTGGAGCAATCACAGGATCCTCCTGTGACATTTTCAAGTTTTCTGTCTGCTCCACTTACGAGAAACAAATGGGTCTGCTGAGCTCCATCTAGATTGAGTTTTTCATGAAGTCATTACTTCTGTCACAGGGACTATTTTCAAATTGAAAAATCTGAAACAATAAATGATGGTGAAGCAGTTAATAACTGTTAAGAAATCACATTTGGAAAATTGCATTTAAGCAATAACCTTTCTCCCTGTAATTAAATGACAGAAAGGTCCTGGTTTTAATTAAGTCAGCAATTTATAGTTATGAAGCTATACTTCACTATGCAGATTAGAAGATGATAGGTCACAGAACACCCTGAGTGCATTTTTAGCGGAGCTGATCTGGTAATTACTCCACTGTTCAGTGGTGACCACAGTGAACCGTATCTCTAGATTAAACAATTTTCTTTTCCCTGCTCCATGATGTATAACCAGGATGAGTAAATGTACCACTAGGACTGCATCGAACATCTTTAAATTAAAATGGATTTTAAATGAGGGGGCATGAGCGAAGAAAGTAATGTTTGAAGAACAGCGGTAAAAATGAATGGGCCACTAGGCAAGTCTTGCAAGCAGAGAATATATCATTGTTTTACAGGGCTTTCTATCTTGTGCCTGAATGTTTGGTGCAGATTTATGAGGAAGTAAAATGCTAATGTTAGTGTATTTATAAACATATGATGGGGGTTTCATCTATAATTTATTCCTAAGCCCTGCATTATGCAGCCTATGAAAGAAAATGAAATGCTGTGTTGGACAGCAAAAGGGTTCATTAATACAGCTTTCACATTTTATTTAACTAACCCCTAGCTCATATTACACATTGATTATTACATTGTGAGATGTTTTTGAACGCTTATTGTGTTCTGTTCCTCGGGCCTTTTGCGAGGTACTTCAGTAAGATTTCAGCAGCATTCAACTGTCTTATTTCAACTAGCACTAAGTATATTCACTTGGCCTTCGGGCGTATGAACAATGTATGTATATTTATGGATTTTATTTTTTTTCTAAAAGAGTTAGAGGAACAGAAGCAGAGTTCAGTATTACAGTTTGTTAATAAAATATGTTGTTTTAGCTGAAAACTGAACAAATAACCTGTACTCAAGTTGCACCACACAATCAGTTCTAATCAAATGTAGCCACGGCATAAGCTTTGCTGAACCAGAGTTTGTAAATAAGGAATATTCAAAGAGCACTTTAGTTCACAGTTACTAGTTCCTTTTACTGGTAAACAAACTAATTCATTGACCAGAATAACTTCTTTAATGGGTCAAATTAGCTATCAGTGTAAATTGCCAGCACTATGTGGAAATCTGTTGAGATTTGCCAATACAGACTGGAATTTACTTACAGAGCTCAATTTTCCCGTATATTACAGCTGAGTGTGTGCTGAGGAGGAGGGGTGGCAAGTGTGGAAAGGGATGAAAAGGCAGTTACAAGATGATATTCATGAGAGCGGACATCAGTAACTACTGACATTAAGTGAAGACAGCAGAGGACGGTTTTCCAGTTTACTGATACAAATACTTGCTTATAATTTCTTATTACTCTGTTTCCTGGGTGATTGTTTTATTTTTATTCTCAAGTTTTTGCAAACCTTATTCTGATTCTCTCTGACTTTAATGCAAGAGGCTTCAGTCAGCAGTAGGTAATGGCAGGATTATTTCAAGGCTGAATCTGTCTAAACAGGGCAAGGAAAAGAAAAGCAAAAGTAGCATCTCTCAAGCCACAGCTACTGGTGCTGTTCTTCCAGGGTTTGGGATGCTTTTTCTTTTTTGGGGGGAGGAGGGATGTTGTTTGAATAAGCCTGAAAATATCTCATAGAATCAGATGTCTTAGGAAGTTTCTTCTTTTAAAAGAGGATAAATCTCCACTATAGATATTCTGAAATGCTGAGAGAATAGAAAAAGAATGAAAATACTTATTTCATGTGCTTTCTTTCCTTTTTTCTTTCTTCTCTCTGTTGAAGGTATTGACAGTTAAGTTAATTGATGACAGAACTTTGATTTTCCCCACCATCATGCACACATGCTCATGTTCCCCTCCACCATGTTTATTCTGCATGGGAAGAAACAAGTTTAGCACCTCCATATGTTGAATGGAATTTAGACATGATGAGTTGGTTTAAATGTGGAGGCAAAACAATGGGACAGCTCTTTGCTGGCACAGCAAGCAATGGGAATTTAGCCCAAAGTACTGGCCATCTAGTGTAAAGGATGCATTCTGTACACTCTGCAAAGTCCTGAGGAAGCTGGGGAAGCAAACTCTTAAAGGTCGAGCAAAGTGAGCAACAGTTAGTTAGCAAACTATGCCTTGGGTTGATTAACCCTGACATATTCTGTCAGAAGTCCCCAGTGTATCAGGATAAGAACATCTTTCCTCATTACAGTTGGCTTGTCTTACTTGTCATCCTTTGTTCTTTCTTTTTTGTTCAATATTTTAATGGTACTCCTTTTCTTTTGTTTTTCCTTACCTCTACTTCTGTTTACAATCCTCAGTGGGTACCACAGTGTATCAGGGAGACGATATTTCAGAAAGCTACTGTGTTGAAGGAATCCAGTGCTGCAGACCAAATTTTAGGTATTTTTGAAGATCTTCCTTAGCAATGTGTGACATTTTGAGTTAAAAGGGTAGAGATGCAGAGCTGCCGAGCCCTAATCCCTGAAGATGTACCACAAATAGCATTTGGGGGCCCTGATGCCTTCTGTATAACACTTGGGACAGAGTTGATATAACCAAAAATCCACACAAATCCAAACTCCAGGATCTACAGTCTGTTAGAGGTCTGTGAAATCTGAAGCTCAGAAATGAACGTCTACTCTTTTCTAGTAATTGCTGTCTGTCACAGTAACATCTTGTTATCAACAGAGCAATTCATCAGCTGACTGGAAGTTGTTAAAGGTAAATGGAAATAGGTGACAACTGGCTTGCACAGAAACTGTTGAGTTCCTCAACTCTTGTGTTAAGACACTTACCTAAATCAGATTTGTTTTATTGCTTCTGAAGAGCGTGAATTTAACATTTTGCCTTCTCCTGAAACAGCTGGAATTATACTTGGAGGTACAAATTTGCTTTCACTCCTTGCAGAGTCTAAGGAAGTTCATGGGAATATTCCCTGTAGACAAGGCCATCAAAATGGCTGTCATGAAGCAGGGAAACGTAAAGTAAATTGATGACAGAAGAATTATGTAAAGGATTTATCCTTCAGTGATCATGTACACCTGCCTTATAAGGACATCCAGAGGAAGTCTCCCTTCCAGACGGCCCATTCTTACTATGTTACATGCAGAAAAGAGACACACAACTAAGGTGGGCAGGAAAGAATTCAAATTATGGAGAGGTACATGTTTCCTGATGTGTTTGACAGCAGAAATCAGACAGGGAAAGCTGATGAATTTTTATACTTCTCAAGGGAAAAGGTGAATTTGAATCATTGTGACAAAAAATTGTCAAGTGATCCTAGCATGCTTTGGAAAAAGCAGTAAAATTCTTCCCCCCTCAGTTTTACTGTGGAGTTCTTGAAGAACTCCTTTTCAGGTTCATTTTTATCAGGGTAGCTTTGCAGAGAAGCCTACTGGAAAATGCTGGAGTAATGTACTTTTACCATGCCATGAATCAGAATATTATCTTCATTCTCAGCACTTTACCTACGGGCAAGGATGGTGATACTTACACTGACTTTTCAGCAAACCCTGCAGCTGCTCAGTTTCTGATCTTAAGTTCTGCATCCAATGTTAAAACAATTACACTGATCAGTTTTAATTATTCCACTGGCTCACTGTGGTGTTAAGAACTAGCACATTGCACAGATTAACGTCATGGGTATTAGCACTTACTCATTTCCTCCTTTTGCCACTGGCTGTCTCTGATGACACACAGGTTACATATTTACTATTTCAGTTATGAAAGCCTGTATGGGAGGTGCTGTACCAGCAGAACAAAAAGTTGTCCCTACCCCAAGGTGATCTCAATCCAAAACAAACTCAGTACAGAATTTCAGATGATAGATTAATTCAGGGAAGTAATTTTGTGGTGTCTAATCCAAAGGGGACTGAAAACTAGTGACTGGTGAAAAGTACCTGAAGATAGAACTTTTTGAAGAGTGGGAGGTGTGAACTGGGGCTGCTGCTCAGGTGAAGACATGCAGGAGAAATGTGCAGGCTAACATGTACTTGTCTCCATATTCAAAAGCGGTTGGGAGCTCTGAAGTCGTATGGCATTTTATTTCAGGATTTGCAGTGTGATCAAAATGGACATTTTGTTAAAACTTGCGCAAGTCAGTGTTAACGAACTTTTGGATTTGAAAGTAAAACATGAAAAAGCTGGAGTCTTCATAAACTAGATTATGCCTTGGGGCTAGAATATGCCTGAATCGTGAAGCTCAGCTTTTAAAATAAGATACTTCCTCAACTGTCTTCAGGAGGTCAGTTGGGGTCTAACTTGTAAGTCTCTAAAGCAATCTGAGCTTTGATTTCTACACCTGTTCAGGCCAGTGTGTTTTGGGGTGTAAATTAGAAGAGCTCTGCAGAAACTTTCAACAGATGCTGTGGGTCCAAATGCAAAGCCACAGACATCAGGTCCCTGTGCACCCCATTCTGTTCTGTACTGTACCTGGTGCTGTCAGTCTGGACTGATAAGTTTGCACAGCGAAGTATTGGATTTCTTCCCCTTAATTTTGATGGGAAAAACATGAGGTTTGTCTACTTGAACCTCCCACAATTTTAATTTCTTTTTTCTGTGAAAGACAGTCTTATGAGTTTTCCTTGTGACTACGGAAGCGTTCAGTATTCTGGCTTTTCCAGGAGGATCCTCAGACCCGTATCATTTGGCTTCTGCTTATAGCTGGAGAGCTGACAGTCAGTATTAAAACATTGTGGGTTTTGATGAGCAGCCTGACAGTGCTGCCAAGAGATCCCTTTAATCCTCTCAGAATTTAAAAATCTCTCTTGGAGAATTTTACTGATTTTTTACTATTGCTTTTGACTTCTAAAGAAGCCCTGATGCAATGCACTTTACTCATGTGCTATTGGCAATTGCCAAAACAAGTCACTTATACACCAAACCCCATCCATGCTTTTATTTTTAACTGTATTAGTTTAAACAAACATCAGATAGCATTATCATACTGATACTATAAGTGATACTATCAGTATGTAAAAATTTTAGGAACAGTCTATTGATGAGAAGTGACTCCTCCTTGTTTATCCAGAGGGGTCTCTGCCAACCTTGTTCCAAGGGCAGTCAGGAGTCTCATGTTGTGTAAGTGGTCTTTGTTACATTCTGCTCCCTGTATGAGCTGCAGACTTCACAGCAGGATACTCTGTCTTTGATTGCATCATTCATGTCTGGCAAGAACAGGACATCTCAAATGGTGTTTTTACACTTTTCAACGCCCAAATGGGAACTGCAGATTATGTTTGCTATATCTCACCTCAGGTGTGGTGCTAGAGTACAGTTGTCTTTGTGCTGTATCCCATCCTTAGCTGCAGTTTGCCTGGTTTATGGTGAAAGTTGCACAGCCTTTTTTGTTAGTGGCTACCCATTTAAAATACCATCTAAGATATAAAATGGCAGCATGTATTCTTAACTGAGCTTTTTTTAATTTTGTCTTAAAAGCATGCAGCAGGCCAAGTTTACTTCTTTCTATACTGTGAATGGATAAAGAAGCTGTTTAAAGCAATTCTTCTGTAAAATGCCTGATGTGAGTAAAGAGCGAGTGTTAAATCCATTATATAAGGGATTATGTTCACCTTTCTTTGTCCCAGCACCTTGCTGTGTCTCCCCATCGACTCACTGGGACCTGGTGAAGGTCACAATCTGTGCCTGAGTCACCTATTGAAAAGTAAGGCCAGTGGCACACTGGAGGTGCAGCAAGGCTGATTGCAATCGGCGTTGGTGTGTTAGAGAGGTTTCAAATGTTAAAGGAAAGGGTGCAGTGGCAGTAGCCAAGGGAGTGACTTGGGGACGGTGGTTTTGTGTACGGTATCATCAGGAGTGGTTTGCCTGAAGTCTACAGAGTGAAAAATGTTCTCTGCAATGTTACTGGCAGTAATTTGCAGTCATTTCTGGTACAAATGGACACAGCTCTGTTCTATTTATGGAAGATTCCTGTAATGTGTGCAGGCCTCCCACTGACTTCAGTGAAGCTGTGCCCACTTACAAGGCTGGTGAGCCTGGCCTGTGAACTCTGCCAGTCACTTGTAAGGTCTGAGAGACAAAGCCAGCCTGAAAGCTGTCAATATTAATGTAATTCTGTCTGAAGATTGCTATCTTGGGGTGAGCTCAGCAAGGAAGAGAATTTTTGCGTGCTCAGGCCAAAACTAGTAACATTTAAGTACTTTAATTTTTTTTTTTCTGAAAGATTTGTCCATTAACTTTAATGAAGCTTTTTCTGGGCTTACAAATCTGAAGAGAGCTATTAAACAAAAGGGAGTGAGTTTGCTTGCCAGGCATTTTCTCTGCTCCCTTGGTTCTGTTTCTTTATAGCCAGAGAAACACTTTCAGCCATATATCTTTAGAGCAATCCTAACACTTAGTGACCAGTTAAGTAAATCCCACTTGTTAAATTCTTATGGCTGCATTATGCTGGGAGCCTTACTCTAAGGGCCCTCTTCTGTCACTGCTTGTTTTTTCCACATTAAGTGAAGTGACTTGGATGGATTACACAGACTGGTGATGAAGGAGAAATCCTGCTCTGCCACTGAAAGGTGGCACAGTGCAACACTATTACTGTTATTTTCTTCTTCTGTAAAAGGTAAGCCAAGAAACTTGTTTGATTTCTTGGACCTCAAGCTAGCAGGGCAAAGCCTGGATGCAAGCCTGTAGCCAGAAGCAAGCAAGTAGATGGGCTTCTTTACTTATGGCTCCCGCTCCTGGAACAGGAGTCAAAGGATTTGTGCAGGATTTGCCATCTTAGATCTCTTTGATTTATTCTTGGATCAGTGGAATTACAAAACTAAATGACAGAGAGCCAATTCAGATGCAGTATCTCACCTCCGTGACACCTGCAGCGCCCCCTTCCCATCACAGTGGTGGGAATGAATGTCCTGAAAAATCTTACAGGTTCACGTTTGGAATTCCAGAGCTTCCTCGGGACAAAACCTGTGGCTGCTGATGTCTTTCTCCTAGGCCAAAGAGACAAATGACGCCTACGTCCATTTGTCTGCCTTCTCTGCAGGGTGTGTGTCCCTCCCGTAGCCCTTGCACTTACCAGCCCCTGACTCCCTTCACAAACACCCAGGTACCACATTTATCTTCTACTCTCCGGTGGGATTACGGCCCCTGCACTCCGGATGTGCTCCAGTTTAAGGGGAGCAGTTTATCTGTACACCTATCAGCGCTGTTATAATATCGCCAAAAAATGCCCAAGGTTTCTTTGTATACCATGTCTCTTATTTCAATTATAAAATACTATTCCAAAGTCGTAGCTCAGGAGTTCTGGCCTAATTTCTCTTACAAATTGCTTACATGGATTTCTCTTGCTTGAAAATTAATTGACCATACAATAAACTATTTTCCCTTGAGCAGGGACTATTCTGTTTCCTATGACGTTACAGTAAGCTGTCTTTGGGCCAAATATTTAAAGGTATTTAGGTGCTTAAAGATCCAGGTAATGTGAATTTTCCGAAATACCTAGCTGCCTAATACACAGTGATTTCAGTGGGAGTTGCCATCAAAGAGCTTCTAAAAATCCCACTGTGCACCCATCTGCTTCTTCAAGCACCTGAATTCCTTTAAAAAACAGGTCGTTCCCTCCGTCATTGGAGACAAATTTTATTTTTCATAAACTAGACAGAGCTTCTTAATACAGTTTCTCAGATATTGCCTGCCACCTTTAGCTTATTTTCATTGTTTTGATTATGATGTCAAATCTAGTTGATGATCATGTTTATGCAGTTCCAAGCAGAGCGTGGGCACACAGCATCTATCCTTTATGACATGAACTTGGCACAGCAGCTAATGTTAATAAATCAGGGCTAAGAGGTTTGTAGGCATGCAAACTGTCAGGAAGTTACTGCAACTTTTGCAGTATATTAAATGATCTGTGTTTTGTTCTAACTTTTTAAACCCTCTTTGAAAACCAGTATTCTGTTTCTCATTAGTCAGTCTTTGATCCAGTGAAAATATCAGTCCCTTGAGTTAATATTTCATCTGACTATAAGGCCATGTAATTTGCTACGACACTAAGTCAATAGGTCTCTGCTGGCTTACCCCAGCAGGACTTGTATGTGTAGGCAAAAAATTCTCTGCAAAACATGAATAATGTGGGTCTAATCAAGAATTTATTTCTTTGGTTAACCAAAGGAAAAAAGTAGAGTGTGAACATCAGTCCATCTAGGCACAAAAGAAGCTTGAGGGAAAGAAAACATTTCACTTTATATCGATTCACTTTCTCAATTTAATACATAAGGAGGAGTGTCAGGACATGTACATCTTGCAGAGCTACAGAAATAGCAGTAGACTGATCTATCATTATTTACCAGCTTAGCCATCCTATTCATGTGCTTTCTGTTACAATGTACTTGGAAAGCTCAGACAGTCCTTCTGCATTAACCTCCACCTTCTGTCCTCATCTTTCCCTCTGGCCGCCCCGTGCTACATTCTGAAATTTTAATTTCATTGCACAAGGTGCTATAGAATGAAAATAAACATTTATCTGTGGAGAGTTTGCTGAGTCTGGAATATTCAGTGTGGCTCAAGCTAATTTAAAAACAAGCAACTAAAATTGTGCTTTTACTTTTTAAGGCTTTCCCAGCAATATTTCATTCTGTGGTCTCCAAAGGAGCGAAGCATTTACGAATATGCATTAATCCTCACTGGGAATTGATCCAGAGCTTGTTTTAAGCATATGCTTAAGTGGTTTGTTGAACTGGGGCCATGGCTGCCCAGACCCATCTCTGGATGAGATTTAATTGAGCAATGAGAACATTTGAATTCATTTTTTTGTACTTGTAGGTTTTGATTGATATATATCTATATCTATATAT
>VWZD01011593.1:0-317740 GCA_013396695.1 Sakesphorus luctuosus
CCAGCTCAACCCAAGACACAACGACATGGATGTTCTGTCCTCCTCCTTTTGCACAGCTCCCCAACAAACAGATTCCTCACCAAAAATGTCTAAGTACCTAATACAGACATAATTACCATTATTGGGCCTTACTCCGTCATCCTTACCAGAGAGCCCTAGATAAGGGCCATGTAGGTATTCCTAAACCTGTACCATGTATTGGCAGAAGAATAGTGCATCTTAAAAAAGAAAAGTGCATAAGGAAGACAAAATTTTGCACAGCTAGTCAAAATAGATTGAAATAATTAAAAAGGGCTGCAGGGAGGAAGACTGAAAGGAAGATAATGAGCCAAGACACTGGATGTCACTATTACTGGAACAAGACAAAGGCAGAACAGCTGTGCAGGATGACGGGATCCCTACCAGCAAGCTGGAAACAACATAAAATTAACACATCCATAATTTATTCATCTTTTGAAAGTTAAGATTTAGGTTTAGTATTACCAAAGAGCAACAAGTGAAAGCCAGGCATTTATTTATGCCATACTTCAAATGTAGAGATGAATAGCTTGATTTACAGAGAAAGTTTGGACAACTTAATTGTGATAGCACTTTTAGGGGAAAAACAAACTTGTAACCAATATTACAGGGTCTAATGCAGTAGACGATGTGAGGTATTTAAATCTACATTACAGGTTCTAGAATGTCATCAAAATTTTAAGGACTGGAGCAGTTGGAAAAGCCACTGAATTCACTGAATCGTGGCTGAAGATTAATAATCCTGTTGGAGCACTGATAGTGGTGACTGTGCCCATTCCAGGCTGGTCACACTTGTGCTTCACAGTGTCCTGCAAGAATAATTCACTGTATTTACATTTACCATAATTAAAATCCATATACTGAAATTAAAGAATATCAGCATATCTATATGTGCGTGGCCTTGGCACATCTCCCACAGGGGACTTTCCAAACCCACTCCCAAACTGGCAGACGTGCAAATTCAGCTCGGCCCTTGCACCACACAACACCCTCTAAGGCTGTGCCAATTCATGTCCCTGCCACGCTGGGGCCAGCCCCAGCCAGCCCCTTTTTGTGACAAATCCCTCACAAGCACCTTGGAAACCCTGGGAGGCAATGGGCTACTCTGCTTCTGGCTGGGCTGATCTCAGAAAAACATCCTGAAGTTTCCCCCTCAGCACACGGCAACCTCTTGTCTCCTTGTTTTCCAGTCTAAGTCCTAAATTGATCACTGAACCCTGCATTCAGATCTCTCATTTGTTTTGCAACACCTCTTCCAAATCCATAGCAGATCCCTCGAAGACCCAGCCTTTCAAAGACCACATTAATAAATCAGCACATTTATGTGGTAGTAAATGTCCGTAGCCATAAACCTTCTGCAAAGCACAGCTACATAAAATACACATGGGGACAGAGTTCACACTGAAGGTATAGTAAGCAATTCTGATAAATGGCTGAGCAATGTCAGAGTCCTGAGACAGGGAACAGGAGCTGCAGAAAGGCCAAAGAGAACCTGGTCACAGCTCTCTAGAAACCAATTTGCAACTTGGTTTTGTGATTTCTATTCCTAACAGTGAACACAGTTTAAATATGTAATGGGAGGTTCACACTTAATTTTGTGAATTATAACTGTGATTATGATTCACCTTCATTTATTGAGTCAACTTTTAGGAGAATTTGAATTATGTCAAAAGAATTATTTGCATATTTAACAGTTCCGTGAGTGTTAGCACACGTAACCCTCCATCTGATGATTCACATGATAAATATTATTTGTCTTCAGCAATCCATGAAAACCATTTTAAAAAATAGTTCCAGTCATCCAGTAAGAGATCAGAAATTATTAAGGATTACATATGGAGATGGTACCAAAGATCGGCATGATTGAACACAACTTATTAGCACAAATATCCCTCAGAGTAGTCCCTGCCAACTCATGGTATGGGAAATATCTTTCCAAAGTAAAGTAGGTGGCAAATTCTTACAAATACTAGCAGTGTGTGGAGAATGTGAAATTAGCCATTTGATAACCACATCAGGAAAGGAAACTTCAGACCATTAGAAAATTATTACTTTAAATAAGCAAGTACTTATAGTTCATCTTTATTTAACACGGTGAAGCACGTACTCAAGTCCTGCAAGCCAAAGACATTTACCCATATCATCTGAGTAAAAGAGATGTCAAAAAGCTTTGCTGGATGGTCAGCCACAGACTCCAGGCTGGAATGAATGGTTGATGCACTTATGAGACAGACTGCAGGTACAATCAGTGATGCCAAACAGCAACACAGGGACAAACACATTCAGAAAAGAGAAAAACATGCAAATACGGTGTTCAAGAGCCGAATGTGTTGGACAAGTTCCTGGTGATCTACACAATCTACTGCATCACTCCTTTCTAAACTATGTGTAATTCAGGCAGAAGCCTTAGCTCCATATGAAGTAACTCTTGTGTTGACAGAAAACATTTGCGATCAGTTCATGAACCCTTCCAGAAGTTAAAAACCTGAGAGCTCCACAAGTCCTGTCCTTTACCTGTGGAGTTTGTCCTGGCAACACACAGGAACTAATGGCTGCACATGCCAGCTGATGTGTTGCAACAGGAAAACTTTCTCCACTTCCAGAAGAACTGTGACTCTTGAAAATCCTTCCTCAGTTCTACTTTTTCAGTACCTGGATAGGTAGGTATGCTGAAGGCTATGATACAACCTCAAGCCTGACAAAGTGTGATTTCCCATGGTCTCCTGGGCCACAGCAGGGATCTCATGAAGCATTCCAAGAAGCCTCACAAAGGTCAGTCACTTTCAGCAGAAAGGTTTAAGCATCAAATTTTTTTGATTTAGAGAACACGTTCTCTAGAAAAATAAGCATGGGAGTAAAAAAAGTATTGCATCTTGTCAGAACTAAAATGTTCATTTTGAGTAGCAATAAAAAATGCTTATCATGGTACATTCCCAAAATCTCCAGGATAGGGTCCATCTCCAAGTAAGAATGCAGTCCTACTTACTTAAACCATTAGAGACTACCATCTAAGTTCACAGCACTTTGTAAATGCCTCAAAGTGGCTCTCAACACTGTCATTTCCTTCAGGCACTGTAAGGGTCACCAGCACGAACAGGGGAAATGCCTGGTTCTCTGAAATATTCAAGGCACTACATTTGCTCAATGAATTTTCTTTCTGGCTATTTTTTTAATGTATGGGAAAAGAAAGCTCTTGACTGTTTTGATATTAAGTATACAAAGACTGTTTATTCATGTCATTATAGCATTATAGCACAGGTTCAAAGTCTTTGTGGGTTTTTTTTTAACTATTGGGGCAGGGGAAAACACCAACAACCAGATTTATGAGGCTGGCATGAATTCAAAGCCAAATCTCATCAGAAAAAGCTTTGAATATAAGACACAATAACTAAGCCAGTGCTATGAAGCTTTTGATATGTGTGGTCTTCCCTCAAGCCATGAAATCCTACCAGAGAAACTTCAGCTTGTCATACTCTTCTAAGAAATATCCAAAGGCTCTCCAAGCCCAAATCTCTTTGGAGTGATTGAAAGCATCATCCATGCTAAGCGTTATCATCTTCTCCATGCCTCCAACTCCAATTACTTGAAGATTATCTCAGTGCAGCAAGAGAGGCACTCAGAGAACACCAAACTGGAAGGCAAGTGACTTGCCCAGGATGCACCTTATGAAACTTCCATAGCAGGTCACATCAGGAGCAGCCAATTCCCTTGTTATAGTTTTAGGGAAAGAGCATGCTTTCCTGAACAATGGGAGTCACTTCAGGGCTAAATTCCCTTCAAGTGCCAGATATTAGCTCCAATCAATGAATAACCCAAAAGCAAGAGCTGGGTTCATATATATTGATTTATACTGAGTCCTGGCCTAGACTCATCACAACCGACCCAAATGCTGCTGACACAGCACCCTAGATATTTTCCCCGGGTCTTGCTTTAAAGTCCAGAGGCACTTTGGAAAAGAACAGATTTGATTTTTGATCGCAAAATTCTTTGCATGATTCACTGCCACTTCTCACAGCCTCTTGAATTCTTCATTAGTTTGCAAAACGAACATGGGTAATGGCATTTTATTTTGTTCATGGCCTTGTTAACTTACTCCAAGTGTATAAAAATGAACACTGGCAGCCAGGGATTTATCCTGAGTTCAAAGTCATACAGTTTCTCTACATCTCAAGTCCTTTTCACAGAAGTAAAACAAGGGCAAAGTCTCTCATCCTGTTTATCTCTGAAGAGACTGACTCAAAAGCCTGTTGTGGCGCCCATGTTCAAACCTTGATTGAACTACCATAATGAACAGATGTTTTCTTTGCCTCTTGGATCATTTCCAACTGCCAGAATACAGAAGCAGGGGTAAATAATCTCACTTTTCAGAATTCCCTGAAGAAGTTTGGCTTGTGTTCAAATCCAAGAGCGCTGGTCTTCCCTTGCCTGCCATTTTTCCAGCCTTGGTCTGGTTCTGGAGTGACTAAAATCTCTTTGTGGCCCTTCTGAAGACTTCTGACTGTTTGCTCTGCTCAGAACACAAGCACAAAAAGTAGCTCTTGTGCTTCCACAAACAAAGAGTTTCAACCAACTCCTATGGAGCACATGAAAATGCAACACAGTTTGGGGACTTTTAGCCCAAGTACAAAGCCAGTTCAGCTACTTGCCCTGACAAGGGGAAAGTGTCAGCGACACAGAAATCCTTCCTAAAATACTGTATGATGGGCCAAGGGTGCTGAAAAACTGATGGCTGCAGGTTGTGC
This sequence comes from Sakesphorus luctuosus, assembly GCA_013396695.1. Classification (NCBI taxonomy): domain Eukaryota; kingdom Metazoa; phylum Chordata; class Aves; order Passeriformes; family Thamnophilidae; genus Sakesphorus; species Sakesphorus luctuosus. The sequence continues at coordinate 4,761 of VWZD01011593.1, forward strand.
TGAGCTCTAAGATGTCACTAAAGCCAACCAGGCATAGAGGGCAGTAAGGCTGGACATGGCTCAAGACAGGTACAAGATGTTACCTGTGTAAGCCTTACAGAAACTTCCTCCACCTAGAAATACTCTTATTTTTGTACTCCAAAAGCTGGTAAAAACAGCAGGGATGGTAAATGGAAAATAATGCAGCTTTTAAAAACTGTGCAGACCATGTAGTCACAGACATTCACACAGAACATGAGAAACAGGAGCAACAACACCAATAGGTTCAGCCGGTGTTCATTACTCCCTCAGAACCAGTGGTACCGCTCTCTTCAGACACAATTGCCCTGAAATCCCTGCCTTAGCCCATGGAGTAGCAGGACTAACCCCACAGAGAGCACAAGCTAATGTAGCCTGTGCCCTGTCCAGCAGGCCTGAGGTTTTAAGCCAAGGACACATCCCCGCAGCCGCCTTAGAACTCATTTTGCCAAATGTGTGGAAAACTGGAAGAAGCAAAGTTGAGTGCCCCCCAACTCTGACACATGGCTGGCACTTCCAACAACCTAAGCCCATAAAAGACTACAAACCCAGGGACACGACCTGTGTCTGAGCTAACCTGGCTCCTGTGGAACACGACTGTCTTGATTAGGTCTGCACTGACCAGAGCAGAGTAGTCTTCTGAGACCGGGCAAGAAATAATCTCTAAACTGTATACACAGTAAAGCACATTGTACAACTATTTGCTGGTGGTGTTGTAAGGAAGCTCTTAAGTTTTTTGGGGCGTGGGGGGGGCTGTTTGTTTGTTTGTTTGTTTTTCCACTGGGATGTAAGAGCTCTAAGAACATGTGTATAAAAAAAAGAAAAGGAGATTTAATCCACAGTTCTCTTTTTCATAGGCTGTTTTATTCTCTCTAGTGGAATGCAGCTTTTCCACTATTAGTGTCCACTGGAATAAGATTTCTGAGTAAGTGCATGAATTGATTAGAGAGTGAATTAAAGTAGCAGTGAACTCAAAGCATCACAAAAATTAAAATAAATTAGAAAATCCACCAGGAAATAGGGTATTTTTGAAAGATATTCAAACTGCCTAACACAATCTATCAGCTGGTGTAAATCTTTCCCTGAAGGAATGCAATCTCCTATCCCAGGAACATCACGCAGGCATCTGAATTCTGGCATCATTTACTCTCTTTGTTGTGGTACATGGCACAAGTGGATGTCACAGAACCCTCAGCAACAAAATCATCAACAGATTTCATACAAACACTGAGGTAAGGATTAGAGATATTTGAACTAGTTAAAAAAATAATCCATCAATTAAACATTTTTCCATAGGTAAAGAGGGGGTTTGAAGAAACACTTTTATTTTGTTCCAGGAAAATTTTGCCTGCCTTGGAAACCAGGGACTTTGGAACACTTAAAAAAAAATAAATTCACTGGATAAAGTTGTTGTTTTTATTTTCATGGCCCTAAAATATAAATTCACTGGATAAAGTTGTTGTTTTTATTTTCATGGCTCTAAAATATGTGGAGATTTGAGCGGTAAAGTATTTGCTTTTCACATTTTTCCAGGGTTTTGTTGTGGTCTTTTTGAGGGGGGTCTTGGACTTTGCAGATACAAACTGACTACCCTGAAATCCCTCTCCATTCACTACAATTGACAGAAGTTCTAATCTGCCCTACTGTTTTATAATTCAGAGATCTCACCACACCAACAGGGACAGAGATTTCAAGGACAGACACTTTGGAGACCCCTTCAGAGCCCATATCTTCAGCAACACATTTCTAAGTTATTTCTAAACCCCGTAACAGAGACTTCTATATGGATCTGATACAGAGATACACAGTCAGCATCTATAAACAAGCCTTTTGTACCACTAAAGCTTGCATACAAAAACATATTGAAGAAAGGAAAAATAGAGTTAGAGTCTATGTAATTAAGTTAAAGCACATTAAATCCTTGCACAGACACTTTCCTGGATGTAGGAAGGCAGGTTTGAGTTCAGGTGGTGTGAACTTTGTGCCAAGGAAATACTGAGGATCACTGCCTCTTGCTAGCTTAACATCTTAATGGGAATTACAATTTCTAACACTGGAATTTCAGAAGGAAAGGGGGAAATTCTCTCATCCCAATGCGTGAAAAATTTCCTCACATCTCTCTGGATAGTGATTTTAGAGTGGCTGTGCCAGTAGCCAAAACCTGGCTGCCCTCCCACAGTGCAGATGCTACTTGGAGCAGGCTATCCCATCATCTACATGGCTTCCAGCTCCTACAGTTAACCAGGAAATACAAAAGATACATGTACTAAAAGAACATAAACCACATTTTTCCCCCTCCCTATGCCCCTGCTCCACTCTTGTCAAGAAAATAGCACGAAGGAAGAATTAAAAATCTCAGCACCCACAAAAGTTTCATTTCGTTGAAGCCTGATTCAAAGTTCTTTCTAAAAAACCCAAAGCATTAATTCTTCTCACTTATGTGCTGGCTGTTCACAGGATACTCTCTGGGAAAAAGTGCAACTGGGGAACTTTACAGAAACACACTTTGGAGTAATTTCCTGAAAATGCAACAAACCCCAAACTCTCATTTACTCTACTTCAAAAGGCAACATACCCTGGCAAACGTCAGTGAGCGACAGGATATGGTTTAAAAAGGGTAAGAGCAATATCCAACCAGAGAAAAAGAGACACACTGACAGACACACAGCTGGCCAAGAAATGCCAGGTTTAGAAACAACACACGAAACTGTAAATGGCAAAGATCTTCAAAGGAAAAGTGAAGTATTTTCTTAACAAAACCAAAATCTGAACCAGTTTTATAAGAATACTTAAAAAAAAAGTTTCATTGAAAACATTGGAGGGAAAAAATCAACTGGTTGGATATTCCTTATTTTAATCTTGGTCATTTAAGTCAAGATCACTTGATCAGCCATGAAGCACATGAACTGAGCCATTTTGGAGATGTTGAGCCACACTGCATTTGATGGAGGTCTGTGGCTGGGAGAAATTGGAAAGCTGCTTCCTGCTCTTTAGCTGGGGAAAAATGTTTTGTATGAAATTAAAAAAATAATTGGAAAGTGCTGCCTGCACTGTGAAACCCATAATACTTTTTCCCAACTGCTCAGCATCAGAGCGCATCCTCTGCAAACAGATTTTGCACTTGCTTGGTGTGCCACCCTGAGCCTTTAACTGATCCCTTTTTTGTGACTACTTACTGTTCTCTCGCAGGATCTAAGAAAAATATAAAACATATTGCTTTGGGTAAATATTTCTTACCCACCAAGGCAAGATAAATGCTTAAAAGCAAAAGACAATTATCTCATTACATGACACCTCTGTTTTTTCTGGTTTTGACACTGCCTTTCAAAAACACAACGTTTTAAATTACATCTTCTCTGCAATTACTAGGCCCTTGTTTTATACCATTTTGTGAGACACAACCCTGACAAAGAAACGTTTTATAAAGCCAGAGAAATCCCATTTGTCACACTTGTCTGTAGGTGCCAGGGTGGCCATTTGGCAAGTGGCTGCTCACAGCCCTCCCTGATCCACAAGTGGCAGAGCTCAGATCTCACTCCCAGCCTTAGCAGAACGAATAAAGAGACACAAACAGTTGGAGAGGAAAAACACCAGGAATTATCCAAAATGGCAGCGTTTGAGGTGAAGGGCAATACGATTTACAGTTCATTTGCAATCACTGCTGCACAACTCGGGTAGCTTGAAGATCATCATTACTTCTGTCAACTGTTGTCCCAAAAAATCTTTATTCCTGAAGTTTAAAAAAAGAAATTGCAACACGCTGGATGCAGGTGTCTGTTTAGATACCAGCCTGTCACTAAAGGTAAATGAATTTTAACTGGCTCAGTCACAGACAGAGACACAGAAAAGTTAAAAGTAACTGGCAATTAACGGAAACACACAATGGAAATTAATAGAGAAATCGCCCCCAGTGGCTCCAGTGCTGCCACGTTTTCCCTGGTGAAAGAGCCACACAATCCCTTATTACAGCCATGAAATGGGATAGAGTAACAGCACATCACCTTGCTCCCCACTCTCCTTTATTGTGGCACCTCTAAATATTTATGGAACATGATAGCCCAGACACTGCACTTCAGCTGCTCTATGGCCAACTTTATCATGTTTTTCCATACAGAAAGATTATTCCAGATTTTGGAAATAATTGCAAATTCCCAGCATACAGGGCCTAGTGATAGCTTAAAAGAATCAGCTCTAAGCTACTCCTCTTAGAGCAGGGATGAGTTTACTGAAATCTGACGTTGACTGATCCACAGGAATAACAGGTAAACTGCAGACAGGTTCAAAGTTCAGAGAAATCCCTGTGGTTTAGATGCTTACCTGAACTACCGTGGCCTCTTGTGTCTGATGGGCTGCAGCAGAAGCTCTTCACAAGCAATCTTTGAGAGACTTCTGGTACTCACAACACTTCCTACTATACCTGGTATTTTTGACAGGTGCAGATGAAACAAAACAACCCTCCACTTTAGCCTATTGCTGTGTGCTCTGTTTTTCCTGGATGCTCTTTATTACCTGTGCTGCAACAGAGGCTGGGAGAAACACTGACCCAAAGGAGAAAGTCCTTCCCTTGGGCAACCGATGGCCAAACTCCCAAGACATGCAGCAGCAACCTCTTGTGAGAAGCAAACAGAAAACTCAGCGATGAACCTGCAAAGCACCATCAGCTGGAGAGAAGACGCTCATGCTTCCCTTTGCTGAGGGAAGGGCTCTGCCAGTAGAGAGTGTTGAAGGGAGTTGGAATTAAGGTCAAACTGCAGATTCTGGGATTTCATCAAAAGCTCTCCCACTAAATGGGTGGAAGGCAGCATGTGAGCGACATCTGGATGGAAAAGCTGACAGGTTACGTAGCATAAAAAAAGTGAAAAATAATAGGAAGACTGAGTTTAATTAAACATTTCTGGGACTTTGAGAAAGGCTGAGCTCCCCCCCTCAGAAGAGGCAATGCTTTAGGACAGACCAAACAGCAACTCTCCTGCTAACAAGCTGGGGTTTAGCCTTATTTAGCATTTGAGCAAGTTAATTTTCCTAAGGCATTCAGCTATGCAGAAGCACAGGCACCTTCTCACAAGGCATGTTGTTTTAACAGATCAAAACTCTGTTATTTTTAAAGTCTCATTAAATACATATTCAGCTGTCCTACGTTAATGCACATTACAAAAATGAAACTGATGGTTGAGACTGAAAACCCAGCCTGACGTGCTGTCCCTAATTTACCCCGGCTCTTTTCAACAGGCTCTTTGTAGTGTGTGATCCATTACAGAATTTTCACTGTAATACTGAAACGAGTCAAAGGCAGAATGTCAGGTCAAATTTTTCAAGCTTAACTCAGGATTTAATTGTATTTGGAAGTGTAAGTCAGACTATTACAACTGTCCTTAAGGTAATCTCCTCATGCAGAAGGGAGTATACATGTCCCACACACAGGTATAGCTGCTAACCCTCTCTGCTGTTAACCATCACTTGATAGAGCTGCTGTGAGACAGAACCCTCTTTTCCTCATTTTCTATTGACTGCTGATGAATTATCAGTTTAGCCCCTAAGTCAGGAACCACAGGCATTGTTCCTGTGAAGACAAGGGACTCACCTCCAACTCAGATACAGAAACACATGGGGAAAACTGCTACAGGGTTTTCACAAAAGGAGGGACCTTGAAATCACTGAATTCAGAGATGAAGTTTATGAGAGCACAGCACTGTGAGTCTCTGCAGGATTTTGTCTGTCTAGTTAGAAGTCAATGGCTAACACAAACCCATTTGAGTGCTCAGGCTGTATCACACAAGATACACGGCTCAGATCCTGGTTGTGGGCTCAGCTTCCCTGGAGAGGTATGTACTGTGAATATTAAAGCTGGTGAACATCAAATGCAAATGCTTCCACAGGAGAATAGTGCACTGGATTTTTATGCTAATACCACGCTGGCAGGTCAGTGCAAAGGTTCCAGAGAGAAGTGCAATCAAATTCACCACTAGAGAAAAGAAACTGGACGCAAAGGCATCTGGAATAGGAGACTCCCCAGGACTGGGCCTTGGCTGCTGCTTGGCACTTCATATAGAAACCATAACTAACACCACTTCTAAGGGCTAAAATGTTGAGATTTTAAGCCAGGCAATCAGCATTGTACATCAGTGGGGAGGTACCTGTCCATCCTAACCCTAACTCACAGAATCATCACAGAATGCCTTGGGTTGGAGAGGACCTTAAAGATCATCTACTTCCAACCCCTTGCCATGGCCAAGGACATCTTCCAGTAGACCACGTTGCTCTGAGTCCTGTCCAATCTGGCCTTGAACACTTCCAGGGATGGGGCAGCCACAGCTTCTCTGGGCAACCTGTGCCAGAGCCTCACGTCCCTCACAGTTTCTTCAAATCCCTCCACTGTTTGGACTGAAACACCACAGAGCAGACCTCCCTCTTCTGAAATAAAGTTTCCTGAAATGATACTCAGGGGTTTTTTGGACTGTGTCACCATACAAATATTGTACAAACACTTACAGACCTAAGGTATTTATTGTCCCTTTTTTTTCAAATATAAGAATAATAATTCTCCCATCCAAGAACTGTCTTGTTTGTTATAATTTCATTTTTTAAAAGAAAAGACTGAGCCTGCTTCGACTTCTTGGACTATCTACTTCAGCAAAAAGTGAAATTTCTTCTGTTGATCTTCAAATAGCCTTTGAATTAAACACTTGTTGCAGCAAGAAAACATTTGGGCTGTTTCTGTCATCAGATTTGCAATCAAGAAGAGATGAGATGCTCTAGGAGAAAAGGTAGAAATGCCAGATGAAGGACTGAAAGCCAAAGAAGATTTAGAGTATTGTCCAAAGCTTCTGGGAGCAAAACATGGTGCTGGGCTTGGTTCCAGCATATGTGCTTTCCCAGTGCCTTGTGCTAGATGCAAATAAACACCAGAAAGAGACAGAGGGTTGGTTGCACAGTGTTGGGATGGAACCCACCATCCCCAGTGTCTAATTCCTAACCCTGACTGGAGGTTTACGGTGTTTGGGAGGATTTCTAGGTGCAGATCCTTTGGAAGTTCATCCTGAGCTTTCATTGCAAGTCTCAACTTTTTTCTTTCAGGAAACTTTGCCTCAGCCTTGAGGTGAGACTTAGACCCTCAGGTGTCCTGACACACTGTCCCACTTCGCTTTGGGAGCCCTTTCTTGCCCCTCTCCCGTGCCACACCATGAGTGGCGCTCGCTCAAGGCCCAGAGGAATCAAAGCTTCTCCAGAGATACTTCTGTGTTAGCACATTCACTGTGACTGCTATGCTACAAACGCACAACCACTTTCTCTCTGGTTCAGCCTTTACTTCAAAGTCATTTTTTTATAGTTGGCTTGAACAAATTCAGTCTGATTGCACACAGGATGCTGCAGAAACAACTAAGCAGACCCGATAACATCAGTGATAAAACATGCCCTGTCTCATTTTTCAAGCCCAAATTTATAAAGAGAATACAGCACAAATGTTATTTCACTGCTCAATGTTCTTTTTACGGAGACCACTCTCTGTTTTGGAGGGGGTGTGTACTTTAAAGTTCATTTTTCAATATACAAGCCCCCTATGTACTTTTCATCAGGATCACATCAGGGGCACCCTAAGATAATCAGACAGAAACAGGTTCAGCATAGGAAGAGCTCCGACAACCTGTGGGAAGTAGCCTAAAATCCATAATAACTATGAAAAACAAACTCAAATCAAGGTAAATCAACAGAAAAACCTAATAGAAAAGGTGCAGATTAGAGATAATCACCTATTATTGCAGTGAAACAATTTCACACAAAAGAAAGAAGGGAAAGCAAAAACCGACTTCCAATCTCCATTCAGTTCACGTGGGTTCAGCATCTTCACTGCTGACACAGATCTAAACCCTTCCTAGGTCTGTAATAAAACACACCAAATTTGCTTGGTAAGCTCTACAGCCTGATGGATGCAGCTCCAGCAGCAGGCTGGGTGCTCACGGAGAGCTGAACCAGGTGCTCCAAATAAAACTCTGAGCTGGCAATTACCGAGCCTGAAACACCTTGCAAATACTTTTTCCATCCTTTGATTTTTCTTTATACCATAACAACCTGTTGCTCTGGATTAAGCACCAAAAAAATTAAAACACCCAAACACCGACATTTTTCTGTTTCTGTGCCATTTCCTGTGTTTCATTTGGCAATGCTGGTAAATGGAGTGGAGATGTTTAAGGTGTTTCAGAACAAATTGCAGTTGGGGTGTTGAATAAAACAGCCCAGACTTATTTCTTGTAAAACTCCACTAGCAGAGATAACAGCATATTTAAGAGCCCACTAATTTGAATTTAACTAAAGAAGTTAAACAGCTTCACAGCACCCACATACTCTTAACTTGTAAGCAAACAAATATTATAGAATTAACAAAGAGTTGCCAATCTAATTAAAATCAATCCACAGATATCTTTAAACACCAAGGGAGCCTGATTAGAAGCTGTTTATAGTAGCTGCTTAAGCAAATTGTGAAGGAGTAATAATTCTGATTTTGTCACTTGCCAGAAAGATTTTTCTCACCTCCAAAACATTCCTTCAGCTTCAATTTATTTAAAGTTGATGTTTTAAAACAACTGAGCATCTTTTGTGGCATAATTCTAAACAGTGGAGTTGAGAAAATGCATTTTGTAGCAGTGACTGCTTCTTGTGCATCATCACATGCTCATGAGGCTGTGCGAAGGGTTTCTCTTGGTAGAGAAAGGAGCCAGTGTTGTTCAAAACTGCTCAGCCAGGAAGTGCCCTGTACTCTGGGACTTCTTTCTCAAATACACTGCGTGCCTTTATGCAGCAGAACTGATTACAAATAGGCTTCTCCACAAAAGTTTTGATGGAGCGTACTTGTCCTTCCACATCTTTTCCTTTCTCCCATCAGTTTGAGTGAACCACTTTTGTGAAATAGACAACAGTTTTTTTAAAGAATTTGGCAAATCTGCCACAAATGAAATACAGGAAATGTTTCATCCCCTCAAGATGATTACAGCTGTCCCATGCAAACTGCCCGCATTCAGGCAGTGTCCCTCCCACACCCCGAATTGCAGTGGCCCAAGAGCCTTTCAGGTTGCTCAGAAAGTTTCAGAGTGTTTGTAAATAGTTTCATTTGGGAATTCTCTCAGGCCATAACATGAGATTTTGATATGAGCTCAGTTGGTTAGAGCATGGTGCTAATAATGCCAAGGTTATGGATTTAATCCATTCAATTAAAGAGTTCGACTCAATGATCCTTGTGGGTCCCTTCCAACCCAGATTATTCTGTGATTCTACTCTTTCATCCACCTGCAAAAGGAGCAATGCCAGACACCTAAGGAGGGGGCTGCAAGAAAAGAAAATCTTGTAGGTGCTCCAGTTGGATGCTATCTATTCCTAGGGAGATAACCCAGACAGAGAGACACAAGAAGTGAATAGGAATGCATCTCCTAAGACACAATGCTCTCATCCATTCCTGTTAATACGCACATGAACAGCCATGTCTGTGTCTGAAAATTGACAGCACATAAGCATTTTGCACACATTTGGCTCACTGGGAACAGAGCACATATCTCACCCTAAATAAGGAGGCTTTTTCCCCAGCTTCTTTCCAGTGATTTCAAGGATGCTGTTTGCCAAAGGAAGAGAAGACAAGATTTCAAAAAACATAGAGATCTGAGTGACGAATGAAACTGTGGCTGAGAGATAACACCTTCAGAAAGCAAAATCATTTTTTTTAACAGGACAACCAGGCCATGCTGGACAAAGACTCTCTGTAAGTCAAAAGGAAAATTATGAGCCCTAGGCCAATTTTTATGGATCTTGAAAAGTCCTCCAGCAAAGGGACAATGCTGAGTTCAATCGTGGAGTGGTGTTTCTTCCCTTGCATGACCTGTGTATTGCGTGACTAGTCTGAACACAAATTATAACGAAATCCCACTTTGGCAAAAGCACTGAAGTGGGCAAAAATTGCAATGGGAGACAGAGATTATGCTACATGTTCTTCAGAACCAAGAAATCGTTGGAAAACATGGGGATTGAAACACAGCAGCCCCTGGACTGTCTGGACATTTCATAGGACCTTCTGGGGCTGCAACAGATACCCAAATACATGACATTGCTCAGCACAGTGGTGCCCTTCCTGCTTGCTCTGCAGTGTGAGACCTTACAGTCTAAAAAGTCAAAGGAAGAAGATGGCAGAGCTCATCCAGCACCAGGACCTGCTCTCACTCCTGTAATTACATATTTTTGTCTGAACTATTTTATTTCTTCTTAGCCACAGGACCTGCGACCACAGGGAGATGCCCATCTCCATTCTCCCCCTCTCCTTCTCCCTTGGCCAAGCTCAAAGGTAGCAACAGCAGAATATGCAACCTCAGGCTGTGCAAGGACACCTGCAGCCCTGAACAAATCCCTCACTGTTGCTCTTTCAGGAGCTGAGTGGGAATGGAAAGTCTAGAGGCTCAATCTGTGGGTGCCGCCCCTCCCCTACCAATGGCACAGCTGCTGAAGTGCATTTGTTTTTAGAAAGAGTTTTTTCAGCATCCAATTCACAGAGCTTTGCTTTTTCCTTTTTTGTTTTTTTTTCCCTAATGTGTAAAGTGCTTTGTGAATGGGCCAGCTAAAATTATTTATAATGAGCTAATTTCCATAAAATTGGACTAATTAATTTCCATGCCGCCTGATGAAAATTGCTAACATTGGCTTTTTACTGACAATCAAGGTCCTGCAGGCAGTTTCACACCCATCTGACTACAAGGAGGTCCAGGCTGGATCCTCAGCAAGTGTAAATCAGCAGATAGCTACTAAAACAAGCAGAGCAGTGTGCTCATTTACACTGGAAAAATAGTTTAGGCCACTTCACAGTTTATATGGGAGTAACAGCCTGTTATCTTCAATTAAGTATATATATAAATAGAGAGGCATAATGTAAAATTACTTCTTTGAGCTTCTGAAAGCCAAGTAAAGACTTTGCTCAAGTGACATACATTTACCCTCCAGTGGATTTAGCGAAAATACCAGCCTTGGTGCAGCAGTCAACCAGGAAGGGACAGGAGGGCAGCTTACAGGGAAATGGAAAAAATAACCTTACAGGAGCAATTCAGTACCCTGAGGTCTCAGAAACAGCCAAGGGATTTGTGTGCTCCTAATGGAGTTGCATATGAAAATTGCCTCCAAAGAGATTAATATTACCCTTTTAAAAGCCATTTCACACAGTATTAGTGGACATAGGTCCATTTACAACTAGTCCTGCTGGGAATAGTTGACTTTGCAAAACAAAACTATGATGACCTACATCAGAGGGATTTCACAGGTACAATTAAAGGCAGTATTTGGCTGGGTTCAGAAGAAGGAAAGCGCTCCTTGTAGCATCTTTGTGTTGTGGGCTACACTCTGACAGTATTTTCTAAATCACGTTAAGCTTTAAGTCCCTAAGCCCACACACCAACAAAGGCAACTTCCACTGGCATTTATAAATGTATTACTGAGTTGTATCATGGGCATGAGATGCTTCTTGGACTCCTACGAAAAAAATCAATTGATATTCTCATTCCCACCTGAACTCTTTCCTGTAAGCTCAGAGGTCTAAGGTTGTGACCATCACACCCTCTGTAAAGTCAACATTCACACCTCCAGCCTTCCTGATAACACAGATCATTTTTCTCAGACAGAAATATCTCTCAGGTTAACACTCTGGATTCACTCGTTTGCTCTGCTGCAGTACACCTATGTAAAGAACAACTAAACAACTTGTTTTTCGTGTCTAAGTGTTGCTAAATGACATTGTATCACGCTAATTTTGCCTTAGGCTCATCAACACAAATTGAATTTGGTGCTAATAAGATACCACATTGGTATGGAATATGGAAATGTGTGATTTGCAGTGACTGCTGTAAAATACAGTTATTGTATTTGTGCAAGACACAGATCTTGTGGCAGACCCCACAATTACAAGTAGTCACACATCAGCTGTAGTTCATCGGATACTGCCTGAGCAATTTAGCTGTTCTTGGCCTCAGGCCTACACTTTCAAATGATCTACATAAATTAGGGGGCAGATGTTTCAGCTTTTGAATTTATCCTGTGCCTCTTCACCTTGCAGACCTCAAGCTCTGCATGGTAATCTGTGGCTTCCAAGACACTTCTTTCCATAAGTACCATGAGATGCTACAGAGCAATGTCTGCCAGTAGCTGCAACACATTGTCCACCTCCAAAAGCCAGAGGGGCAATCACAAATGGTGGGATTGCAGCATGAGGAAGGGGTGAGAGATGCCATATGGACATCCTGGATTCTCTACACACTCCTCTGACTGAAACAGGCGCAGCTATCCTGGTGCCTCCCAGGGAAATACTTAAACCTCTGTGCTGAAGGTTGAGATCTCTCCTTCAGTGTATCTGACTGTAAATGCAGGTATTTATGTTATTGATACAAATGTCAATCCTTTTCTGCAAAAAGCAACCCTTTCCAAGAGGACCAGAGTTACCCATTGCATTGTGACACATACATATACAAATACTCAATATACTGAATTTATAACATTTTTAATAGCAATTAGTTAAATGCTCAGTTTCTGAGTGTTTATAGCACACTCAACATAAGGAAATGCAACCCCATGACTACTGCAACTTTGACATACAGGATTTATCCCCATCTCTGGCAATTGACAGAAACTCTTTAAGAGTTCATTCAAAGGCTTCATTTCTATAGTGTATGCACCCTATTAGTTGATCACATACTAGGCAAAACTGCAGTAGAGATTTATGTGAATATATATATATATAATCTAGCTAAAACATTGATATATGTCATGCTAATATCTCTTTTTCCTTTTATTTCCCCTCTTGCCCTTATAAACACACTTTATTCTACTGAAATATTAATTACGATTTTTCTTTCCCTGTATGTGGCTACATTTGTCTTTTGCTTCTATATTTACTGCTTCATGACAGCTCATGAAAAGACAGTCAATAACTCTCTTTTCCACTCTCAGGACATCTAAATGGATGACTTACAAGAAAAGAAGATAAGTTAAAAAGCTGTACGGTGCTGGGGAGGAGGAGGACACAAGTAGTGGGCGATGGTGATTCTGGATGACATTTTCTAAAGGGCCAAGTTCACACACAGTACAAGCTGCCACGTTACCTATGGAGGAGACGGGCAGGATTTCTCATCTGCCTCTACATCTGACCTGGGATTTAATTCCCTTTTGCAAATGCAAATCAAGTACTTCTGAACAGGGCAGTCCTGGCTATTTAGAAAGGCATAACCTCAGATTTAAGTGCATTAGAACCGAACGCAAAATATTAGGAGGATTAATGGATGAGTGGATACCAGAGATGGATACTGTAACACACTACATGTATAGGCAGTCCAGAACCATGTGGGACATCATGATCACAACTTGAAAGTAGAAAGGCAAAATAAAGAAAGCCACAATAGAAGGGTGACCACTGAAATGAAGAGAAGAAATGATAGAATGTTGTTACAGTAAAATCAAAAGTGAGCAATTCAGATCTACAGAAAGCCCTGTGAGACTCAGCTATCGGCCAGAAGCAGCAAGGAGCTCAGCCGCTGCTGGCTGATAGGGAGGAGGTTACTCCCCAAGAATTCTCATAGTAGGAATTCACAGTTCTCTGCAGGTGCACGAAAATAGCCAGGATGAAATAATATAAACATGGGACTTGTCAGAGATAGGTTCTAACCAATTGAAGTTTCTAGCGTGGTGGTGTGGTAACTCTTTTAGCCAATAAGCTGTAGTTCTAACCCTATATAAACTGTGTGCTAGGTCTAATAAAAGGTCTTCACTTAAATCCTATGGGTTTTGTGTTGTGAAGTCCTTTCTCTGCCGCGAACTTTGTTTACTTTAATAGAAATATTCCCGAGACTAAGTGGTGGGGAGGAAATGAATTGCAAAATTCAGCCTCCCTTCAAATGTATAACCAATGCTGAAAAGATGTGAAGACCATCAAATTAAACCTGATAAATAGATATAAGAAATTAATTCCAATGTCCAGGTAGCTGTGTCTCTTGCTAAAGGTACCACTGAATTCATGCATTTAGGAAAGGGGTCCCACAGCTGAAGAGACAATCAGAGTATTCTCAGGTATAGCATCAAATCTTTTATCTCTCTAGTCCTGGGGCACTGAGTTGTGCCTGTGATCAAGGTTGAGATGGAGCTTTGGCTGTGAGAAAGGAGTTGCTTCCTGCACCTGCTGATGGCACACCTACGGGTTCCTTCCTGGTCCAACCTCATGGACTCTGCTCAATGGGCTGGCAGCCCTTTGAGAACCACCTTTCTTCTGCTGCTCCTGCTCTTCCCTGCAACAACTTCCCCCTATTCACATTTTCACATTTCAATTTCTAGGCTTTGCCCAAAACCAAAACCAAAGACATTCAATCCTCCAGAAAGAATCTACTGAAGTTCTGAGAAACAACTTCAGGTGGATTAACAGCAACATTTGTACCAGCTGAAGCAGCTGCAACATGGCAGCCACCTTCACCCTGCTAGTATTTTGGGACCCCAAGGCTAAGAGCAGATCCTCAAATTGAGATGAGCAGTGGCAGTTCTTGAGGGGCCCCAGTTTCATCAGAGAACCAGATCCCATGACCTGGAAACATGGGGTTGGGCTTAGTTTTGGGCTGTTTGCCCAGTGTCAGCCACAATCCAGCAGAAGACATTCTACATCCATCCGTCATTACTGCACACTCATAGCCTAAGCTCCCGTGTGTCACTTCAAGGAACTTTCTAGAGTGTTATTGATATTACACACTGCAGCCTAAACAGACAGACTTGTTAAGAGAACATACCTTCTATGCCTGTGGCAGAGGTGCTCATGTAAATACTATTAAATCCTTTCAAGACAGAGAAATGTGCTTTTTATCAGGAAACAAACTTCCCCAACTTCTAGCAGGAAAGAGGCAACCAAAAGAATACATCATTCTGTTCAAAAGAAGGGTTTTTCTGCAGACTGTGGCAAATACAGTCTAGAAAAATAATAAAGTATATTAAAATCCTTTTTCTTGATGCAATAGCTTTATTTGGTTTGCCTACAATTCATTGCATATTGGATGTGTCATCTTAGCTGTATTTTAGGGCTAATTTTTTCCCAGATATTTAAAAGACATAGGTGTCTGATTTTCACTCATATGGCAGACTAACTGAAACTCTGCTCAGGCAGACTGAAATGCTCAGGCAGAGCACATGCCACACTGGCCTAGCACATATTCACTGAAATGCAGCATGTTGCTAATATATGACCTTAGTATATGTTGTGTTATTAAATTATAATGAATTGAGGTCCTAAACAATGGCATTCCAATTGAAGATTTAAGATATTTTAATCACATTTATTTTCTTCGCTCCTGAAGCAGAGTCAACCTAACAACCTGGTGCACGGTCACTGCAAGCTGCAAGACCTCCAGCTCCTCTCTCTTACCCTACCAAAAAACCCCGAACTCTGTCTTTGTAGTGCATTTAGGTTGCTCTGGATCTAGGTGAAAGGAGGTCCTTTGAGCACAGGACTTGAAATAACCTCCTCTTGCTGGCATTATAGCATGTAATTTCCCCCATAAATGTAAGAACCACCACGCTGAAACTTTGCTTGCCTTTATGACAAAACACATGCTCCAAGGCCTCTTTCCTCTGATACCTGAACACCTCTTTTTAACTCAAATTCAGTCTGTTCACCCTTATCGAACTCTGCCCTTTCAGCCATCATACTTCTTTTGACTCTTTCGTGACTATTCCTTCCCCATCAGCAATCTTATTTCCTCTTAGCCCTCTTTTTACTGCACTTAAGTGACTTCAGCTCCCATTTCTGAGGGCTCTGCACTGGCCATCTTTGCAGCCAAGCTCCTACCAGCTCAGCTCATCCAAATCCCACTCGCTTATGCTGATACCACCTTTCTGTGCAGTATTTGCTTCCACACCTTTCATCAGAAGCACCACATCCTCCTTCCTTGCTGCACAACATTATTTACTTTAAGAAAACATTTTATCATTTCATTTGTTTCTTACTGACCAAATACTCAACTCTTGAGCTGGGTATGTATTGGTGGTAGTACACATTGTGCCTGTAGAGTGTGCAAAAGGATGCAACACTTAAATTAAATGTACTGAGGCATCAAAGTGAACGGCAAGTCACCACATCATTAAATGAACAGATCAAATCCGTTGCCCTGATTTCATCACAAGTTATGTTGTTGATGACAACCAACATAAGGTGGTATGATTTTCAATAGAAAACTATGCTGAGGGGAAGGAGGGAAATTCAGCCAAAAGCAAAGAAGTGCTGTCACCTGTATCATCAGTGTTCTAGTTCAGCAGCCCCCAGACCAGCTTGTCACTGCGTGGGTGTGAGCAAAGCTGTGTATTCTACACCCTCTATGTTGTTTCTCAAGAACTGTTAATAATGGATCATTTTGCAGCAGCTGTCCAGGGCACACCTGACCCCTAAGGCTACAAGATGGGCGTTAGAGAACTCTGTGAGATAGCAGGTGTGGTAACTCCCCTCCAGGGAGTTCTTAGCACCTTCACACCCAGCCTGAGGGGTCATGTCTGCTGATGGGCCAACAATGATTCCAAAATACCCCATGACTCACAGAGTCAGATCACCCATTGTGGAGCTGCCCACCCTGTGGGAGAAACTGGGCATTCCCACCTCAACCAGAGGGTATATAATCTTGGGGCATGGGGACTTCTGGTACCATTTGTCAGACCCAGAGGAGGACCAGAACCTCGACAGGACTGCAACTGCCACTCTCAACCAGACTGTGACCATCATCCTCACCAACAGGTTTTCTCCTTTCCTTTTACTTTGGACTCAGGGGAACCATGTGGGTCTCAGCACAGGGACTAACAGACACCATCCTGTTTGTGTCCCAGGGTCCTGGGTTATACTACTAGTTTTTGTGGGTTAAAACCAAGTTTTCCTGTATCATCGCATTTATTGTAATATTTTTACTAAATTGTAACTCTGACTTATAATCTGTTTTTGAGTTGGGCTCATTTCTCCTGCCAGTTTACTTATAAAACAGCACAATTAGCTCTCCAGGAAGGTGTGCAGATTGCAGGCTGGCAGAAGATAGCAGAGGGTGTCCTGATGGGCCAAGGACAGGGAACAAACCTGCCCTGTACCAGTAGCATGTGCCATGATTTAGATGTAGAGTTGCCTGGGAGATACTTTGACAAAAATTTGCACATTGAGATGGGAATAAGATCTTACAGGTTAATACAGACACATATGGAAGTATATGTTCATGGTTAAGTGTATCCACATGTTTACACCACTGGTCTAGTAACTTAAAGCACTCCTTGGGGATGAGGGAGACAGTGAGAAACTCCTGGGTTTTGGGGGTGGTGACCTGACACAAAGCTGGATATTTAAAAGTAATGTTTACATTGCAGTTACTTGCTGCCCAAGATACAAGGGTTTCTTTATTAATTTTGTACAAAGCTGAAAACTCTCAGTCTGTTTCACTAGCAAATGAAGAAATCAAACCCAGAAACACCCCCTCAAGCACTGCTCCTTAATCCTGAGCAGGTTTATTCCACAGCCTAAGGCAAATTGTACAGGCAGGATAGTTCTCACATCTCTCTCAGGGGCTCATCAATATGAAATCACTGATTAGTCCTTAAGCCATACGGCATACACAGTCCTCTGATCATGAGTGACACTCTTGGGCTGCAGACACAGGTGTACCAGGCAGCTGCCCAGCACCATCCCTGCTGGAGACCTGAGTGCTGGACACAGGGCAGATTTGATCCAATTAAGCAAAAGCCTCAGCCTGGGACCTCCACAGTGAGAGTCAGGCTAGTCCTGCTTTCCCCCAAGCTTTGGGGGCAGCAGGAGTGAGAGGCATAGGAGCCGCACAAGCGCAGGGCACCAGGTCTGCCTCACCGTTTGTGCCCTGGCAGGGATACCTTCAGTATCCAGCAGCATCCCAAAAGCAGTCACATAGGCAGACAGGAGGAACTCGGCTCAATTTCGGGTGTTGGTTTTGCTGCAGGACTTCTGTGAATGAGTTCTGCCCATGCTGAAGAGGTGTCTTTGACCGGAGGTTAATTTGCAGCAGCATCTGCTTGGCCTTTAGTCCCAGATACTCATCTGCATATCGACTGCCTCTGCAGCAAGGAGGGTCCAGAGCGTCTTCGGCATAAATAACAACTGCTACACTGCCAGTGTATTTGGTTGCATGCACCCTGACAACTTTTCCCACTCAATAAAAGATGTACAAGGAAATAAGAAAATAACAGTATCAATATGGTGTATCAGCTCCTGCGGCAAATGCAGGGAGATGGGGAGCGGGGAAGGCATGTCCTTCAATATTTAACTTCTTCACTCTTTGTTCTCCATCTCAAGTTGAACAATACGTTAATTACCTGATGAAGCGTTATAATTACTCTAACAGCTCTGCTCTTAGTTATAATTACTGCATCAACACTTTCTTTTTCATATGCTTCAATCTATACCTATTACATTGTCATGATGAAGAGACATTAACATTATAATACCGTATAATTAGCTGATGAGCAATTAAATTATTCCACTGCTCTTGTTCCTCTTTGCCAAGAGGTTGGCTTCCAAAGCGCTATTGTCTTCCTTTTTTCTGGTTTGCTTTAGAGGCCGGGTTTTTTTGCTCCATTTTAAAAAAAGGGCCTCAATACTTTATTCAAATAGATTTCATTTAAAATTCTAATGGGGCACGGTAGTTAATGTCCTACGAGAAGTTAATTTGTTTAAAATACTTTAAAATTCTCTCCTCTCAAGCTCAAACTGGTTTTGTTTTCCAAAATCTACCTAAAATAGGAAAGTGTCAGAGAAAGATTTGTTTAAAAAATAAATGAAGTATTAATTGCTCTTTTAAAACACTTCCAGCCACATCACAGGATCTTGGTAAAAGGGAGGAAATGGCTAAAACTCAAAAAACTGGTTTTATCTTCATATTCATGTTACTTTATACCTCAATGAAAACAATCCTAAGTATTTTTGCACTTTTTTTTCTTTAACACCCTAAAGGAAAACATAGATAATCAGCTCAGTGTAACTACTTGAGACATCTGACTCAATCTGGACAGCAGCACTGACAAATTCTCACAGCATATAGGAAATGTCCCCACAAACACTGTGCAGTACACAAAAATGCCATGTAGACTTTCTCTGTAGCACTTATCTTCATTATGAGTCTGCCTTGTAGGACTCATTTGCTTTGCCCTTTCACTTGATTCCTGTGGCTGAAAAATTGTTCATTTGGGTTTCAATCAGTGCAAGCGATTTGTATGTTATTGTACAACCTTCCCCCTCTTGCTCTCCTGGCTAAAATCCTTGCAATGTGGTTGTAGGATGTCTCCAGCCCTGCCATCAGTGGGAATATCAGATGCATCAGTTTTGGGTGGCACTAGGCTGCCTGGTTTCCATTCTGGGATCATTTGTTACTTCCTTTCAGCCACACTTTCCTGTCATGGCTGTTGCCCTTCAATCAACACTTTGTAACCAAAGGGTCGTTTTGATTTACTAACACAGAAATATGAGCAAAGCATCCCAGTACAATGGCAGGGCAAACCCTGGTGATGTGATCCAACCCCATATTTGGGGGAGTAGTCCACTAGAAACAGCACTGACTTTCTCCAACCACCTACCTTCCCTCCTTCTACCTACCCATGAGTTTTTCTCCACCTCTCTTAGTTACAGAAACCCTCCATTTCCACTTGAAAATAATGAAAAAATGTTTCAAATCATACCCAGCACTTGCTATGTCAATTAAATTCCTCAATTTCAGACCTATGCACTGAGTCTTCTGCCATCTAACACAGCAAAGCCAAATTTCTCAACTTCAGGCTCAAGCTGTTACTGGGCAAAATTCCTCATTTCCCGTAGGCACCAGGCCTTGAAGTGCTGAAGCCTTTGCCTGCCTTCATCTCTAACCAAGAGAACCTTGACAGACCTGACTAAATTTGTCCCTGTGAGGATTATTAAAAATGTATGGCATCTGAATAAACATCCAGAGCATGGAAAGTTGGCATGAAGAAATTTCCTTTGACTCTGCTGAAGGCTCCCTGTCTCTGCAACACCTGCACCTCGTTCACTACCCATTCCCTGAAGTCTGCCTTGGTCCTGCCACACCCCAGCATTTTGCCCTCCAAGGCAGCCATAGATTTCCATGTGAGTGATCTGCTCCTGTGAAGGGCTGGAGTTTGCTCACCTCCTCCCTGCATTAGTCTTAACACTTCTGTATGAAGTGTGCGACTTTGAAGGCTTTGTCAGATGGAAAAACACCAGGAAATCAGCACTGATTCTCTTTGATGCTACTACTGCTTTCCTCAGTGCTTCCCACTGAGTTTATTCTGGACAGAGGGCTCAGCTCCTTGGGCCACTGAAACCCATGATCAGTTTTGGACATTTCTTTTCATCTACTGTCAACTCTCCTGCATTTAAGTTGTTTTTAAACTATACTAACCAATGATGTGTTATTTATGATGCTTTTATTTTCCATGAAAACTCCTATTTATTTTCCACAAAGTTCTTTGCAGAGATACTGTGAAAACACAAGAAAGCACTGTAAGACAACAAACAGAGCTGAAAAGAAATTCATAGGGGTTGATGCCTTCCCATCCTCTGATCTGTCCCATTGTCCTATCCCTGCACAGCCAGATCCCACCATCCATGCCAGTCCCAAAAAAGCCATGGGTTCATGTTGCCATCTGGGCACCTTACAAGCTGCCTCATACATGAATAAGGGAAAACAGGACCATCATGAGCAAGCAGCAATCAGCCCAGCACTTTTTATTTATAGATATCTCTATCTGCTGGAGCAGGGATTGAATGTTCAATGTCTTGGCAACACAGTGTTGTTTCAAGCTTTTTTTGGCAGTGCTCTTCCCTAAAAAAGCCATTTGGCAGATGCAGCACCCACACAAAGCCAGCTCATTTGCTTAGCCTGGATCCTTACGCTTCCTCCAAGGACTTCACCTGAGCAACACATGTGCCTTGGACAGACAGGCTTTAGTATCACAATTTCATTTTTAGCAGAGCTTCTGGAGGGACTGCCCCGGCACAGGAAGCTGGCACATGTACATCCTGAACACCAAGGCACCCTGTGCCTTCACGCACATGACTCCCCACCAGCCGCCTTCAGACAAATCACAGGATCACAGAACGTCATGGGTTGGAAGGGACCTCAAAGATCATGTAATTCCAACTCCCTTCCATGGGCAGGGACACCTTCCACTTAACTACACTGTTCAGAGCTCCATTCAATCTGACCTTGAACCAGGGTGAATCTCAGCTTTTAAGTTTTCCAGTCTCCCTCCGTAATGACCATCACACCAGCAGTGCTGGGCTCCTGCGCTCCCAATTGGTCAGTGATAGGACTTCTTTATAGCATTGGCTAAATTAAGAAGATTCACAGGCACATCCCAGTGCCTGTTTAGGTCACCACTTGTGGATGAAGAGCTGAATTTTTGGAAGAAGGGTCAATTTTGGGCTTTGCAGTGATTTTGCTGGACTGATCTGACCCCTCCCTTCCCCTCCCCAACATGTCCTTTTTTCAGTGCTCAGCTTTACAGTTTTAAAAAGCATCCTTTCATTTTTGCCCATGCCACTAATTTCCCAGTGTTGTTCTAAACTGTTTGCACATGGCCCCTGGTATCTCAGCGGGTGAGCACTTTACAAATGAAATGATGAGGAGGGTTAAAAGAATGCAACTTGATAATTCATACTAGTAGCAGCCAGATGTCTTATTGCCTTAGAAAGAAATGAAAAGGAGAAAACAGATCATCCTCATGAGGGTTTCGTCATACATAGAACACTTAAAAAATGAAAGAAAAATAATATAGCAGATGCAAAAGCTGAAAAGCTGAACACAAGTGAGCTGAAAAGCAAGTGTACAAAGAAACAACTGAACATGTGCTTCCTCATACTCTTCTCCATCACTGATACCCACACTCAATAAGGTTTTGGTAGCCTATACCTCTCTTCAAGCAAACAGCTCCAGCATTCTTTTTTGCTTAAACAATATAGATTTTCCTAGCTGCTAGTGAAAAATATGGTTTTGCACACCTTTGCGATGTGAGTTAATGGAACAGGGCATGGGAAGGGCAAATCTTGCCTTTGTGCACTTCACTCCTGCATTACATTCACTGTAGAAGCTGGGTTTATAGCTTGTCTTTGCAAAGAAAAAGCAAAAAGAGAAAGCCACAGACTGGATAACACAATGCAAAATAACACACTGCCATACTATACTATACTATGGTATTATCACTTGCAATATAAATCCAATCCAGAGCAGAAATGGAGCTACAAACCTCATCTCTCCCATGGTGGGTAGGAGAAGCAGCAAGCACCTGCACAGGGGCTCCAGGCTCCAAGGAGGGGAAACAAAGGGACCTCTGCATTTTCACATGATCCTCTGACACTGAACTGACCCAGAGCAGCAAAAACTCTCATCTTAAGATCATGTAATTCAGAATAATTTCATAAAATACAAGCCAAATTATTTAAAAGTCCTACTCCTTAATTCTAATCCCCAGCTGAGCTTCTGTTTTGACATACCATACAATGTCTGATATTTGGAGTGTCTCAGCACCGCCAGCAGGTTCAGAAAACTGTGGACCCATAGGACCTTGGAGGACTGGATGAAAAAATCCTCTTATCCAAAGTCCCCACAGCTAAGTCAGAGCAGGCTGCAGAGCTGGCCGTCACCCCTCCATGTGCCAAGGCATACACCCATGCCTGCTGCTGGGAGAAATTACACTGCCATCTCACACAGAAATCATGCCAAAGGCTCTGCAGAAAAAGATCTTTTCCTTCACAGGAACTGTGAAATTCCATAAAGCATTTCCAGGAGCACACATCTGAGTGAGCGGGGTTTAGCTGTAAGGCATGGAGGGGAAAACAGCCATGCACAAATCTCAGGAAATGACCACCTTCTTAAAACCATCTGGAGCCTAGAATTCAGCCTAAACCTAGCTCGCTCGCTCTCTGTAGTAATAAATAAAACAGGAAAATACTCCATGTAGCAGACAAAATTCAAACTCTTAAGGAAGGTAAAAAAGTGACTTTAGTATCTAAAGGTGCTCTTTTTTCTTTTTTTTTCCCCACTCTCTTAATCAAGAAGAAAGACATTCACTGAGAACCTGAGTTAATGCTCCCTGAAGCCAATTTTCCACTGAATTTCACAAAGCTGTGGATTTTGCTCCTGGTGAACTTGGTGGTAGTTTCGGGGATGATCTCTTCAAATACACAGGTTGCAGGATTAAATGTGCCTCTGTATTTCCTTAACCCTTTGACATAACACTTAGGAAAAACTTGGGTGCAGACTGTCAAGACTCACAGATGCACAGGGACTATGTTGCCTCTGAAATCATAGATGGCTACTTTTGTGGGGTCCCAACCCCCCAAAAAACAGCTTCTTGGCAGATAAAACCTTGCACAGTCAAGCTTAGCTAAGCTATACTGGTAGCAGATCTGGCCTTTAGCACCTGAAAGTACTTACTGAAATTTCAGAAATCATTCCATTTAGACAGAGCTTTTATGTCCAGTAGTGATATTAGGTCAGGGGTTG
This sequence comes from Sakesphorus luctuosus, assembly GCA_013396695.1. Lineage (NCBI taxonomy): Eukaryota > Metazoa > Chordata > Aves > Passeriformes > Thamnophilidae > Sakesphorus > Sakesphorus luctuosus. Next base: position 28,313 of record VWZD01011593.1, read on the forward strand.
TAATACCTCCAAATAAAATCAGGATATGTATTTTTGTGGTTCTAGCAAGTATTCAGATTGGAGGGAGTTAATATACCTTGTGTTGGGACTGAGGTTGTTAGACATCCACATAAAATTAGAAAATACTCAATTCTTGATATTCATACTAAAAGAACCTCAATAAAATAGTAAGCTTTTGGCTTTTTGTGCATTTTACCCCGGACACAGTACCTGCACCGGACTGGCTGGGGTCTGCACTCCATCACCTGTGTAGTGGGCAATTACATGAGGTATGAGAAGTGGCAAAATTAAATGCATCCTTATGCCAATCCTTTCTCCTTTTATGTCCTGCCTACAACTCCTTCCTTTATCCGGAAGGACTGTAGCTCCTTATTGGGTTTCTTAGTCATGTCACTGTTTCTCTGACAAGGGCGATGGTCTAGAAGGCAGTTTCAAGGCAGAGCCATTCCAAGATTAAATAGGTTATTACAGTTTTCAAGGATTACATGTATGTATTCATGTGCTCTGTCCTGAAAAAACAAAAGCTATGCTGAAGTGACTTTTATCTCTTATTGTAAAGCTGTAACTGAAGTGTAAAGCAAGGTAAATCGTTGTCAGGGACCCTGTTTACTTCTTCGTGCATAATTCCTTTCAAAAACCAACACAGGAAAACGAGGGATGCCTCAGATGTGCCATGTAAAGGGAATTTTTTTCACAGTACATCAACACTTCTGTAGTCCTATTAAGCAGAAAAGTCAGTCTTTACAGGGGCAGAAAAAAAACACACCAGAAAAAAGTCTCAACCATCCTGACACAAACACCTCCGCTGAGATTTAGCATGATTTCCATCAAAGATCAAGGCCTCACCAGCATGTCTGACATTGCTATATTACAAGGCAAAGGAATTCATTGCCATTCAGTCCATGAGGTCCTGCAGAGCTGGAGAAAGAGTCAGCTGTCGGGTAAGTCTTTCTATCTCCACCATTTAATGCATGGCAGCGTATCTTGGCCAATGCCAGACCTTCCAGCTCCTACTGCAAGGAATGCAGGAAGCCTGGAGATCATAAATACTGAAACCAGTGGGGACAGACGCTGCCCCTCCTTTGGGATAAATGGAAAAAGCAACTGGGCCAGTGAGTGGAGCATGGCAGGTGCCACCAAAACAAAAAGCATGCCCACGTTTTGGCTGCGTGGGGGAAAGTCTGTTAGCGCAGTAAGGGATAGCATCTGTCTGGGAAATCAAAGACCCAGATAAATGGAGAAAGTTGCAGAAACACAGGACAAGAGCCCCTGTCACTGGAAAAAGCCCAGCCCCATGCAAAGACACTGGACTGAGCAGTGACTGCTGGGTTAAACTTGGAAGAGTAACTAACACAATTACCTCCTGATTTTTTAACCTCCTCCTGTGTTCAGAGAAAAAGGGCTCTGGGCAGTGACAGATGGTCCCTTGTGAGTCTTGCTGTGCTGGTTTGAGGCTTTGAACGTGTCCAGCCAGCCTGTCTGTGCCACAGCCCTGCAGCAGTGGCATCAGCAGAAGGTGATCAGGGGCTAGCACTCACAGCCCAGAGATATCCCAGGTGGAGAATGCAGGCTCTTGACTTCAGCTGCAAACAGAGTTGGGCTTGCACTAAAATGTTGGCCACCAAAGCAGAGTAGCTACAGCCTGAGCCTGAGGGAAGACTCTGTGGTGGGACAAGCAGCTGGAGTTGGGCATGTTTTAAGCCAGTGCACAGCAAAGCACACCACAACAAGACAGCCTAAATCCTCAGCAATTCCCATACAAACAAGTGTAACTGGGAAACAGGCATTAAAAATGCCTGTCTTCAAAATCCATCTATTTTTTTTGGACAAAAGTATTGCTAGACAGAAGTCTGGGCAATGGAAAATTAGAAAGGGCAGCAATACTGAGGATTCACCTTAACATGCGTTAACATTGTCCAGGCACAAAGGAAAACAGAGCTCCAGAAAGGAAATAAGTGTACTGCAGGAATTGCATTGCATCATACCACAGACATGAGAGGGAAACTAGAACAGCAGGGTCAGCTTTTTCTAGGATCTCCAGACAAACTTCTACATGGAGCTCCTGGAGGAAGTGAAGTCTATGTGGACTCACAGAACTGAGTCTTGCTTTAAACCTGGAAGCCTTTGGGCAACGTTGTAAGAAAAACATTCCCCTCAATAGTTCTAATATCTAGGTTTTTAGCACTTATTTGAACCTGTCACTCCACATCCTACCCAAAGGGCATGCCACTAATCAGCATTCCTCCTGACAGGTTTGTACCCTAATTGATAAAATTAGACTAAGTCCTATTGTGCCAAATAGCAGTATAATTTAAATTTCTTCTATTTAAGCAATTGATAACTCTCATGCAGAAAGTACTTTACTTGAGGTAGGCACATTACTTTTAATTTCCTACTTTTGTACTCTGATGAGTTTTTCTCGTGGATAAGCAGACTCACAGGTCTGTTCCGTTGCCCTTCTTTCAGTCATCATCAACCTGAAATTAGGCCCTTGAATATCATATTACTCAGTACAGCATCTTTGTTTATGTCTGCTTGTGCACAACCCCCAGCTACCTGCAGAATAGATCTAAAGTAGAACATACCAACACACACTTGTAATTGAAATTGCAATAGTAGAAAACCAAAAGGGAGCTGACAGTGCCCAATATCATAAAGCAATAGAAACTATCTGAAATGCTACACTATCTCCCCATGAAGCACAGCAGAAATGCTGCCTTTGCCAAGAGCACGGGGCTTCTGACGAAGGTGACAAAGCTTGTGCTTTTCTGGTGACAAAGAGCTCTGTGAGCAAAACTTTGCTATGGCTCTTAGCTCACCCAGACCAAAATTTGCACAGAAGCCAGGACTGCCTGGTAAGAAACACATGATGTTGAGAAATGGCAGTCCAGAAACCATCTCTCAGGGAGCACTGTAAAAAATATACAGCCGTACACTCTGAATACTCAAATTAAATCCAAAGGGATATGTTAAAAACTGCCCCAGATTTTAAATTTTCTTTCCTCCTTAACCATCCACTTGTAGTCTTGCCCATGGTAAGAACCAGGTGTTTTTCATATCACACACACTAACAGCAACATCAAAAAGAAGCCACCCAGCAGACCTCTCTGAATTAACTTTTACAGCCTCTGCTTGCATTTCAATATCATTTACCATGGTCTTAGTGCTGTGTGTTCATACAAGGTAATGTAACTAGACCAGGCTGGAAAAGAGTGTTTTGATTTTTCAGCCCCTTAGAGAATAATAATTTAAAAAAAAAGGTAAATAAAAATCAGTTTGCAGTTTGAGAAGACACAAAATTCCCAGGGTTTTGTTTTTGAAGGACAGATTTGCTGAGATGGGTGACCCTACAGGGATAGGACAGATAAGATGCCTTCCCATAGGATTCACATGTATACACACTCTACAAGTATATAAATATTCTCTGAGTAATGCTTTTCTAATCAAATCATTGTAGTATATACCTCAAGCACATATGGCTGTGATCACATATCTGGGCCATCAACCAAAGGATATGGTCTAAGTCTTCCAGAAGTCATACAATACAGAACCTTTAGCAGAAAAGACTAGAAATGGTTAGGAAATGCTCATTTTTCACTCTGCTAACTGAAACAGGCATGTCTTTTCTCAAAGGTATAGATAAAAATTAATTTAAAACTTATCTCACAAAACTGTAATTAAACACTCTGTTGGACCTATGTCTTTTACCATGCCTTAGAATCACCTCATTCAATTAGAAAAACAAAACAGATTTTTCGTTTTGGACTGTACCATAGATATGAAAACACCCACTTGGCTGGAACAGCTGATTTGCTGTGATTTATTGCTTCTTACTTATTCATATCTAGCTGATAACTTATCTAAATGAAATCTCTTCAAGACACTTGGCACTAATGCCAGAAATCATTTGTTGCCATACATCTTAAAAATCTCTGTGAATATCAAGATTTCAGCATTGCCCCATGTCTGAAAAAGGGTTATTCATCACCACATTGCAAGTAGAGCTTCTGCCCATTCCCTATCATGCAGCGGAGATTACCTGTATTACCATCTTTCATGAACCTGCGAGGAGTGGAGCCTGCAGATGATCACCCACTGCAAGTCCATGTGCTTTTAGGGAAACCAGTGGCCTATGCTCACCCACACCAGCCCAGGAGCTGCCCCTCCAGCTTCACCTGGCAGCTTGCCTGTGACTGCTCCCCTTGAGAAAGCTGCCACGCCTCTGGAAGGAACCTTGGGATCTTGATTTCAAGACCAGCCTGTGTCAGTGTGTGATGGCTATGCTGACAGGTCTCTGGGGAAGGACCAGAGGAAAAACTGCAAGGGGGATGAAATGGATGAAATGCTCAATTTATGATGAAAACAGCATAACAGAAAAGAAAATCAGCAATCTTAGCACAAATTAAAGTCAAGAGGACAAAGGTGATGCAGGTTTGGCCACAGCAAAGGCCATGGAACTAGATTTCTTGAGCCACACAGAATTCTTTTCTTGCCTTTCTGATGTTTATCAGCTCTTTTTTTAAGGTCTGTGCATGCTAAGCATGCACTACCCACTCACGCAGCATTTCCATCTTACCTCTCTAGTTGGTCTAATCATGCATTTCCTTATTAAGGCATTTTCTAATTTACATATTGCATTAACCAGGTATTTCAATTCATTTTCTTCCTCACTCTTCTCAGCTAATAAAAGGAGAGCAAGGAAGAAGGGGAAAGAAACTCACCATGTTCAATACAGTTAATATTTAAACATGTTCTGCAAAGGCTTTTGAAGTTCACACCTCCCAGAATTAGGGTAAATTTATTTCATTTTTACTGCTGCTAGAGACTGGAAACAATTCCTCTAGAGGTGGGTTTATAGGGCATTGGGACAATTCCATCTGGATGGCTGTAAATAGCTGGCTGGGAAATGCCTACATCCCCACTAGCTCCCTGCAGCCTGGCTGCTGCTGTCTCTCCCTTTCAAAGCCCATCAGAGGCAGATGAGTGATTCAGTTGCCACTCAGCATCAAGGAAAGGGGATCCTAAACCACGCAGCTCATCATTTTGAGCTTGCAAATCCACTAGAAATACCTTCCTTACCCTACCTCTTTTCACCAGCTCCACAATTTATTTTTTTTCTTTATAATGGCTTTGCCTGTTTATTTGCTGCCAACTGCTACTAGTGCTGCAGGACCTTAAATAAGCAGAGAACTTTGTCCCCTTGGCTCAGTTCAGTGGGTCACTTCAACTGATGGCTGTTTAATTTATTAGGGAAAACAGCAGCAACTACCCTGCCAGTCCAGGCAAAACCCTAGGGCACAGGGTCCAGGTGGTGAGGAGGGTGGGTGGTTGTTGGTGTGAGGGTATCTGTAACCAGATCTGTCCCATGAAGCCCTTCCACATCCACAAGTTCATGAAGCCCATCCACCAGTGCCTCAAACAACACAGGGGCAGGCTGCAAAGGGAGGACCAAGTGCAGAGCAGCAGCTGCCGGCAGGCAGAAGACAAGAAGCACTTGAGAGGTCCCAGCCAAAAATCCTGCAACAGTGTGCTGGCACCTGCACAGGCAAAATGCTCCCTGCATCACTGTAGGTCCAGATAACCATGTGTTATCCTGAGCTTACTGTACAGTGGTGACACACAGGCATGGAAGAAAGCTGAAAAACAGCAAAGTGCTCTTTTGTAATCTTGTTGCCTCTCTAAGGACACTTCACTCAAAGTGATAAGACAAGATCAGTGGTGAAGGTATTCATAACTGAAACCATACATCCATTATCTGTCTTTCAGTAACTTCCTTGCCATGGCTGTTTTGTTTCCTAATACCTTTAAAGACCTCAGAGCAATTTAAACTAAATACATTATTTTAAGTAATTCCATGCTAAACATGTCTTTGCCATCAGTAGGAGCCTGCCTGACATGTCACAGTGGCTGGTAAAATGTTTGCTCCTGTTTACACTAACCGTAAGACATACTGAATAGTGACTTAGTTAATAAGATGAAAAAAGCTCCTAATTTTCAACTGACTACAGAACTGGATAGATTTATTTAATAAGCAGCTTACTTGGAAGATACAGGACTCTCAAGAGTGTCATGCATGATCCTGTGGTGCCACTTCGGCCACCTACCTCCTCCTTGGCCCTTGGTGCCAAAACCTTCCCAAATGATAAATGTTGACTCAACATAGATAAATTTAGGTACTTGATTGACTGCTCTTTACCACAGTATGACTGACAGCTTGCAAAAACTAAGGAGAGAATTAATGTGTTTAATAGTGCCACTATAATCACAATATATTTACATTTTTCTGACACATTAGTCAAACATTTATCACTTCTTAAAATGTAGCTATGATACTTTGTCTAAACTGTCATGAGTCACAATGTAATTACATGGTAATCATATGGCAATTAATTTATATGATATTCATTTGAAACAGAGAAGAATTAGGCCTGTGATAGCATGCAAAATTAACAGGCACATCAGAAAAGGAATGGAAATCAAGCCACTGGAAAAAAAATGGCAGTAGGAAAATAAATGTCAAAATCAATGTTTAAACAAATTGCTCCAAGCTTTAGGGAAAAGCTATAAGACTAAATCATCCTAATTTTGTCTTTCTAAATTTCTTTCTGAAACAGCCTCTCAAAAGTTTTCTTTTTCGACTTCAGTTTAACCCCTTCCATCCATCATAAAGGATCATTTTAATCTTCCTATTCCATACATTGTTAACAGTTTCCAAACTGAACTACATAAGGAAAACAAACACACGTGTGGTTAACACGCTAATGCAACGGACCCATGTGCTCTCCTGTGTCCTATTGCAGGATTTCAGCTCTCCAGACTGCTGCTGTAACCCATGACAGCAGATGATACAACATGGTGCACATCAGTGATGCTCGAGCGCTAACAGAAAATCAGTGGCAATACCACTCTCTCCTTGCTTCAGAGACCTCCAGCCCTGCAATCTCTTTTCCTAATTTATTAGATAACTCCAGGTCAAATCCCACTGCCTTGGACACTGAGCTCTGGTCACCATTCTGAACTCTATGGTGATGGGAAACTCTGAGAGGAACAAGGCCAGAAGGAGGTAAAGATGCTTCAGGCACAATTATCATATTGACTCTGTCCAAAAGGCAGAATCAGGATGACAGATGACAAGGGAGCAAAAGAGATAAGCTAAAAGAACAAAGAGGACTCACCACAGATGAAGTTTGGAACTTAGGCAAGGCTTTGGACAGCAACATTTTAACAGCAACAGGGGGTAAATAGTGAAAAATTGAAACTATTTCACAGTGAAGAAAATTAAGATGCTGTATGTGGCAAATTATTCCATTTACAGCTTCCTTTTAAAAAGTCATACTAATTAATGACTTCAGCTAATCTCATTCTTATTCACAAGACAGCCTGTATTTATTTTGCAAAGAAAAATTCTAAATGGAATAGCCTATTGAGGTCTTCCTAACTCATCTTCAGCAGTTATCTTGGGAAACAGCACTGTAGTCATATTTAATATATGCACTGTGTACAGCAACTTTGATGAAAAGGGGAATAAAATTATACAATTATTGCATTAATTATACATTATACATTTTTGTTCAGTGGCCCTTAGTGTTTTTCAGAATAGCTGGGTCACCTGGAGGAAAACAGCACTGTAAAGCTTTTTCAATAACACTGCAAGCAGCTGGTAAGAACAGTTACTTGAAAATAAACCCCATGGAGTAGGTGAGGTGGGGTACAGGGATCACACAGTGTCATCTTCCCAGCAATCTCCTTACCCTGTGTCGGTCGGCATCTTGGGAAATACTCTGAAACCCAGACCCATGCTGACCCCTCACCTTGGGATGCTCTTGAAACATGTCTGGAACTGTTGCTTTCTGTACAGCAGTTTAAGTCAACCTGACAAAGTGGTGCTATAATTTCCCCATTCCCCTTATCCTCACCTGCTCTCATCCAGTCACAGCATCTGGCACAGGAGTTCCCGCACACCGGGAAATGGGAAGAACCTCATTTGGTGGCCCCCTTCACTAAGGAGCTCTCTGTCCACCTGAGACAACCTCATCCTGCAGAAACATGTTCTTTCCCTGTCACTGCAGGTCAGGGAGCATAAATCCCAAACTACAGGAACCATGTGCTACATGGGGTCAGAAAGCCCAGGGGTGCAGCCACTACGGCAAATATAGCGCCAGGAGTAGCATTGTCCCTATTGCTCCTGGTCCCAAAGCCCAGTAGCCAGCCAGCCAGCCAGCCAGCCACCACTGGGACGACCTTGACAAAATCACCAAATGAGTCAATCTGAAGAAACAAACCCATTTTTAAGGAAAGAGCAGAGGAATGATGGGTGGTATTGACCTGAAAATCTCCAACCACAACCAACACCAGAAGATGGTGGAGGTGACACCAGATGCCATGTAGGAGGGAACACTAATATTCAGGGGAACCTGTGAAAAAGATTTAAGCTGAGGGGGTCACAGCTGCTTGAGGCCTTTCACATATGCTGCCTTACAACTTCCTGGTGCCTCATTTGCACACATGAAATGGGGCACAAAATGACTCTGGGCATCCACCAGCAGTGATCAGAGGCCATCTCCTTCAGCCCACAGATGACAAATGACACTCGACAACATCCCATCAATTCTTATACATCACACTTCTTTGCCAGCTGTCACACTATGTAACCCCTTTCAAGCTCCTCTTCTGAAGTACAGGAAAGAAAATAAGAATTTCAAGCTCCTGATTTACTAGTGGCTTTTCTATTTGTGTGGGGTACATACACCAAGGCTTAGGCAAAGAATGAAAAAATAGTAATTACCTAATTAATTCTCTGATTGACTTAAAAAATGCTCTCCAAACACAGAGGAAAATGGAATCATAAATAATGTACTCCTCTACTGATGGAAACAGTTTAGAATAAACTTGTACATGTCTTGCAGTGTTTGCAGAGACAGCTTGAGTACATCCACAGGTACTGCACCTGCCAGGAACCACCAATCTGAGCTTTGGTGTGCTGTTACTCCCTCTGAGGCAATGCCTAGTGTTTTAGGAGCAAGCCTCCTGGCCCAGAGACATGAGACAGTTGTACCTTATATCCATCGATCTCCATGCATGCCCATGTTTAATTGTGCCAAGTCTGTGTTTACAGGTGGACAGAGAAAGGCTTCAAGTGGTTTGGCCTTTCCTAAAATCTGAAGTCCCATCTGGTTCAACCTCAAACACAGATTACTGCTGCACCCAGGCATGAGCTGGGACCCTTGCACGGCACAACACATGCACCTATTACCCTAGAACAGGCCTCCCCAATACCTGAAGCCTTCTCCAGGCTCTGCAGCAGATACCTCCTCCTCTTCTTGGCACATGTCTTGTAGCAATGCACTCTCAATACATGGCTTGGAGAAAGTCATGCCAGAAATGGGCTGAAGCAGAAAAGCAGCCATCCACTGAGAATGCTTTAACAACTGATGTTTTTAGTGTGGTTTGAATGTACTGAATGTAAAACGGCTTAGTCACTGTCTTCTTCCCAGAAGCCCCCTGCCAGGCCGGGAGGCTGGGACACAGATAGTGACATCCTGTGATCTGGAACTCTCTCCCATTCAATGTAGATCCCCTTACTCTTATTGGCCTGAAGCCAGACTTCCCCCTTGTCCCTTATTGGAGCATTCGTATTCCCCCAAGTCCTTTATAAACCTGTTCCCCTGAATAAACCACCTCTTTGTTCCTGCCCTGACCTGTGCCTCCTGTGTGTCCTTTCAGGGGGGCTCTCAGGGAGCACATGGCTGGGCTTAGACATTGAGCACACACTTCTCCTGGGTTAATGGATTGAGAATCCTAAACCAGGCAGAAGCACCATATCGTTGCAGATTCCTTCAGCACACACCATCAACGAGGCTACAAGAAACCACACCACCTTAATGTCTGAGGCAGCTGAGCTCACAAGAAAGGCTTCAGCTGAATTTTGTGTTTGTTTCTTGCTGCTCTCCTTGCCTGAAGAGCCAACCTCTGGGAAGCATACGGGCAGGCCTCATAGCATTCTTGTGTGAGGTGCATAGCGAACAGGCTGGGCAAAGTGTCAGCAAATAAATAATTTATCATATTATTGAGCATCTTTAGCTGGGACGATCAATATGAAGAAAGCCTCAAGTACACTGAAACGCTTAACAAGGCAAAATCCTTGGATCCACCAGAGCAGTACGTCAGTTTTTGCAAGGACTGAATCCTTCTCTGGCATTTGGGGGATTTCAGGTTGGAAATAAATGATGAGCTTTTCCACCTCCCATGCTTTCTGCCACCTTTCCTGCATGGGTGACCTAACAGTATCAGTTCAGCCTCGCAAGGGCCCAGTGCACCACACGGCTTCTGCCTGCAGGCTCATCTAGCAAAGCAACACTCCTTCTCAGCTCTCTGAGAGAAATCACACAGCCCTCTGGAAGCCAAACCAAAATATTTGTGTTTCCTATGTTTTCTGGAGAAGTACTCACAATGGACACATGTATGCATGTACGTATGTAACATATGTAGAAAACCCCTAACACTGCTGACTACTCTGGCACAGCTCCACAGCCATCCTGGCTGTCTGTGGGCCAGAAGAAAAGCATTTTCACGACTTACCAAAACTACATTTATCTTGTTCCTGCTTTATACAATCAAGTAAGTTTTCACAGATGACACTTGATGGAAAACACCTTAATGGACTATAAATTCTGCCATCTCTTCTATGCCTGCTCCAGGCTCCAGTTAAATATGGCAAAGAACTATTTGTACATAAATAAATTATACTTCTATGGATAAAACTAGTCAGTGTGGGAGATCAGATCCAGTTCAATTACTGCCTCCATGACAGTAATGAGAAAAATACTCTACCATGACCTATTGTAAATCCAAGAGAAAAGGCTCCAGCAGGGACTGAGCAATTCCTGGGCTAATTGTACATAATTAAACAATGTAACAGCACCATTTACAATAATTTCAATGAAGTTCAATGATACACACATTTACTAATTCTATTACAACATCTGTGATCTTCATTATGTTTCATTTATTGTGTTGCTTATGGAGGCAAGAGCTCTTTTCAGTACAACAAAATCTGACCTGCATTTTTATGAATAACTTAATTCCATCAAATTTTAATCCAGCAAAGAGAAGGCAGATTTGATAAAATGCCATGAAAAAAATCCATCCTTATTAGGCTGGAGAAAGTTTTCAAAGAATGACTGCATCAGCACAGTAGAAAAAAAAAGATCAATTTTTGGCAGACAAAAGTCAACTGAATATTAATCTTGAATGTGGCAAATACCTCCACCTGGGAAGGGGAAGGAAAGACACACTTGAAAAAAATCGAGGTGCTCATTGCTTTGTAGATTACCAGAATGCATTATTTAAAACAGATTACGAACTCCAAGTTGAACAAAAAATTTCAATTCCTGCAAAGTAATACTTTGCATGATTTTTGGTTTGATGAGGAAAATAAAAAGATTTCTCACTTAGGTCAACCTCAATTGACTTTTCTAATTCTTTTCCCGTTCAGCCACCAAGCAGAAATGTCAAATATTTCTGACTCTGGATTTTACAGAAGTTTGCCTCTCTTGGGCACAAATCCTCCCTTCCCACACCGCACACCCGGGTGACTATTAGGTCTCTCATTTATAAAACATGATCAATTACCTTTTTTCCCCTCTTGCAAAACCTTATCATCTACAGCAGGACAGATACTTATGAAACATCCTTTCAATGCCACAAAGGAGCACTCTACTCCAGTTTAACAAGACAAAATCACATCATTGAGATGCCATGAAGCCAGGAGCAGCAGTGCTCACACTCATCTCTCCAGCACCTTTTTCCCCCAAGGTGCTGGCCTGGGCTGGGTATCACCTCAGTTTGGCTTCAGTGACAACTTCTAGCTAACAGCTCTGACAGGGGGCAGTCCCCTGAGGCTCTGGCATGTGCATAAAGAGCTCAGGTTTCAAGTTAAAATGGAATAATTCACTGACTTCTAACAGGGGAACAGGATTCCCCTGTTCACTGTAATACCTGGCTGCTGCATAGTGTCTGTATTTCAGGAGGCACCAGCAGTCCTCAGAGGAGCTAAAGGAAAACAGCCATGTGGTTTCAATTTGCTGTTGCTCCAGTGGGTAAGTCTTAGAGGTCTCTTGAAGACTTTAAAAATAAAAAATATAATAAGGTGAAAGTCCTTGAGTGAAAGCAAGAGGAAGGGATTTAGGAATCTTAGAGGCAATGATGATTACGCGTGTGAGAATACACATCAGATGTCAAATGGAGGACAGGAAACAAACTGAGAGACTGTTAAGACTGTTACAACTGAAGTTTGGTTCAAGTTCATTGTGTTTATTGTACCATTTCAAGTTATAGAAGTTCTGTGTACCCCCCCCCACACACACACACTTTTTTCTCTCATAGCCTTTTCCCCGTTTGTCCTCCAGGTTGTCTTCTTCCCTATATACCCTCTTCCCGCCTTTGCCCTGATCCCTAGATTCCCACTGGTTAGCTTTCCCACCTTTACCCAGGACCTTGTTTTCCCATTGGCCTTTGGTGACCATTGTCCATTGGCTATTTAGTTTCCCTAGTTACACACTCCACCCCTGCTTTTACCCAATTGCATCCAAGTTCCAGAACCTTCCCCCCAGAACCCTTTATAAACCTGAGTTTCCCTTCATCAATTGCTTTTGGTGCCTTTGCAGGCAGAGTGTGATGGAGGTCTTTTTGTTCTCATTTCTCCCTTGGTCAACAGCCGTCAGTTGGTGCCTGAACAAGGACCCTGGGTGAAGGCCTCCTACTGTGTAGGAGATTCTCCAGGCTCCCTCAGGGATCAGGCAACTGAGTGTTGGTGGCTCCCTGCTCAGTCGGCCGTTCCCAGCTAAGCGTGGTGGATCTTACAGGTCATCAGCATACCCATTGGACAAGGTAGGCCAGCAGCTGTGTAGTCATGTCCCCCACCCTACTGTGTTTTGTCTTTTTATTTCACTTCAATCCAATTAAATTATGGGAGCCCAATTAATGGAGGAGGAAGAGAGAGGTCGTATAATCAAATAAAATACCTCCTCAAGCAACACGAGCATCCCCTTGAGTCGGCCTCAATGAAAAAATTGATCCTACGGATCAGAAAAAGAGACAATCATATTTTAGAAAGTATATTTTATTATGATTGGGACTAAATGGGAATGGACCTGTAGGAGGCAGTCTCAGCTGGGGACAAGCAGGCAGCGAAATCAGCAGTGCCTGGCATCTCATTTGGCTTGCGGCAAAGAACAGTGAGGTCAGGGACTGTGGTCGAAGCAAGCGATTGACGCTGAGACAAGAACAAGGGCAGGAACCCTCCCTGGCGCAAGATGGCTGCTCCCACCCTGATAGCCTTCCCCTACCTCCACCACCACAAAATGAGTGCCAGCCTCCTGTACAACAAGATGGCTGCCTTAATGCAGTCACACAAAATGGTGCCATCCCTGCCACCATACAGCAAAATGGCAGCCTCCACCCCCAAGATGGCAGGCTGGTTCCAGAGGCCCAGCCCGCTTCTAGCAGGCTGGAAGTAGGTGCTTGCCAAAATGGCAGTGCCCATGGGCTAGGCCTTACCGGGCCTGTCATGATGCTACATCCTAGTTCCCTATGTGCTCATGTCAGACAGGCACCCCACACTGATCCTTCTGTCTGCCAACCACGGCCCCTCCAGGATCCCAATCTTGAACTGGTTGAGCCGAGAGCAAATGCTGTAATGGCAGATATGGTGTGGGACAAATGGGAAAAAATCACAGTGAATGCCGGAAAGGGAGGTTAACGATAATTGGTGGGGAATGACAACCAGCACCTCTGCTGCACCTTCTTCTTCTCTCAAGCAGGGGACAGTTTCATCTATCACCCCTGCATGCCAGAGCTCATTTTGGGATTGGGTGTTGAGGTTCTCTTCTGATCAAGACAGCTACACCCCTTCTGACCTCACTCCATCTGCAGGTCCATGGGCAACTCCTTCTACCTCTTATAGCAGTGAGTTTCAATCAATGGTTGTTCTGCATGATTATATGGCAAGACAGAAACACGAGATTGATGTCCTACAAGGCGAATCTGGCCAGGTGGAGGCCAGCATTTGACAGTCCAGGTTTTTTGTCTTCAAAGAGGCTACAGACCATTGCCTTGCAGCTGAAGGCTGGATCCCTGGGCAAGCTCTGGGCTACCATAGAATTACTACGTCACAAGAATTCATGGCTTATGGCTCCCCTGCAGGACAACCAGCACCAAGGAAACCCTAGGGGATGGAGAAGCAGAAGGAGACTCCGGTCCAATCACACTTAACTACAGTGACTCAATGCAAAGGAAGGAGAAATGATATCTGTTAAAATCCTATTTTAGATGAAAATGTTTTCTGTTGGAATTTTGTTTTAGATGTGCCTATGATTTAACAGCTTTCTAGCCATGTTTTCCAGATTTTTGGTTAGATTGCTTAGCACTCAGGATGTAGGGATGTTCATTGTTTGCATGTGTCTAAAGTGAGAGTACCCAAAAATGAATTGAAGGTTTGTGTGTGTGATCAAATGTGGTGGCCACCAGCGTGAATGAAAAGGTGAGCACGTAAGTATGCGTGTATTCCCCCAAAATTATTTCACCTTTCAAAACACACTGTATAACCAAAGTGAACACTACCTCATGTTAATACTACCTCACATTCACCCTCCTTGTAAGAATGCTATCATTTCCCTAGAAATACTCCCTTTGATTACATCAATGATAGCCTTCTGGTTTTGTGTAAGAATTCATAAAAGGTGTTAGTAAGATGGTAGACAGCCTGCACAAAGGAAGAAGAAAGTCTGTGGGTGGGCAAGATAAAGATGGTCTATGCAAGTTGGAGAGAGGAGCAGCAGAGAGAATTAGAGAGGTGAAAAGAGAGAAAGAATAAAGGTTTGATGAAGTTGTTAATGATAATGAGTGTTAAGGGTTTGTAAGGAAAAGAAAATATCTGAAAGGTAATAGCTATCATTGTAGTTTCATATACAAGTACTTCTCAAATCCTCTCTAAATACAAATGAACTTCTGCCCCTTGTACCCATACCCATTTTTCTTACAGGCAATCCAAGTGCAGACCTGCATTCAAGATTAGTAGAGTTTCTTTATACATCATTATTCTTCTTGATGTGTTGGGTGTATATGTTGAGTTAGTCATAATTGGGTTAATTGTTTGTGTAATTTTATTTTAAGGTGATTATTGTTTTTCATTATTAAAATATTAGAACCCCAGTTTCTACCCCAGTTTATTCCCCAGTTTCAGATGTTTGCCCAGTTGTTGTACCTCCACGTTCTCTACAGTAATCTCTTCCATTTCCCCTCCTTTTACCCTTGAAATGACAATCTCCCCCACTTTTCATTGTTTTTGTCATCAAGTCTGTTTGTATTGTTCATCCTCCTTATTTCCCTATCTTTGGTTGTGTACCTTCTCGCCTTAATTTTGCATACTGTTTCCTGAGTATATGTTCCTTTAGAAAATGAAAAAGGAGGAGATGATGTGGAAGAACGCACATTGCATGACAAATGGAAGACATGAAACAAACTGAGAGACTGTTAAGACTGTTACAACTGAAGTTTGGTTCAAGTTCATTGGGTTTATTGAATCGTTTCACGTTATAAAACTTCTGTGTACCCCTCTCCCTTTTTTCCCTCATAGCCTTTTCCCTGTTTGTCCTCCAGGTTGTCTTCTTCCCCCTATACCCTCTTCCTGCCTTTGCCCTGATCCCTAGATTCCCATTGGTTAGCTTTCCCACCTTTGCCCAGGACCTTGTTTTCCCATTGGCCTTTGGCGACCATTGCCCATTGGCTATTTAGTTTCCCTAGTTACACACTCCACCCCTGCTTTTACCCAAGTTCCAGAACCTTTCCCCCAGAACCCTTTACAGACCTGAGTTTCCCTTAATAAATTGCTTTTGGTGCCTTTGCAGGTGGAGTGTGCTGGAGGTCTTTTTGTTCTCGTTTCTCCCTTGGTCAATGGCCATCAATTACGCACTACCTTATTTTTCTAGGATGAAACTCTACCAGGCACCTAGAACAGGAGAAGGAGCAGAGATCTTAACATAAGGTGAAACACCTATGGGCTAAAGGAGAATGGGTGGCTGGGTGACAGACAGAACAGGATGAGGAGACCTGGATTTCTGCCTCTAAAAAGGCTTTCCAGAACTCAGTCACAAGCAGGAGCATGGTCAGGCATGAGGTTCGCTGGGCACCACGGCATGCAAACTACAGAGTGAACCAGGAAATGCTCTTTGGCAGAGAACAAATGGGTTTCACACGAACAGCTCCAATGTAAGGGATTGCAGCTTGTCCCCTCTTGCATTTAGGCAAACAGCACGTACACCCTAGCTGTCCTACTTGTTCTTCTCACCAGCCTTGTTCCACAGCTTTCCTGGTTGCCTCTCTTTGAAGGCAAACCTCTGGGGAAGTATATCAAGAGCAAATCACAATCAGTCTTCATGAAAAATAATAATAATAATAAAGCAAAAAAAGCAAGACTGCCCACAAGAGCTGGCAGCTTTGCTTCCCATGGTTGCCTCTATCAGCTGCATCCATGCAGCTCTTCCACTCACTCTCATCTTGCAAACCAAATCAGAAAAAGTGAGAAGGCATCAAAGATGAGGAAAGAGAACCTGAAGTTCAAAAGAAATAGGCAATGAATCTGAAATTTGAAGAACAGCGGGTTTTTTAACTTGATAGGATTGTTCCAAGCAGCGTGGGCTTGTACAAGTCTAATCACTTCCCATCTGGCTCATCAATCACATGAGAGAACCAGCCCCTCACACAACAGAGTGAGTCTCAGATTGGTTCCCACCAATAATGCAAGATAGCAGAGAAGGACAATCCCTTCAGAGGATTGTTTAATAAATCATGTCTAGACAGGGAACACATGAGAAGTAGAAAAGATTTCTTGGAAGACCATGGCCATTCTCTCCCATCCAGCTTATGTTATCAATACCTGCTTACTGCGACCACTGCTCTGTAGGGGATTTCCATATTTTGATTCTTGTTATTCAACATCATCCAAAATTAAACATGAAACTTTAAATATTTCAAAACAAGTGAAGGTAGTAACTGAAGCTGATGGAAAATGCATGCGGGCACTATTCCTGCTGCATGTGCTTGCCTGGCTGCAAAAATGCCAGAAAGACACTCTTTCTACTCCTCTATTTTCAGCAGTTGCTGACATTTTACTGTAATTTACTCTCAGTTTTTTTCCTCTTCTTCTTAAAAATAACAACAACACTACTGTCCTAATAATAAACACACTGCTCTGACGTTTGAAAGCCCTTTCAGCAGAGGACTGTTCTGTCAGCAAAGGGTGCCTAAGGTTGGCAAGCTTCTTGCAAAGCATTTACTGTATAAAACCCAACTGGCTGCTCACCATGTGATGCTCAGCACTACATATCACCCTTTGGTCTCTTAATAAGTTTTTCTTTCAGTAGCCTTTCCTTTCGATGCAGGGGCCCAACTGTCAGCTACCAGCAAATTCCCATCCTAGCTCGTATGTGGTGTATTTCTCTACAGCTTCCTCCTCCACTTTTATCTGTCAGAAGTGCTAAAGACTCCCACAAGCCACAAAGTGTTCATGACATTCATGGCTTTTAGATCCTGGGTTTCAAAGAACCGCTGAAGGTTATGTTGATTAAGCCCAAAGACATATTTCTAGAAAGCTGTAGCTTAAAGAAAAAAGGTGTTTTGCTGTCACAGTGATCAGCCAAAACTGTTACTGAACCAGAGCATATGGGAGAGGAAAGCCATCAGAGAAATGTGTGATGTTCCACGCTGCTGAGATTTGCTCTCTCCAGCAGAGATCAGAGGCAGTGAGAAAGAAGAAGAGGCATTTAACTCAATTAAAAAATAAACAAATAATTAAAAAAAGCCTTGTATTGAGCGAGATGTTGGCCGATTACCTGCCAGTTAAGTGAGAACTAGGAAAAATCATTGCCTCTTAAAAGTGGTATCAGACAAGAGCCTATTTTGTTTTGTGGGAGCACCAAAGGGGCACTCTGAGATGCCTCTGGAGGATGGAGCTGAAGATGTTTATTTAAGGAAACAAGAGAAGCTTTTACTAGGAGCTTTCCTGAAAGCCAAGATGAAGGCTACCTCGTTTTGCCTCTGAGAAGTCCCTGCTAGCTGCACACAACAGGATTCATCCTTCTGGCAAATTAACATCCATTGGATGCTGCTTGCAGCAGATCTAATAAACATTTGCATCTGCTATGGATTCATGCCATGATACACCATTAACATTTCATGGGAGGAAAAAAAAATAACAATTGCTTAAGGAGCTGTCAGGTTTGGGCTTCTTGCAGTTGCAGGGATAGTTACAGTCAGCAGACATGGCAAAACTGCCAGTTGCAGTTTAGCCCTTATTATACATAAAAAAATGTCATTTTGTTCCAGAGGTCAGAGTTACAACCCAACACCAGGTACAGCAGTTCAGCAAGAGCTTTAACCAACAACTAAAACCTTAAAAGGGGCAAAAAAACCCCCAGGACTACACCTCACAATCAGAAGGCACATTTGGAGAAAGGTGACCTTTTATGGGAGGAGCTGAGGTGCAGAAACACAACCAAAATTATTTCATTTTAAACTGAAATCTCAGGGAGTCAGTGAACTCTATTCAAAGTCATTTAAATAAATAGGATTTTCATAGCTCCTGGCTACAGGCTTAGTCGGTTCCATGTTTGTGCACATATGCAGGTTACCTTATTTGGATCGCTTTTCCTTCAGTGCTGATATCTGCAAATTTGCATGGTTAGGCCAATCAAGCTGAGGACAGCAGCCCCAGGAATAGTGAGTGCTTTATGGTCTCTTCCAAACAGCTGCTCTGCACCTCCCAGCAGGGGCTGTAAAAACCACCCTTACAGCATTCCCCTACTCTGCCTGAAGAGAGACAGAAAACTTCCTAACACAGGTAACTCCAAATGTTACCCGAAAAATCCTTTTTTCAGAAAATAAACATACCAGTAGGTAGTTTACTCCTCTCTCAAGCAAGGTGCAATGGGGAACTATCCAAGGATAACTGGCATGTGGCACCTGCATCGCTGCAATCCAGCAGGGGAAAAACAGACATATCCATTACCTCTTCTATTAAATAAAACCAGCACATTTTGGTCAAACACCACACTTACAAAGCAAAGCAAAACAGTATTTTAACATTTCACCAGTGTTTGCTTTGTGAATGCTTGCAGTCAGCTCTATTTAGCCCCAAACTGCTCAGCCGCACATCCACTGACACAAGCTGAATTGATCCCAAAGCAAGCGATGGCAGGACTGCTGTGAAAGATGCAAACATATCAGTGTTGGTATAGATTTACATGTGCTGGACCTCCTCTGCCCAAGGAAATGCTGGCTTGCCTAATAGGAACAGCTATAGCTATGCTGCAATTTCATGATTTGGGATTTTGCTGTGTTATTAGTGTGGTCTGGGCACGCACATCAGATCAGTTTGCAAGGTGAGGGGTCTTCACTGCAAATGAAGCAAAATAGCTCAATTTCAGTTGCAAGGAGTAGAGAAATTTTTGCTCAAAAGGCCTGTAACATCAAAGGAAACACTTGCTTTGTAATGACTGGACCTCCTCGCACACAATACGGAGTGCATCCTGACAGGCTTTATCCAGATGTATTTTGACTTTACATTTGAACACTTTGAGTGATTTTGGTGTCCTCCAACCAGGGACACTTACAGGCAGTGTGAGAAATAAATGCCCTTTTAAGCACCGTTTATTCTTATATATGCATTGTTCTCGTAAAATAATTCATTTGTATCTTAATGAAATGAGCACGACTCCCTCCAGGAAAGAATGAATGCTCAGTCCCCTGTGATGGGTATTTATGTGCAGGGACAGAGGGTCTGTAATGGAAGATCTATCACTAGCACCTGAACCCATTTTATCTTCATTTCACATGATACAAGTGAACTGAGTGTTGTTTTGGGATATAATTAATCTATAGCTGAAACAAATCAGCTTTGTAGCTAAGTGAGGAGATAAAGTAGTGGATAATCTGCAGTTTAAAACCAGCTGTTCTGCTGGGATCAAATTATTGCTTTGTCACTGAAATGATGAACTGACAAGGGAGCGTGTTTCAGCACCCGCCGTCATTACTGGGCATCGCTGCCATAACCTCCGGCCTCTGCCAGGCACCAGAGCTAAGTGAGAGCACGGCCGGGATCAGCTCACCATTTCCTAAACTGATGGACCTCACCTGGCCTCAATTCCAAATATCAGCATTTTCAGGAAACAAATAGGCAGAGGAAGCAAGGAATGAGGACACCCAGCACAGGTGTGACTGCAACCAATGCCAGCAAAACAGTGTAGGGTGAAGCTGTGCAGCTATCTTTGCTTTCGACTGTAGTTTTAGCACAGCTAAGTATTTGCAAATACTTCCCTCTCTTTTCTGTGCTTACATATTGCTGACAATTACTGAGAACTAAAATTCACCTCATCTCTTTCTGCAGTGCCCCTCCATAGGGATTTGAGCAATGGCTGTTTTTAATAAGTTTTCTTATTTTAGGCAAGGCATAATGTGCTCATGAAAACATCACACAAATGTGACAGGAATGCAGGGAGGACACAGGCTTGCAGTTGCCTTTTCTATTTCCTTAATCATCTCCTGAGCTTTCAACTTACAAGAGCCTTTTCCCAATAATCTGAAGACAACTGAGGTTGCACAGCAGATGAAACACAAACATGGGTAACCCATCTACAGAGTGCACTTCCTTTCTTCTTCCTTTTACCTAAAAGTTCATCAGCCTCTAAAGAAATTAAAGGCAGTATTTCAAAAATAAAGGCAATCTATAAGATCTATTAGGTCAGATTTTTCATAGCCATACAAAGTAAGTCAGCTCATTACAACAGATGTATTTTCTGCTAGTTGATCACTTAGCAGGTCCGAAAGGGATCCAGTACATCTTCTGCTTCTGAAGAGGTTACTTTACAGTTTTGCAGAGACAGCCATTAATTCCCTGATATTCAGTACAGATTTTGCCTTCTTAGGCCTTCAGTCTGCATCACACTTTTGAAAGATGAACTGCCATTATTATTCCTCAGATACGTATTGCACAGGTTGTTGGGTTTGGGTTATAGAATTTAAGAAAAGGATATTGCATATCTCAAGCTCCCCTGTTCAGAGACATCAATACACCCACAGACAGCCATAGGAGTCAGTGGGTTTCCTTGTTATTGCTAAAAACTGTATTGGGGTGTTGCTGAAGCCAAAGGAACTGTATGGGCAAGGAAAAGAAAAAGGGGGGAGGGAGTGGTTGAGTCTTATAACTGGTGGGTACTTAAAAAGTGGTTTCAACCTGTTTTTCACACCTTTGGAGGGGAAGGGGGTCTTGGGCCAGAATGTGAGTCTCTCAGTACTAGCCAATAGGAATGGAGACAGGGACCTTCCCAGCTGGGAAAGGTATAAAAAGAGCTCTTTCTTACTGGTGTGTATCTGTCTCCTGGGCCAGAGGGACAAACCTGATTCAGCTGTAGTCATTAAATAAAAGTTTAGTTTTGCTTCGACAACTTTGCCCCCTCTAAGTTTTATTGGTAAGAGTGGGCATTTCTCACATTAATGTTTCGCAGGTTGTACCCTGCAGCAAGACATAGATGCTTCCACCATCACCATCATTATCCAGAATTATAGACCGATTTATAATATTGTACAGGTTTTTTGAATCAGTCCCAAACATCGGAAGTCAAAATAAGTCAAAATCAAGCCCTGACCATTATTCAAAGTCTTGGCTCACTCGACTACGTCCCTCTCCCTTTCACCATGTTCAAACAGAATTGCATTTACTTTGAGGGTCTCATCTCCACTCCACTCATCTCACTAAGATTGTTTTCTTAAAGTGTGAGCATAAACTCTGTTAAAAAATGCATTTCTGGTATAACCTCTCTCTCCAGTGAGCAACATTAAGCTATCAATGTTATGTTTCCTGGGCAAAACAGTGCAGGTTTGTCAAAATCAGCATGATATTTCTACATCACCTTCTGACATTTTTAAGTTTACTGTGTTCAGACATTACCTCAAAGCAGATTCTTCCTCTCTCGTAGGACTAATGACTTCCAAAATGGGAAAAGAAACACTGTGTGCTATTGAATACAGCACACAGACACTATTACCCTTTTACTTCACTTCAAACATGAGTACCAGTTGATGAGACCAGTTGTACCCAACCACCTGTGGAAATACTGCCTTGAACTAGATCCTCATGCTTGACTCTTCTACCAAAACCTTCCAATTCCATCTTTCCATGATGATGTTTGACACTAGGTACATCTCACCTGAGCAGTCAGTGGCACCTGATTCCATACCCTGTAGGGTTCAGCACTCAGATAGCACTGTACTGCAACAAGCACTGCATGTTGTTAATGGATATATACCTGTTGGCTGCTCACTGGGTTGGGCAAACCCATCCTCAGCCCCAGAAAGACATATCTTCTCTCCCTTGCTGGCCAGCTTCAGTCTCATTGGCTCCTGGGACCAGCCCCATTCCAGAAGCAGCTTTTGCCAACATATACCCTTGAAACCCTCCCTTGACAGGTTATTTTTGAGGCAGATGGTGAGGAAGGCCAACTTCTCCCGTCTCAGCCTTCCCAGGCACCTCCACAGGATTCTTGTGTGGCATGTGGGGATGTAATTAGGGGCCAGTGCTGTCAGCAGTTTTGGGGTGGGAGCCACTGTTGCTGAATGCTGCAATCTGCACAATCGTGCTGACATTTCTGAACTACAAAAGCCCTCCAGCAGGCATCTATAGAGGAAACCTTTAAAATTGATTCAGTTTAGCACAAAAAACTGTTGGCTAAGTCTCCATCCACCTCTCTGCTCCTCCACCCCTTGACACAGCTTACAGCAAAAGACTTTGCTTTCCTTTTCATATGGATTTTAACAGCAATTCAAGACCATTGATCCAGGACTTTGAGTCAGTGTATTACAATGCAAGATTATTTAGCTCTCTCACAGTCAGTCTGCCTAATTTAATTTTATTCCATAGTGAAGTGGGATTGGACAGAGGAAGGGCTAGAGGAAAAATTGGCAACATACCATCTAAATGCTCAGGAAAACAGAAAAACGTTGCTGAAAGTAAAGTATAACACACTTCCACTTGGCACAGGCTGCTATCTCACAATTAAATATGTTGCTATATCCCCCTCTATACCTCATCTCTGCCTCCCACCTTCAATCTCTGTTCCACCAAAGGATTTGAGAGTAGACAAAAAGGAGAGTGAATAAGACTTAGTGACATCCGAGCAAAACTTGTCAGTGACCAGTGTGGAATTTATGCCATCTCCTGGGTATAAGGTTAAGTCTTGAGATCCCATTGAACTCACCATTTATACCACATAACCTTTCTTTCTATGGCTGTAAGAAATCTACTCATTTGCTTTACAACCTAACAAATCTTTTCATAATTTAAAAGCATTTGCCACTACATTTTTTCTCCTGTTGGTTAGTTTAACTTTACTCCATTGTTTATTTTTCTCCAGCTTCAATTAGGCCAGCATTTCCGATGGCATCAGTAGGGGAGAGGTTTACATTTACAAGAGTAAGATCATTAACAACATAAGGTGGTTGAAAGAGAGAGTATAATTGGTTTCACTGGCCTAGAGGGAAGATCAGCTTCGAAGTGAAACAACACCTAATTAAGAAAGTTTGCACTGTTTTATTTTTAATAATGTCCTCCACTCCACTACCAGTGTTTTTATAGCACTCATCACAGCAACTCCTGGGTTCTAGCTTGGCCAAACATATTTTGCAGACACATAGGCATCAGCCCCTTCACGGACAGACAAAAGGAAGGGTCTGATGAGGCACTAAACAAATGGAAAAGAAATAAATTGATAGTCTGTATTTAATTTAAAAAAAAAGAGAAAAAGCCCAAAACAAAACAAACACACACACACACGCACACAAAAACAAAAAAACACCACCACAAAACCAACAAAAACCAAAACCCCAAAGCTTAGTCAGAGCCATAAATTCAAACAGTTGCTTTTGTTCATGTTTAATGTTTGACTCCTGGTGTGTATTTTCCTTGGTGGCTAGGATTCAGGGTGTCAGGACAAGTTGGAAAGCGAAACCAGTTGATCAGACACTTGGCTGGCCATCCATAAGCAAAGGCAGATCATCCAATGGACAAGTGAGGTGAGAAAGTAAACAAACTTCTGTGGAGAGAAAGGACTTCACCTGACAAGCCTATGAGGTTTACAGTGAAGACATTTTATTACACACAGCACACAGTTTATACAGGTTTAAAGCTACATTCTGTTGGCTAAATTGAGCCTCACACCATCAGGCCACAACTTTTAATTGGTTGAAATCCATATCTCACAATTCCAATGTTTATATGAACTCATCCTAGATGTTTTCAGGTGCACCTCAGGAGTCTTGTGTGAAAGTCAAAGTGTTCTCAAGAGAAACTTCTGGGGAGTCATTGAGAATTCCTAGGGAGTGATTTCCCACCAAATGATCAACAGCAGGTGTGTCCTTGCTGCTTCTTAACTGATATCTGCTCCAGTCTCATGCAGGTGATGCAGGCTGGATTGCTTATATGCCCTTTTTCTGAAAGAAACCCCTCCAACAAGGTGACAGTGCTGGTCCAGGAGGTACTCTGGACCAACATGGTACAGTGCAGGGAAGGAGGTTTTCCTGCACCTCAAAGATCCCTAAAGATACTGCCCAGGGAGTAAGAAAGATACTGCCCAGGGAGTAAGAAAGATACTGCCCAGGGAGTTCATAAGCATGCAGTGATCATGAAGGAAAGTGCAGGAGTGAGCATATACCACCAACTACAGCCCGATACAGCAAGTTCCTAGGAAGAGAACAAGATCCATGTTAGAGAGGAGGAGGAGGAGGAGGAGAAAGGTCTGTCTCTCTGACTATCAGTGATGCAACAGGATCCAAGTAGAGGAATGCAAATGTTTCACAGACTTCTGAACAGTTCAAACCAAGAGTGCCCAGACCCCTCCATGACATTCCCAGGGTGACAGCAGACTTTGCCAGCTCCTCCAAATGCTTTCCCCCTACCAGTAACATTCTCCACATGCCACCCAGGATGAACTGCTGCCAGTCTGCACCTATTCAGCATGCTGCCTCTGCCAAAACTGGGAAATATTCCACCTGGAGCAGCAATCCCTACATCCCAAGTACATTTTTTTTAATGGAGCCTCAAGCACCTCACAATCTCCCAGCCAGGGGGCTGGGAAGGTGGTAGAAACAATGTTGAATGGCAAACATCACTTGCAGCCATGGCTGGCACTCCATCATAAGCAGGACCACTCCCACACCATGCATCCCATGCCCACCCAGGCACCCCTGCAGAATCCAAAAACTGCCAGAGGAGCACATGAGGTTGAGCAGGACCAGTGAGAAGGACAGGCTTCCTCCTCACATCACAAAGAGGACCCTGGGTACGCAGAAGTCACCCCATGTCACCTCCCCAGTGCCCTGCCTAGGCAAGGGCAGCTTTGCTGCAACCATAAAAATGGGATAGCAAGTGAAAAGGCTATTACTGATCTCAAGCATGTGCGTGGGTCTGGGTAACTCTGAATAATTTAAGTCAGGGTTCTTTTATCTCTCTCCTGCTCCAGACTTGCTAACCCTGCCTCGCACATGAATCAGACAGACTTCCCAGGCAGCTGGAGGTGGACTGCCTCCCATACAGTAGGAGCTGAAAGGGAAATGCTGAAAGACAGCTTAAGGAGACTTCTGAATTTCAAATCTTGATCTCTCACCTCCATGTGTGATACAGCTGAAAGATGTCCCCCCTAACCCCAGGAGACACAGACACAGGCTGTGGGAGAGCTGGGGAAGATCTTGGTCACTGCCAGCCCAGAGAAGGGGGAAAACAAATCCCATGTGGGGATCCATACCCATGTTCACCCAGAGCTCTGGCAGGGGAGCCTATCAAAATGTCCCATTCATGAGCAAGGGAGTGCTGTTCAGTGCTGACTGACACCACCTACTCGTCACTCCATGCAGATGACAGCACGTGTTTTATGCAGCAAATCAATCACAAGGACATAGTCACAAGGGAACACAGTCACCAGTGCCCCGGTGGCTTCAGCTGCACTCACAAGAGCAGCCCTGCAGCAGGTGGGATGTGAGGAGCAGCCCAGTGCCATCCCAGGCTATCCTGGAAAAGGGTATCATCTGCAGTCCTCCTCCATGACAACCTTCCCAAAAAATTGCCTCCTGGCTAGTCACACAGCTGATCCAGACACAAAGGGTCACTGCACCAAACCTGCATTTCCACAGCACCCAACCCTCCTCCTAAACACAAGTGGTTTTTTCAAACTGTATCTTTCATATGAAGCCACCAAAAATAATTTCTAAATTAATGGGGCAATAGCTAATGTACATATATTTGGTTATATCTTGGCAAATCCAGCTGGAGGACTAATTGTATATTAATTCTCTTCTATGTTTGTTTTGCAGAAGCTACAAATTGAATTCAAGCAAAAGAGTTCTGCTTGCAGAATCTTTCAGTTCATCTCAATTGAAAGCAAAGCCCAACTCGCTGCAGAGCTGATCTGAGCTGCTTGTTGGTTATGGCGTTGCTGGTAGGGAAAAGAGAAGGGAAACAGGTTGTGCAAGTGGGCTTTTCTATTTATTTTAGGGAGAGGAGGTCAGTGTTGTGCAAGAAGAGAACAGAGCCTTGTAGACCAGTTATTCCATGTGTTGCAATGCTTGGGACAGCTATAAATATAAAAGAATAGAGCTGGCAGGAGCATAAAATCAGAGTCAAAATCTGGCTGTCGGGAACTAGTGAAAACATTGGCTGCTGGAGAGAAAAGTTATTGGGTTGTAAACATCAAAAAAGGCTCTGCAAGAGCCGAACAGGAATAGCTGAGTGGTGAGAGGGGCTGTCACATGAGGGTAAGGGGGGCATGGGAGGTGGAAAAGGGTTCAGGGTCATCCCTCGATGCTCTGCAGCTCCGCCGATGTCTGGTGTGAGGGTCAGGGCACAGGGGCAGCACAGCAGGATAGAGATCAGCCACATGTTTGTGCCCCCAGGTAAGCAGGAACAAGGAAGAAATCTTGGCATAAAGGCAGGGAGGAGGCAGATGGGACACTGGAGCATGCACAGGCAGCTTCTCATAGAATCATAAAACTGTTTAGGTTGGAAAAGACCTTTAAGATCATCAAGTCCAACCACGAACCCAGATTTTGGTGGGGAAGGAAGGGGAGGTACGAACAGGGTCCCTGTGCAGCTGCATTGCATCGAGCAGCAGCCCCAGGCTTAGATTAGAGGCCTCAGCAGATGCACGAAGTGACCAGTCAATGCCCTCTGTCTGCAAAAGATGGGTTGAAATCAAGACAGGCTGTTGAAAAGGAGGCTTTAGCATCCAAGAAAGAAAGGCACAGGGGCCTCTAAGGGCAGTCTGTGGAGCTACAAGGACATACCTCCATTACAGACACCTGACTGTGACAGCACAGGAAAGCAGACACTGCAGAAACGCGAGGTGATCTGTCAGTGTAACACGAGGGAAATAACCAACTGAAGCACAAAAACAATGTAACACCTCTAAAGACATTTAAGTCACAAAGTTCTGGATGGCTTTACCTATTAGCTGGGAGGCCCCAGCAGTGGTGAGATTGGGATGGAGTTGAGTAACGCTGTGATAGGGACTACGTGGAGTGTGGTATTTGTCAATATTAAAGGGATGAGGGCAATAGGAACACCAATTACTGCAACAGCACCTGGCACTCAGCTACTCACTGAGGCTGCAGCATTTCTCTTCTGAGCACAGGACAGGTCTAGAAAACCATGCAAATCTGTGCCATTCCTCACCTCAGCAATCCTAACTTCCTAGGCATTTTGAGACCAGTTTACACAACTGTAACTATTTTAAGCTATTATTTCTACAGAAGCAATGGGAAATGGCAGAAAAAGTCATGCTCCTGGAGGACAGCTGTATCACACACGCTTTTGGCAGTTTGCTCCCATTCCACCCCCCAAGTTTGTGATCTGTCTCACATTAAACTTGGCTCAGGTTCACCCAGCACAGCTGGCAGTTGATCATAGCCTGTGTGAAACATTTTGTCCACACCTCATGTCTGTCACTGTGTTCATTGCTGTGTGCAGAGGATGCTCTACTCAGGTTCACACAGCAAGTTGGAGATGTCCTCTTTTCACACGGATTTGTGTAGCCTGCAGAGGTCTGACCCTCACACCACTGCTGGGACACCATCCAGCTCTTTATGCTTTGTTTTCTAACAGGTAAGGTCCTGGGAGGGTAATTCCAAATACATACACACATGTACTTGATTTCCAGCTCTGTAATTACCTGGAGGCCACTTTGCCTCTTGCCAGCCAAGAACAAAACACACACTGGCAAGTGATGCAACTCACTGTGCGACAAATGCTACAAAGCAGCTTTGCCCAGTGAACCCCCACAAAATCCCTGTGCTGGGGTAGGGCCAGACTGCAATGCTTTCCTAGAAGTTTTGGGGAAAATTCCCCTCCATGGAGACACAGTCACCCCACAGCCTGTCCTTCTGGGAACCCCTGACAGGCACAACAGTCCAAATCCCATTTTCTTCTGCTAAGCTGGGACCCTGTTGAAGCCTGTCAGCTGGGCATTAAGATACCATTTTGCTGCAGAAGGGGATGTAGAGCTGTGCTACCAGGCCTTTGGGAGCCACACACATCGTTACAGCGATCTGCCAAGTGAACTAGAAAAGGCAATACCCTCCTGTCTCTGCGCTCCCCTTCCCCATTTGCCTGTTCAGACTGCAGACTGTCTTTGTGCCAACATCTCCATGCAGCTCTGCCACCAGAGCTGTTAAAAGGGTCTGATTAGCCCTATTTTGCTATAAAAGACCAAAAAGCCTGAAAAAAAAATTACGTTTGGTTTTGGGTTTTGTTTTTTTTTTTAACCAGAAGCAGTTCTGAATGCCATGGGGCCAGGTGGCATCCTTTGCAACCAACTCTTGTTGTGGCTGCTCTGGCAGTCCTCCCCCTCTCAGAGGGGTCTGTCTCACCAAAACTTCCTCCAAGGCTATAACACAATACAATTAGAAGCAAAAATATCCTCCAAAACACCAAATCCTATCTGCCACAGGATCTAAAAATGTGACTGTAAAAAAAGTGCTAAGTTGGGGCTAGTGCAGGTCCTCACTGAGCACAGGGTTATGAGTGCTGACAGAGGGAAGATGGGGCTCTACACCTCTGCAGTAACTGCAGCAGCTCTAAAGCTGCCCACCACAAAACGCCAAGCCTGTTAAATGGCAGGCAAGCAGCTGCCATTGTAGCTATGGCTGGGGGTGCACAAGTACCACTGAGGCAAATGAAAAAAGAGTTTATAAAGCAGCGCTAGATCATTTTCGAAGTCTGTTAATTGTGGTTAGAAATAAGTTTCATAATCATTTGGTAGAGTTATGGTAGGGAACAGCATAGAATTTTGGTCATGTCTTCAAAAATAAATAATCTGAATTGGTTAAATAAAATCCAGGCACAAGAAGACAATTTACCTACTGTGAATTGCTAAAAGCCAGGGGATTAGTCAAAGATAACTCTCATTCAGCAAATGTATTTAAGAGAATAGGAGTGCTTGCAGAAGATTTTTCTGTGATACACTAATTGGGTATTTTATTTCAAAAATTCAATATGGAGACACTATTATGAAATAAGAACTGCCCACAATACAAAGTCAGCTTTGCCAAGTGAAACTAAAATTGTTGCGAAACCAGTCACTTGCAATATGAACCAATGCACAAGCTGAGCTTATCTCAAGATTTTTTTCTGAAGTCCAAAGCAGAGAAGTAAATCTTGGCTCTAGCTTTGATGAGACTCAAGATATGCACCAGCTCAATCAGCTTATCTAGTGTCACGTTGCAAATCCTAGTGCAAAAGCCTGGCCCATGCAATTAGTTGAAGGATGCCGGTGGGTTGGGAGCAGTGAGAGATTGAGCCTGACCCCTTCCCACTGTCACTGCTGACTTGCTGAGTAAGCCTGGGCACCCAGCAGGGACACCTGACAGGGGCAAGGGACCTCAAGGGCTTGTTTTCCACTCAATTATTTGTCCTGCCCCGTTCAATCATGCTCTTAGAAACAGCAAGTGCCTTTCCCTACTGCAGCACCTATGCCAGTAGAGAGGCCACAACAGGCAGGTAGGGCTCCAGCTGCCATGTTCTGCATTAACCTAAGCATCATTTCATTGTCAAAGCTGCCAGAGGTAGGACTTCAGAGGCTGAATAACCCCTTGTACATTTTCTGTGGGTAGGTTTAATCCTCAAATAAATGACAAAGAAAGACAGCTATCAGCCCACAGTCACAAACATCTTGCCTTACCCAACACTTAAGCTTAGACAAAATTTTTCCACTGCACTTTCTGCTAAGTGCTCCTTTCCTCTGCCATGACTCCCACTGAAGCCACACTTCAGGGAAGCACTGAGGAGCAAGAACAGAGCTGATTGAGCTAGAGGGCAGCACATGCTGAGCAGAAGTTCATATTGCAATTGCTCACCCCTGTTTTGGCCACCCTCAGGCAAGTAATCTATCAGAAACTAAACTAAAATACATTAAATTAACACAGAAGATTTGTACTCTTGTTCTGCACACATACAAGAATACCAGGAAAAAACCCACTGGTATGTGCAACCCCTTCTTACAGAAATAAAGCTCCTCACGATCTCAAAGCCATGCACTGCCTTTCAGGCCTGGAAGTTTAAGGGGCTGAGCACTTCATTCAGGTGACAGACAGCCCCTTTTAGTCTTAATCAGCAGATATCCATAGAGCTAACTCACAGACATAAAGAAAATCTACTTAGGGAATAAATGTCTAAATAAACATGAGCGATGCAATACTGATCTTTTAATGTTCCTCTGCAGGGTAAATAAAATCATGGGTTCTTTTCAGTTCAATTCATTTATGCTATTTGTTTATTGTTGCATGATAAAAAGGCTCAGCATGCCCTCACTGGGTCTTCCCTCTGTTCCAAAGTGAGAGGCTGCCCAGCTAAGCTGAGTGCTAAGGAGAAGGCAGGTGAGCACACAGAGCCATGGTACTCATCAGCTGGGCAGACAGATAATCCAAGGATGCTCCAACACCTACCTGAAGTCCTGTTTGAGGAGGAAGAGCATATATTTACTGCAACAGAGACTAAAAACCTGGAGCAGGCTGACGGAGCATCATCTTGCATGACAAGTTCACCTATTTAAGTCTGAGAGAGACAATCAGCCTTTCTCCTAGTTATCTCCCATCTGCCACTCTCATTTGGTCATCAAAACCATTCTTAGTATGATAAAACCAGCAATACTGCCTAACTAATGAATGTCAAATGATCAGCCCAAATGTGACAACATTTATTTATTTATTTGCCTCCCAAAGAATATGTTCTCCTCTCTTTGGTTTTCTACTTGAATCACTACAATTTATCATATTAACTAGACTTTCAGTGTGCTGAATTTTGTTTCAAGTTCTGCTTTTTTGCTGAGACATCTGTGAGAGGGCAAATGCAGGTAAGAGAGGCAATAAAACTAATAAAAAAGCAATAGTAGCTGTCACCAAAAAGCACAAGTGACTGAACCACCTTCATTTACTACACATGGCCCTTCTTTCTTGTTCTCATTTGCTGATTTTACTGCCCTCTTTCCACCAATATTTTACACTGCTTAGGGCAGCTCTCCACAAGGAACGTTAATTCCCTAATTTCCAAATCATTTGCTTTTCCAGCAGGCAGTGTAACAAAGAAGGGAAGCCAAAGTGGAAGAACTGCCTGGGATGAAATTAAGCCATGCACAGTCTCCCAGGCAGGGGTTCCAGGAGGCATCTGAAACTGCAGCAACGCCTGAATCAGTGCAGAGACCCTGCCCTTGCAGCGAGCATCTCTCTGACATCTGTCTAGTGCAGTGGGAAACGCTGGTCCAGCTGAACCAAGGCTGCATCTATTTCAGAGCACGAGCATATGTGTTTTCCCCCACCTGTCACAACTGTGAAATATATAGATAGCATTTACTTCCTAGGCATTCGTCGCTCAAATTAACAAGCAACCTGTTAGTCTGAGTGCAATTAGCACCCTAAACTTTACTCCAGACATATCCGGTAGCTGAATTTTGCTTGCAGATCTTTTAGCAGCCTGGTGTACACTTAGAGTAAAAATAGGCCAACATATAGAGTGTCAATGCTGTGAAATCCACAACAAAATTCATGTGAAGAAAACCTAAACATACTGCTGGGAACTTGGGTTTGCCTTTGTTAGACCCCATAGTGAAAAGTTTACATTTTTACAAACTGGAATTAAGCACTTGGTTCACCCGAGACCCAGCAAACCGAATGACTGAGAGTAACACAACCTGCTGGGGCTGACTCCCACTGCCTCTTCCTGCTACCAGATTTAAACTCCGCCGCTCCCACTGTGTGGTTTTTAGCAAAATGCCACTTACATACAGACACACATCTTGAAACATGACATCACCATTTTACAGAAATATAGGTGAGTGATACCGTGAAATATGAGCAGTGTAAAGCCTTATCTGTGTCATGGCTCAGCTTCTTCAGTCAGAGGGTACAATCAGCACAGACTGCAACCACACTGCTGTAAGCTGCCTCTTCTACTGTGGCACTAAGACCTACACACCAGTTCTTCCATGTTACAGCCACACTGCATGCAGCATCCTCAGGTGCCTACCCGGATCACTTCTTTACCCGGATTTTCTTCAAGCATAATTAGCTTTGAAATGCCGAGTAACGATGGGCTTAAATTCTTTTAATTTAGCATTCACCTCTCTCTCCTTCTGGTTGAAGGTACAGTAACAGGGCATGTACAAACTACACTGAATATTCCTTCATAAACCCAAAAGCATGATATTTACTCAAAATTTTATGTAAAGAGGACTGAGGGAGTGTGCAACACAGGCTCCACAGTGGCAGGACAGCCACTGAGATTTCCCCTGGATGCTGAAGACTTAATTAGGCTCATAACTCCAGGTCTCGTACATGAAAAGGATTTTATACTCATTCATGCTCCACAAACATAGCCCAGAGTTGCCTTAGTCTGTCAATTAGTCCACATCTAGCATTTTCTTAGGATTAGCTTCTCCAAGCCTCCGGTGCTTACCTGCATGACTATCTGACCTTCCCAAGCCCTACATCACCTGCTGGCAACACACAGAGAGACCTGCAAGGTGTCACCTTTCTGCATAGTGTCATGGCTTTCTCCCCCAAGTCCTGGATAAATCTAAATGACTCAGAGCACCTGTCACAGCAACCACATTGCTCTTGTTGTCTGTACATACCTGACATTTTATCATCCCCTCATATCACACTGGACCTGGCGAAAAACCCACCTGCCCTTCTCCAGCCCAGCACCCATAGCAGCTCCGCTAAACACAGAAGACAGACAGAAGGCAAACAGAAGTTTTCTTACCCTCAGGAAGGAGAGGTCTCGGTTGTGCTCAATGCTGGTGATCTCCAGGTTGCCCATAACTACCTCGCAGTTTTCATAGTACTTGCGCAGAGCTCGATACTGCTGCTCCAGGTCAGAGAGGGAGCTCAGCTTATTCTCAGTGCCAGCACACACTGCAAGAAACCACAGGACAAACAATCAGGATGAGTGTGGAAGAGGGGCAAAGAATTAAAGAAGGAAATCAAGTCTGTATACATCAATATAGTCAATTGAAACAAGAAATCCAGCACAAATTACTTGAATATTAGCAGTAGAGATGGGAAGGTACAAATATGATCTGTGATCATGTCAGCAATTTAAACACATCTCACCAAATGGGATGAAGTGTGGGAATTTACCACCAAATGCAGAAAAGCTGAAAACACAGAAATGCAGGAAAAAGGCCAAACCAGTTGGCCTCAGCACCTAAAGGGCCCAACTCAGGCCTCAACAAATCCCTCCATTTCCTGCCAATGACAGAATCAGACACTGGACAGAGATACTCCAATCACAGTTTGAAAGATTTAAGGCTGGAGAGACCTGGGCATCCAAGCAGATCTGGATAATTGACCTTTTTCCCTACCATGAACAGTCTGTTGGACAAGCCAAGAGCAACCTGATCAGAAGATTTATACCCAACATTGTTTTCTCCATCACTTTCTTTAAGACCCCAGCTCTTCCCAGCTTTATGCAATTAATAACAACTAGGAGAAAGACAACAGTGAAAAACACATTGTGTTTCCATGAGTCACAGGCTGAACGTACACCAAAGATATGTCAGATAAGCACAGAAACACCACCTTAATACGTTTTTCAAAGGATGCCCTTTAACATTACACTATTCTGTTCTGCATTTTGAAGCCGAGTTCAAAGCCAGCACAGAATCTCAGCTCAGCCTATTAGCCTGCCGTGCATCACACTGTGACCAAATGAACGAGGGAAAGAAACAGAAGCAGCATTTTCAAACAGCAGATTTTTACACAGCACTCAGCCTGCCAGGTCAGCAATGCTGCCTAAATGGTCAAGCTTTGGGCTGGGCTGGTTTGGGGGTTTTTTGCATGCATTTACTTTTTCTCTTAATCGACAGCTTGTGGGTTGTCCTTATCTGTGAGTAAATTAATCTGAGTATATCCAAACTTTTGAAATGGGCATTATATCACGCAAAACAGGAGCCTGATCAGATTAGCATTTCTGGAGCCATTCCCACTCCTGGATCAGATCAGTACAAACAAAACTCTCCATGACTGGAGGCATAATCAGTAAAATTGACTAAAATATGCACTTTTGAATGATAAAGGTACTTTTTATAAATATCAAAAGTAATTAGGTTTTGGAGCACTACTATTATTGACTGATTGTTTACTACATCCCCTGATCCTCCCCCCTCCTTTTTTTTTAATAGAAATGGGAACAATTCTAATCTCTGTTCCCATTATGGTCTCTCTGCTGCTGAGTAATCTGCTCTTGTGCCAGGGCAAAGGGCTTCTGGAAGCAGGCAGAAACCCATGAACTACTCCAAGTTTTCTCCCAAGAAAACTCCCTCTGCCCTAAAAATTGCAGCAGAAATTGATTCCTGCTGAATCCTGACTCCTCACTGGGGAGGGTGAACAAGGGTTAGTTTCATTGCAAGTCGCTCACAGGACAAAGGCTTGATCAGATCATTTTTGGGTTCTGAGTTTCCAGCGGCTAAGGAGCATAGACCAAAGTTGAACAGGCACTGCAAAGACGACTTCTTCAAACACACATTTTGTCTACTTACCAAAGGAAATGCTGTAATATTACTCTATTTCCTTCTATGATTGGGTAATCACNCCTCCTTTTCTCCAGCACAAACACCCCCAGCTCCCTCAGCCTCTCCCCACAGGACTCCCATAGTAAAATGGCAAAAGCTCTCACTAAATTTAAAACCTTGAAATATTTGACATACGTTCATTATAATGTGTTGCAGAAAAAATAAAACTTCTTGGTTCAATCAGGTTTTTAAACAACACCTCCTTTGCTTAATGTAAAGCCCAAACATTCCCATTCTGATCTTTTTCTGGTAAAACTTTGCTACTTAAACTATACCTAAATACGAGTTTATTTATAATATGTTTAGTAGCCATTTTGATGGAAAAACACAGCTCTGTTGGACTGGAAACACCTGGAACACTGCTACTAGGAGACAGCACATCTTTCTTTTTCAAATATGAAGTCCTGTCCTGGCTCATATTTAGAGGTTTATTCAGAACAACCTCAAGACCTGTCCTACAAGCATGCCGACCCTTCAGGGAGACACACACCTGGCCCTGACAGGATGTCTAAAAATGCTCTACCTGATTACAAAATGGGTTTGTTTGCTTCTTTCTTAAACACAGCAGCATCAATAATAACAAGACCTACCGTGTTTCCAGGCAAATAAGTATTATTCTGTCTTAAGGCTCCTAAGGATTAATAAATAATTTCTGTTCCATTTTCCAATCAGTGCTAAGAATCAACACAGCTCAGAAAACAATTCCAGCAGCTCAGCTAATAAAGCTTTATACTGCAACACTGATACTGTGTGTTGCACACCCATTAAACGTTTCCTGAAAGCTAATGCAGCCATTTGTTTGCTGTGAGGAGGCAGAACACCTGGGGCCAGCTCTTGCAAGAGGATTCAGCAGGGGTGAAACCAACCCAGATGTGAACTGGGACTACAAGTTTTCTCCAGCTAAGATTAATTTTGTACAACCAAACCACTGTAATAACTACTCCCAGCTGTTGATTTTGCTAGGGAAATCAATTCTTTTGGATAAATAAAACCTTTAAAGCAAATTTAGAATCAATCACATTGATCTTTTAAATTTTTTTCATAGTAATTTCAGCATTTAAAGTCTGTCACAAAAAAAAAAAAAAAAAAAGGCAGTGCTCTCTGGTCCTCTGTTACACAGAACATCTCATTGTTCCAGCTCACACCTGGGCTTTTACTACCTGCCTGATACATGGCAAAAAGTCTGGGCAAACCAGCTCCTCCCACCCTGCTCTGCCACAAAATTTTGGAAACCAGAGGAAGTCGCTGCCCAGGGTTAATTTTCCCAAACCATTGCATGATCTGGACTGGCTTTTGCAGCTCTGTGATAACCAGAATGGTAATTTCCCCTCAATAATAACAAAAATTGGTTACCGATTGCCTCAAATTAAGTCACATACCAAAAGTGATTATCCTACATCAGCTGGGGAGTGTTGAAGTACACAATTTTTTTTCCATCAGGACCCAACCAGCAGAGCAGTTGATTCAGATACAGCACTCAGATCAGAAGAGAGCCCTGAGCAGCAGATTAGCTGAAGTCCCAAAGCAAATGTGGGTAAAAACCATGGATCATTAATAATCCATTATTACATTAAGTCATTAATTTCTCTGTGTTTCAGCATAACAACATATACTTTTGATGCACCTAATAGCTATGCCACATTCAAAACACAAAAGAGGAAGCTATGAAAGCATTTAAGAAAAGCAGGTTAGATTGTTTGTCACTAGCAGGGTGAAGGGCTGGGGCAGAACCTCACGTCCTTCACAGGGAGTTCTTTAAAACAAAGAGATCAGATATGCTCTTGCCACGTTTTTTAAGGCAAATAACTAACAGGGTAAAAAGGCACTCCTGCCATGATGGAGAAATGCTGCTGCTGTGGACAATCACAGAGGTGCTCCTGCTTGCCCACAGATGCCAGGGAGCCAAACCTGGAAGAGGCACAGGCCAGAAAACAGGCTGTGAAATGGTAGTTAACACATTTTATGCCCTATTTCGAGCCACATGAGGCAATTCCCAGCCGCTCCAGGGCAGAAGTAATTGTTCTAGGTCTGATTTGCCAAGGTAGTTAAGAAGCTCTACATTAACCCCACACAAAGTGGGAGCTGAGCAGGGGTCACACAGGCTTCCCGTCCCTCTGTCCCTGAGCTCAATACAGAACACAAACATCCTCCTGGTTCATCTCTTAAAACAGCAAGAGGCATCTGTGTGTTGTAGCAGCTCTTTAAAATTAAGTGCCAAAATAATATACATTCGTAGGGATGTTCCAGCTGTATATCAGCATAGGGCGGTCCCGTGGCGTAGTGGAGAGCACTCTGGTCTCCGACTCCCAAGGTCGCGAGTTCGAGTCTCAGTACGGACCGCCCCGGCAGTTAAATGCCTCCCTGCCATCCGATCCCGTCAGATCTCGGATGCTCAGCAGGGTCAGCCCCAGTCAGTACCAGGTGCTGTAGATAGTCCTAAGGACTTCACTGTCACTGTCCAAGCTTGCTCGGCCGTGGCAAATCAACCTTAGGACTTAAACGGTGGGACCAGCTCTGTGCACGCTGAGCCC
Source organism: Sakesphorus luctuosus (assembly GCA_013396695.1). Lineage (NCBI taxonomy): Eukaryota > Metazoa > Chordata > Aves > Passeriformes > Thamnophilidae > Sakesphorus > Sakesphorus luctuosus. The sequence continues at coordinate 66,003 of VWZD01011593.1, forward strand.
CGTCAGATCTCGGATGCTCAGCAGGGTCAGCCCCAGTTAGTACCAGGTGCTGCGACAGTCCCAAGGACTTCACTGTCACTGTCCAAGCTTGCTCGGCCGTGGCAAATCAACCTTAGGACTTAAACGGTGGGACCAGCTCTGTGCACGCTGAGCCTCACCTAAAAAAAAAAAATCCACTGCGCAGGCTCGGAGGGCACACCCACGTGGGGTGAGCCCTTCCCAAATCTTCGTTCGCGAAGATTGGCCATTATTATTATATCGGCATTAACACAAGCACAACAAAATGTAATCCCTTGTCGCGCCATGCAAAACCATGATAATCTATATTTCATAAACTCTCTTCAAAGCATTTTGTCGTATATTGTTAGACATACTATTTTATATAGCCCCAGAAACCAATGAGCAGCAGGAAAATAAAGGTTGTGTGCTTTAACTGTTCCGGCAGCACAACCCTTCCTGGTTAGTAAAAAATACTCATTCCCTGACTCTAACAACAAGTAGCAGCTTAAGATATGACTCCAGCTTGCAGCTTTTCTCACTGTTGAGCATCTCTGCCAAGCCTGTGGCCCCTTCTCACCTACACCCCAAACAATTTTGGGTGGCACAGGGGCAAAGCACTGCTTGGTCATGACAAAAGTGGGTTTCAGGCATTACTCACACATTCACAATTCATGTTCACTTGTTTACTTATTACCAGATACATAAAGCGACAGAATTTCAGCTCCTAATGGCCCCAATTACAGCAGTAATAATCGTCTGTATTGAATTGATGTTTTTCATCAATACTCATGCATGACTTGGAAATTAATTTCCCATTGACTTTTTTTCATGAAAAAAGCCAAATCATTTGGATGCTCACTCGAAGGCAGCAAATAATGGAGACATTTTAACATGTCCGTTAGCTTCTGCTTTTTAGCCCAGTATTTTGCTATGCTCTGTTGATGATAAATCTATACATGAAATTAAGAAATCACACTTGATTCCATTGAGTTCTGTTTCTTGTAATACTAATGGAGTTTATAACCCTCCCAGCTCAACAGAGAAACTAACTTTTGGGAAGAGATCAACTTGTTTAATTTCTTATTCAACTCCTCTCTGGATCTGCCTACGTTTGAAGTTACTCCAGGAGAGTGAGTTCCATTATCTCCACCATGGTCACCCCCCTCCAGAAATAACGGTGTCTCACTCCTCTCCCAAAGCACATTCAGAGAAGAAGTGATGAAGCATTCCCATCACCAATTCCAATATCAAGCACCTGAATATTTTCCTTCATTCATAAAATATTTATTATTATCTCTTTGGCAATGATGCCAAAGGCAACGCATTTGCCCTGCACTGGTTTTCACCTGCACCCAGTACAACCTCCCTTTGTCAATCAGTTTGTCAAGTGGGCCGAAAACAAAAAAGGAGGCTTAAACTCTTGGACTCACTGGTTTCAGGAGAGTGTTTATAAAGGGAGAATCACATTTTCATCCCCAAAAGGACAATCCCAACAACAATAAGCATCTCTTTCTAACACATTCTTTTGCCATACTTCCCACTTATTTACTTAATTAGCTGTGTTTTTACAGACAGCGCCGTCATCAGGGTTTCTTGAAAGGTAGCTAACAGAACTGTTTATTAATAATTGCAAACACTCATGTAATTTGTTAAGACCCCCCAGATGGGGAGGAGTACTCCAGCCCCTCAAGGAACAACTAATTAAGAGCAACACCACAGCAATCCCCATTCATTTCTTTATGCTCTATGCTCTCAGCAACAGCCTAGGCACCCTGTCACTCATGTACACACATAGAAGGGGTAAACACACTTTTAATCCTTTCATTATTATTATAAAGCTCTCCTTGAATGAGCTGCCAAAGCCCTGAATTTTCTTGTAATTAGGCATGTCCTAATGAAGCAAGGGCCACCTGCACTTACAGTCTTGCAGATGTTTCCCATGAGAAGGCAAAACACTCCTTGAGATCACCAGCCATTTTCTTGTAAACCCAGTGGTTTCAGACAGTGTTTTAAAACTGGGGGCTTTCTTTCCCTAGGTGGGAGACTGTAACGAAGGACAGCATAATTTTCTCTGTTCTGCTAATTAAAAGCTCAGCTGGCACAAGCATTTTCCTTCCTTGAGGTCTGCTCTATGCTAGAAAATTACCATCCTATTTGAATTCAGTTGCATGCAATAAATCCGACTGCCACGAACCCCCCCGGACAGCCACATGTCCAGGAGCGCTCAGCATGGCCCTGCAGTCACTGTTCAGTTCGACAGGGTGTCATTGGGATGAGGTGACAAAACACAGGGTGATCCATGGTAGCTGTGAGCCACACCACAATGGTTTTAATCCCTTCAACCCGCATGCAAAATTCCAAATGCCCCAGAAACACTAGCCTGGTAGTGCTATTATAGAATCATAGAATGGTTTGTGTTGGAAGGGATCTTAAAAATCACCTAAGTTCCAACCCCCTGCCATGGGCAGGGACACCTTCCACTAGACCGGGTTGCTCCAAGCCCCATCCAACCTGGCCCTGAACACTTGCAGGGATGGGGCAGCCACAATTTCTCTGAGCAAATTGTTCCAGTGCCTCAATACCCTCACAGTGAAACATTTCTTCCTAACATCTTAGATATAATATTATTTATTTTGATTTCCAAGTTAAGCTCTCCATAACTGCTAAACCAAGTCAAACAAAAAAATTAACTGATTTTTTCATCCCAACTTTCATTTGCAATACTAGGAGGACGCTAAAACAGTTCTGTAGCCTTTCTTCTCCACGGCAGGAAGAAGCAGCCCCTGGGTTAACAGCACCAGGAATCAAATCATTAATTCCCTGAAATTTGGCCATTAAACTCCCAAATATCATTTCACATACCATCGTAAAAGCTTCCCAACACTTTCAGAAAAGGTAACACACAGGGATGTGTTATCAGGGTGGGCCCACCTCCAACAGAGACTGATCATATGCCACCTACAAATGGAAGCTCATTGCCAATTTTATAAACAGGAACACAGCTAAGCCCAGTAAAGACTGACAGTGATTGTAACTTCATCAAGAAGGATAAACTATGTGTGGTAACACCTTCCTGAGCTGGTGGCACCCTGTCCTTGCACCAAACTCCAAAATCTCTTTGGTGGATGCTACACAGTATATTTGACTGATAAACCTTCCTGTTCATACCAACCAAAAAATGGCATCACAATATTGGCTAGACTTACACACCAGCACTTCAAGGATAATGGCCTGTGCTGGCCATGCCAAGCATCATCAGTAGCTTGTTTTATGTCAGTACTTCCAGCATTGTTTCTCTTTTAGCTTTGTGACATATATTTTATGATACAGCAACTGGAAAGGAAAAAAAAAAATGGGAAAAATGTTCTGCAGAAGTACAGCTACTACTAAAAAAAGGCAGAAATTAATATAAAGTTTTACCAATAGTTCTTCCTCCTCGGGGCTTTGTACTGAATTTTTTCTTCGTGTACTTCTCCTTCCCTTTTTCTCCCTAACTCTTCACAGACACACACACACACTTCCTTTCCTAATTTCATTCTATTTTGAGGATAAATAGTTGCTTCTTAACTATAATGTAGGTACTGGACTTGACAAGCAATTAAAGCAAACAATTTCCACTCATCTAACTTTGCCAAATTAGTCATCTACCATCTGCTCCATCATCTGGCTCTCCTTGAGGTCTTGCTGCGAATCTGGAAGTGCTCATTCTGACAAGGAGGCAGCAGATAAGCCTCCAAGCTGGCGGGGAACCCAAGGGATGGAGGTGACACAGGTGTGACACGTGGCACTGTGCTGCTGACTGCCATCCCCATCAGGCTAGCTTTGAGGAGGTGCTCGTGGCTCCAGCGGTCACGTTGGCAACTTGCCAGCACTCAAGTTGAGACCAAAAAAAAAAAAAACCCAAAAAAAACCCCCAAACCAACAAACAAAAAATCACAAAACAAAAACAAACAAACAAAAAAACATTAAAAATTGAAAGATTTCTTTTATGGCCACTTACACAGCATGGCAGCTTAGGAAGAGTGTGGGGTTTTCTACTGGATGCAAAAAATGACTTACTTTACTGAAATACCTTCAGCATTGGTAAGTTACTTGCTATCAAAATACATAACCTTAACAAGCAATTAAGAGACATTAGCCAAGGCAGACTTTTGAGTGGTCTCAGCTTCCAGTACCTGGCTTAGTTCATGTAAGGCCACATTCTGAGGCAATAAAAAGGTTTTCAAATAGCTCTGAAATACAATGCTGGTCTCCTCTGCTCTCCAACTTCTGAGCACTAGTAGGACCTCTTCCTTTTACCAGACTTCCAATTTGGGCTCCTTACTGGGTGTCCCAGTAAGATCAAAATATCACTGGCACCCCTTTTCCAACTGCCCTATGCTTCCTCCCCAAGGAAACGAAACACCACTCCAGAGTGCAAATTAGTCCATACAAATATTGCTGTTGCTCTGAAACATCACACAGAGGAATTATTCTCCCTGTTGCTGCTGAAGATATTTACAGACCAACTATTCCTGCAGAAGTCAGTGACTTCAGTGCAGCACCCAAAATTAATTTAATTCTTGACGCCAATAACCAAACCCCTTCCCTCTACAGCACCAAAGTACAGACCATTCCCAATGCCTTCAAAGACTAATAAATTCACAGATAAATGATTGTGAGTAATAAAAGGCCATGTGTTCTTGGGCAGCTAAACACAGAGCCCAAGTTCAAGGCCCAAGAGCGTACAAATACTGCTCTCTCCACTTTCCAGCCCTCATTCTTCCCAAGTCCTGCTCCACTGCAGCAGTGTAGCCTGTTCCCCCCATCACTGCATCACAGTGTATCCTGGCTCCCTACCAGGGCAAAGTGGCGGAGATCTCCAAAGGTCTCAGCAGCAAGAAGGATTTGGGTTTCTTTTCCAGTGCCAGGGGAAGGAGCATAGGGAAAATGATGGAGCACAGATCACAAGCACCAGGGCAACACATTCACAGGTGGCAGCAGGGCGAGCACAGGGGAGCCAGGCACTTGAACTGGGTTTTTGTACACATGAGTTCAACAAAAAACAATTTGGCGAGGGATGCCAGTAACATGTGCTGGGATGCTGGTCCAAAATCATTTCCCACCTCGAAAACCTGGGGGTTTGGCTAGGGACATGAAGGGCTCTTTCCCTCAGGCAGTGCTTTCCCAGAGGCCCAGGGCTGCTCAGCTTACACAGAGCACTGCCATGGTGCTGCAGTGGTGGCCGCTCTCCCCAGCAGCTCCTGCTGCTCCACCGGGACTCACACAGCTCCATGACAGCCCTGGGCCTTCACCTGCCTGCCGTTCTTTCTGCTTTTCCCTTTCCCAGAGGGCCCCTGAATACCACAAGCATTCATTCAACTTATATGCATTTTAATTAACATTGTACAAACACATGGAGCTTGTGCGTGCACAAGGGAGCGTGTTCATTCAGCTTCTGCCTGATTCTTAGCCCAAGAAATCCAGCGGGAGAGCTGGCAGCCGCTGCCGCTGCGATGGGAATGGGACTGCAGTCCTCACTGCCTGTACGGTATTTAAAATACACTTGGCAAGAGGCTCACAAGCCCTCAGATCCTCCTTACTATTATTTAAGCATCATTTATGTAAAAGATGCAGCTCAGAGAGTGTAGGTGGGACAGGTGCTTTTATATCTGCTAATGTGACTGTGGGTAATTAGTCGCCACTAAAGCACACAGCCTAAGTTACAGCACAAGCACAAACCACTTGTGACATTTAAAAGGTATTTCCCCAAGATCTCCCACAGAAATCTCTCTTGCATTACATTAGCAATTATCACACAACCCAAATATCACCTAGTAAAATGACTAAAATAACTATGAAATTAAACACCTAAAGAAAAGGACTGCTTTGGTGAGAACAACCTCCCCAGATTTTGACAACCTGACAAGACAAAGCTGCAGAGGGGCCTAAACAAAAAGCTCCTGGAAAAACACTCGGGAGTTAAAGAAAACCAGCATCTTACTGGGAGCATCTGATATGGTCATGCTGAGGCTTGGGTGCCCCCATTACCAGGCAAGAACAGACCCAACCTTTCAGAGATGCTTTGCCCAAGTGCTTCAAGGAGACTGTGCAATGCAAGAGAACGTGATGGCAGAAATACCCTATTTTAGCCAATATGCACAGGTCCATTAAGATAAGACTGCATACAGTTTATTTTTTATTGATGAAAGTAACAGGATCTCAAGCAACACGATAACCTTGTCAAGTAGGTGTAAAAATCCAGCTCGTGTGAGACAGCTGAAATGGTAATTATTGAAACTTCGAAGTACTGCAGATGAGGAGAATGGCGTTGCAGTAGGAGAGAGAGGCAGGGGCTGTGCTGAGGCTGTCCAGTCCTGCAGGTGGACATCACACCTTGTTTGGAGCCAAAATACACTATGCCTGGGAACAGGGACACGTCCTGAGGTCTGAGGTGGTTGTATATGTCACAGTCACCAAGTCAAAGAATTCACTTCAAGTGCTCTTTTAGAGAAACCTCCCTTAAACCACTGTTTTTGGTAGCCCATGGCTACACTACATAATCAACTCCATGTTATTAAACCAAGTGCTTTCAGATACTCATTTATAGGCGGGAAAAAAAACAAAACTTTCAATAACTAGAGTCTACACAAGAAACCTTTTTCCTTCTACATGCTATGCATAAAAACATCCAGCCTAGTCTTAAGCCTGCTGCAGTTCATGCATGTTTCACATGAGCAGCAGGATGCACGTTGCTAAGCACACATGGCTTTGCTGCCAGGAACGCTTGAGAGTGCAGGTGCAAGCAAACACCAAACCCCCACCTTCTCAAACCCACATGTTTTGGACCAAGTCCTGAACTGTACAATTTAAATAAAACATAATAAAAATAAAACCTAAATAAAAGCTTGAGTATTCAATAAATTTTTCTAAGATCGCTGAGGGCTTCAGCTCTGGTGACCAGCAGCACAGTGACCGTAACTCTACTACCAAGATGCTTTTCCCTTTGCTAAGAAAGGGACCACTTTTAACCTCACTGAGGCTGTTGGCATAAGCTGCTATTAAATTGCAAAAATGGGGCAGAGGCAGGGCTTGCATTAGAATTGATAAGCCCACTGTACGTGAGCAGAACATTCAGGGCAAATGCCTGCAGCACTTAAGCTTTTGTCTCTTTTATCTGGGAGGGGAGAACTGTGTGTCTGTGTTTGATGAGCTTCTCAGAGTGCCTCACTGACTCTCTAAAAATGAGGAAGCGAGAAGCTGAAATCACAGACTGACTTGTCCCTCTTCACACAATTCCTACTGAGCTTTTGTGAATGGTTTCACTTCCCAAGGCTGCAAGGGGACATAGGGGAGTCCATGTTGCACCTCAAACACAGTTTCCCTGCAGGTGAAACTGGTAAAGCCACTTCAAAATCTCTAATTGATTCCCTCACCCAACCTATTGCACTAACCTAAGGCATGTTTGTTTTTTATTTTTAGTTTCATATACTTCCAGAAACCATCCCAAAGGTAAGTTCTAACAAACCATACTTCTCAAAATCAGGCATTATAAATTCCTTATAGATCAGTTTGCTCAAATATGCTCCCTGTTAATGTTTACTGTTTTTTCTGTGGGGCTTTTAAAAATGCACTCTGTATATATTTTGTAAGTGTTTGATTTGTACCTGCCCCCCATCCCCTGAGCCTTCCCTTAAAATTCTGCCCATTGATTGTGACAGTATCAATTTGTAAAGGTCAACAAAAAGCTTCTCTGACAGCTGAACTCAGAAAGCAATTTTTAAATGAGCTGTTTCTCCTCCTCTACAAAGCAAGATCCAACAAAACCAAAACCCAAGGTCTTTATTTCACAGGCCTGGCCAGTGGCTTTGATAGGCTTTGGATCCCTGATGGCCACTGAACACTCCTTGCTGAGGGTCTTAAGAAAAAAACATCTGAAGAGGCAGGTTTATAAAGAGAGAAAGAGGTTATTAAAAAAACAACATTAATTCGCTGCTCCTCTGAAAGCCTCTACAAACCGTGGATAACGGAGCTCCAGGGATTGCCACACAAACATCACCACTGTGTGGGTCTGGCCTCATGCATCCTTTTATCATACATGAATAACTTATGTTTTGCACTAAAAAAAACCCACAAAAACACAACCAGCTGGCTAGTCAAGAAACAGACTATGCCAACTTATTTTGCTGCTTGTTTCAGATTTATACTGAGGACAGATTATTTCATTTGGGGTTAAGATCAAAAGCCTCTTCAAAAGGCTTCCGCTCGTTCCCCCATCCCACAGTTTACTAAATATCTCAAATGCATAACCACTTAAAGTAGGGCTGTGCAATTTATGACACTGTTATACATGAAAAAACCCTGCCATAAATCAAAGAAAACAGTTATATAAACGGGCATTAAAGTGCAGGGAAATGTCACAAGATAGCAATAAAGTATCTTCCAAAAGGTAAATTCCCGGAGCAGAAGCACCATTACTTTAGAATCATCCACTCAGCAACAGCAGGACTGGTTAATCACTTGAGCCATCAGAACTAGAGCTTGCCTCCCTCATTAACTATGGATTCAGGCTAACCTGCACACCCTTGGCAGTGTATCAGGGAAGGCAGAGGGAAGCAAAAACAGTGAATGCACATCTGTGCTCACACCAGCTCACAAAACCTCACAGGTTTTTCCTTCTGCTGACTATGTGGATCACAGGAATACATCACACAGAGATATTCCCACTCACACGAAAACATACATGCACGAGTCAGGTGACCTTCGCAGACATTGCAAGAAAGTTGCTTTTGTGAAAAGACAGCAATACAGAAGGGGAACAAACCTTGCTTGGGGAATAGACTGCCCAAATCCATCTGCCATAAATCCACTGGGGTTCAAGGAGGCTAGGGCAAATGCAGCAGCCCTGGGAGGAAGTTGTGGGAGACTCCGGAACAGCAGGGTGAGGTAGGTTTAACCTGCACACAGCCAAAAAGCCCTTCGCTGACTTCCCAGGTCCCAGCTCCGGCTCCTATCTGAGATTGGGTCATTTTCCTCCTAACACTACCAGCCGAATAGACATGTAACAGCAAAATGCCAAAGACTCTTCTGGGATCAAGGAAAGGCAATGCCTTGTAAAATACTGGAGCTGCCTTGGGAACAGTGGTGGCAGCACCAGGGGGATCCATGGACAGATTAAAGCCTCAGTTTAGTGGCATAGGGGGACGATTGCAGGAGAAAACCTCTCCAAGACTGAGCATGGTGTTGAAGACTTCTACCCCAACCACCTGTGATCATTCCCTTTCCATGCTGATTGCTTTGGAAGGGCTACAGCTGAACAATCTGTAGCAACCACCAGCCTGTGCCCTTGGGCTTGTTTTGAATGTCTGCACACAAGACATTCCCCAAACCTTTTCGACTTGGAAAATTCCCAAGATGATTCCCAATCCCTTAAGAGGACATTTATGCACACTTTTATCCTGCAAAGGATAACCATTAGCTGACTGTTAAAATAACACTTTCGAGTAATGTGCCAAAATTTTTTGTTTTCTGGTTCTTAATCAAGGCAAGGGCGACAAAAAGAGAGGATACAACAGACAGCTGGTTGCTTTTTGGGAAGATGTGGATGACACGTTCCCACAGACCAAAATCAGCTTCCTACTCCTGCCTTTCACACAAAGATTACAGCATCTCTGCCCAAAGACAACTTCACCTGATTTTATTTTCACAAGCAGAGGGAAAGATGGATGAAGGTGCCTTGCTCCTCATCACTGGGAAGAAAGCAACAGGTACATTCTCAGCAGGATCACCAAGTGGGAGAAGCCAAGAAGCAATTTCCTCAACACAAGCCCTCTGCGAGGAGGCTGCTCCCTGTGTCCCCACTTCAATAATACCTTCCTCTTGCTCACTCCACTAGATGATCTGGTTCTGTTAATCCTAGGAAACTAGATGCAGGTGGGAGGGGGAGCCCCAGCAGGGGACACAGGGCTCCCAGCATGTGATCCCATGTCAGGGGCTTTAGCCTCCTGCTTAAGTGATGCAGGAACACGTGCAGTTACAGCAGCTCAGAACAAATTTACCCACTGGAAAATGTCCTTGGAGCTGCCTCCCTGAGACGAGTAAATGGTAGCAAAGGTCAGCAAAGCTAATTTGATGGTAATGAGCCTGGCCCTGCACCACTCACCAATACAGTGGCCCTGTCCTTAAAAACACCCACATCCACTCCAAAAGCACCTCGCAGAGTGCAGAGAAGTTCCCAGGAGCAGGGTTCCTTTGTTTTACCTCCACAATACTCTGCTTACCAAACACATTTGCTTTTTATTACATCCACAGAAAAGCACAATCCAGATCAGACTGCTAGGAACAGCTTAATTAATAACAATTAGCTGCAGCACAATTGTGATTCAAGTTGTGTTTTGGAGCATGAAGGAGAAACTTGACACTTTTGCTTGTGTGCATGGACATAAGAAATTCCAGGCAAAGTTAATAGAAACTGAGCGGCTGAGTGATGCCAAAATTCAAATGTACTGTAAAATTACTAAATGATTTCAATGTCACAGGAAGGCATCGTGCTACTTGCAGGCTTATTAGCCCTTGCAGAGTTTTAATAATATTTGGTCAAACACCTCAGGAGCACATCACTGGGATATTAAAAAATTGCTGGGATAATATAAAATACTTTCATATCTTAAGAAGTGGGGGGAGGAAATCCCTATTTACAGCAATGGGGAGGTAACAGCCTTACAAAGTCCCATTGGGGTGAGATGCCAGCAGGCTGGTGGGTGTGCAGGGTGCCAGCTCTGTGTTCCCTGAAGCCACCTGGTCCCCGCCTGGTGGTGGATCACTTGGAGGGGACTTGGCAGTCCCCTCCTCATCGAGGAGAAGGAGAAGGACACTTTATGAAATTGCAGTTGTCTAAAGTGGTCGAAACACCTGCCAGTCATGGCAAGTTTATTGGCCGTGCTCTGCGCAAGGGGGGCTGCATCTGAGTGCCTCCGCCTTAATTAGTGTCACTGCAGTCAGATGCAATTTATGTTTAAATATACATGGGTAATAAGAAGACAGTCCTAGCGACTACTTTCAAACAAAAGGGAAAAGGTAGAGGCTTCAAAACTTTCTGTTAGAAATCAAGAGAAATTCTCAGCTGAAGGATGAATTGACTCTACTATCAACACAGAGCATTTTCTGGCTCTTGGAAGGGGAGCTGGCATCATCTTCTTAAAAATAAACAAACAAACAAAAGATAAAGTGACCATACAGGATCAGGCTTTGAAAGCGTGGAAAAGGAGAGAAATGTGCACCCAGCTTGCATGCTAAATGTGAGCATGAAGGTGTTTCTGTAAGGCAAACTGGGCAGCTCCAGGGATGCCCGCAACACTCAGCATGAAAACTGCGCCCATGTGCTTACACTGATTTTCACAGGGCTTCTTGTGGCATTGCATGATGCCATCAACCTCATCTCAGGAAAACAAATGCCCCGTATGGATCAGCAAAGTAGATTTATTTCCTGGCAAAAGAGAACATACCACAGCAATCTTGCAGGCAGAAGGAATTGCAGGTGGCAATGCCTGGCCTGGAGGGATTATGTTTCGAGATTGTTCTGATGCAGGTGTGACGCAGCTAGAAAACCAAGTATTTCAGGTTCCTTCCAATGAAAAAATTACATTTTCTAAAGTAGGTAAACTAAGAACACATGGGCAAAAACTGGAAATGAAAGAGGGTGCCTCCTGCCCCTAAGATGTACCACAAATCCTGCCTCAGCAGGGCCATACCCTCCAGAAGAAAGCTATCATATGCCCAGTAATATATGCTTTCCTTATTATTTACAAAATCTGAGCCATACTGTTGGAAAACATGTCTCGGTGTATGAAAACTGTTCCAGGGCTTCTGGCAGAGCCTGCAAATACATGGGCCAAAAATACGCTTCCCAGCCACAGAAATCCAACCTACTTGTCCCCAGAATGCCCACCCTGCGAGCGCACAGCTGCCTCAATGCCACTGGTGCTACCCAATGCTCAGTAGCAAGGAAGTAGAGATCACCACATCATGAACTCACCAGCTTGTCTTCACATCTCATTTTGTCACGTGCACTAGAGCATGAAACTAGTCTTTTATTTTCTCTTAGGTATCTGCAAAATCCGTTGTTTTGCCATGACAAATTCCCACCAAACGTGAGTTTGACAAGATACATAATAAGAGAGCTGGTTGGGCATCTTTCTGTTGGGTCCTACTGTGTTACCTACATTAGACTGAAAGGTCTGGGGCTCTGTGCACCAAGGAAATGAGATGGCAGAAGAAAAATATACACCTTACAGGTCATTTGAACTCAAAGAAAATTTAATATAACCTCTCAGGCACCCCTCAAACTCAAAGCAAGGCCTTCTGAGAACATACTACTTACATATCTGTAGCCATTAATGCAGATAAGTACTACTGCTTAAGAAAAGCACTGCTTCTGGTGCAGCTACCTTGCTTGTCATTAAGTGTGTTCCTTCCCCCAGAAGGTAACTTTGGCCTGGTACTTGAAACTGAGTGCCCCTGGATTTTGTTCTTTGTGGCCCTACCCCTTCTCAAAGGTGGCAGAAATCTCCCAGTACAGGCCCCACCATGCTCTGCAGATTTGCCACTGGGAAGCTATATGCACTTGCTAAAATTAATGGCTGTCTGTTACTCTTGCCTCTAGATTAAAGGTGGAGAATCTCTTCCACTTGGCTGGAAGCACCACCCAGAAAAATACAGGACCTGAAAAGTTCACCTGAGAGTGGTAGGTACCCCAGTATGGGAGTGCAGAGGATGTATCCAGCTCGCTTGGGAATGGGATACTCATCCCCTGCTTCAGCAGTAAAGACTTCCCTACATCAGAGACACACCACACTGAATCCTTCCTCTCCCTCTCCTCTTTGCTCCCACTGGCACAATATGATTAATATCACATCAAATTTGTCTTTGTACGATATCCCACCAATCTTTCTTTGTATAATGTTCACTTTACATCAGGTGGCAGTTTTAGTGATTCCTCCTTTATTTGCATGTCCCCTTGAAGAAGCCTTATTTCTCCTTCTAATCAAGTCATTAATTTTCACAAAAATCGTTCCCACCCTGAGATGGCTGAATTCTAATTTGTCTCTGTCACACAAATGACAAGTATCACCTCATTGCCATGCTGTAATGTTCCTCCACATACCTGTATCTGAGTAGGAAAAGCACCAAGATTATTCTTCCACAGCCGTAGCTGCTTTTCTCTGTGGCAATCTGATTCCATCACAATCCTTCCTTCAGGTACTTTGAAGTAATATTATGCAGCTGCTTGTTTTTAACTTGAAAACGCATCTTGTTCATTTTTTTTTGTAATGGGAGAAGTGGAAATGATGGTCCCAAAATTACTCTCCTTTTTTTATCTTCTCTGCATCCCATTTACCACCAGTGCTGACCACCTGGGATGCCAGTGCATACCTCTTTCCAAAAGCTCTTCCCCTTCCATGGTCTTGTCAGCACATGGATTTTCACATAACAAAAGCTGAATGCATTGTGGTAAAACAGAGTTTATGCAATCTGAAATCTCTCATGGCAGCTCCTCCTTTTCCTAGTGTTCTTCCAATTACATTCCTTGCTCTTCCTATATCTTTTATTTTTGATCCACAACTATCTTCACTAATTCTGGGTCACCAGTCAGGAGAATCATGAAATGCTTTCAGAAAAGGTAACATGAAGTGTGGCTGCAAAAGACAATGGAGGTTCACAACTCACTTCCTTTGGAATCTGCCTTTTCTTATCAAAACAGCAACACTACTAACTACAGCCCTGATTTACTACAGCACTTACACATCTCAGAGTGTACCAGGAATATGTAGCAGAGAAATCAAAGGCTGAGAGAGTCAGAGTTGCCAGACAACTGAACTGTGGCCCCTGGACCATCCCTACCTGACATCCATGAAACTTGCTTCCCACTAACGGTGCTCTGCCACCACCATGCCTGACTGCAAACACAGACTTTTCCAGAGGAAAGATCTTTCTTCATGATTCACAGGATATCTGTGATTTTCTTCTGCCATTCACTGGAAGGCACTAATTTGATATTACAATCAAAAAAGCTGGCTTCTCACAGATTTTTAAGACTCTGATTGAATTCTTTCTCATCCCATGCTGCTTCTCCTTGAGGAAATGTACTTGAGCCTCAGAACCACCTCTGAAATCATATTTGAAAAAAGGCTGAGGCTGCAACTCCTTCACTAGCCATTGCCAGCACACAGGATATTAGATATTAACAAATTTCAATCCAATAAAATTGAATAAATAAAATCTTTCTCTTAAAGACAGATTACTTTTGCTTCATTACAGCCTCAAGATTGTATGCAGACGCTTGAGGATTACCCTGCCTTTTTGATTTCCTTTCTGTTGTGCTTACTGTACCACCTGCTGGAAAACATCACCAAAAGTGATGGGAAAAGAGAAGTGGAATTATTCACAGAGGATCTAAAGACCTTGCAAGATTGAGGGGTTTTATTATTGCCAGTTCAGTAGATAATTTCCACTGACAGGCCTGGATTACCTGGTTATATATACCTGGCTACATATATATATATATATATTATATATATATATATGGGGGTGGACTCTTGTCGCCTCGTTGATGNTCAAATGCTCCAATAAGGGACAAGGGGGAAGTCTGGCCTTGGGCCAATAAGAGAGAGTTCCAGATCACTATCTGTGTCCCAGCCCCCTGGCCTGGCAGGGGGCTTCTGGGAAGAAGACAGTGACTTTGCAGTTTTACATTCAGTACATTCAAACCACACTAAGAACATCAGTTGTTAAAGCATTCTCAGTGGATGGCTGCTTTTCTTCTTCAGCCCATTTCTGGCATGACTTTCTCCAAGCCATGTATTGAGAGTGCATTGCTACATACATATTTTCACACAATGCTGTTCCTACATGGTATTACTGAGCACAGCACTCCAGGGAAAGGGTTATTCACCAGGGAAATTGCCTGGTCCTCCTCCTCAGGATTCTTCTGGCAATGCTTCTCCTTCCTTATCTGGCCTCCTCCCTTCTCTTTCCTTCTGCCCCTTCTCTCCCAGTGGTGTCCCAGCACTGGGTTCACCTGCACCCTCCCCACAGCTTCAACTGCAGGGCCACTCTGTTTTCTCACACCTCTTCCTTCATGCAGAGCCAAAACCACCCAGGTGAGATAAGAGGAACCTGTTGCCAGTGACCCAACACACCCGAACCACACAGCACTGTGCTGTGGGAGCACTTGGCCAACATCCCAGGTCCTTGGTTGGGAAATTCAGATAGCACTGGGGCAAACTGCAATGCTGGCCAAGGCTCTCATTCAGCAAGCTCCAGAAGCACTTGAATATTCAACTGCAAGTGTTCGAGACTCAGTTAATAGGCGTGAACTGTGACTGAAAGGATTGACTTTGTGCAACACCATCTCCTTCCCATTCCTGCTCTTACTAAATAGTGTGCAAACACTGGTCACATTTTTCCAATCCTATAATTGCACAAATAAACGCAATTCTCAACCATAAAAAGGCAAAACAGCAGAGGGGCTTCCCCAACCTATTTCATTGTTGCTGAAAAAAATCACAGTAGATCAAATTAATAATTGAGTACCATTTCAAACCACAATTTCAGGGAAGAAATTAATTACACATTTATTCTAACCTCAGAATTTAACTGAAAACAAAAGCTGTGTTTTGCATTTCTACTGTGGAATTCTCCAAATGCATTTCAGTGTTTGATTTGAGAAGCAATGCAAGAGATGTAAAGCATGTGTGCAAGGTGAAAGCACATGTACTTTTTTTTATCATCCTGAAGTAAAACCTCTGCAAGTGACAGCTCACAGAACAGTCGACAAGAAACTGTTCCTAGATCTGGAGGTAACGCTGTTATCTGTAAAAGTTCAGTTGGACTTGAAAAAAAAAGCCAGAGTATGAATTTGGGGAAAATCTCTTTTTTCCCAGATGGCAGAAATTGCTACAACTCTTATAAAGTCTTGTAAGAAATTCTGTGAAACAATATCAAGCAACACTACCTGGCAAAAATTCAGATTCATTTTACATGACGGATTCATCTTGTTGGTCCCCAGACAAAAAACTTTTCATTCAGTTCTAATTTACTCAGCCAGGCTTCTGATTTTATAGACACACAGCAAACTCGACGTGGATAAATCACATTGCAAAGAGCAGACTCGGAGTACACGCAGACATTAAGCCTTTGCTCTGACGTAAAAGCAGACAGGAGGGAATTTCCATGTTTTGCAGGCTACTGCCTTTAATAACAAAGAAGTGCAACTAAAAATTCAGGCGTTTGCTCTTATTTCCCCCTCCTCCATCAGATCATTGCTATTGCTAGATCCCTTCATTCTGAAGGAGTCTGTAGCTTAAGGGAAATCACCTCTGGCAACACTTTTTTTCATTTTAGGTGTATTCTGAGTGTAGCAATATCTATCAATTGTATTTTGCCTTCAGTCGTGTGGCTCCAGATCACCGTGACCTCCTTCTGTGTGTCAGTGAAGAATCCCTGTCTGCTCAGTGAAGAATCCCTGTCAGCACCTCACCTGGCACCAGATTTTGAGCTGCATTCACACCCTCTCCCCAGATGGCTCATACTCGTCCCCCAGCTGCTCAAATCCACCTCTGCTCCTGGAGCAACAGTGGTGAAATCCCAATTTCAAGTGCTCAAATTCAAGAAGTCTCCAAAATACCAGAGGAGAGAAAAGGTTACTGCAAGGGTAAGATTCACAGCTCCAAAATCTGGACAGGAGTTCAGAGAGACAGACAATTGGGAATCTCAACACCAAACAATCAAAGATTTGGGATCTGCCACACCAAGGACTAAAATAAAAATCATCGGTGGAAAATGCAATAAAAAAGCAAGATGGCAATACAGTTTCAAGGTCAGAGGGTGAAAGGCATCACCAAGTCTGAAATAAGACATTTCATTAATGGTTTGAAGCTTTTAATTTAGCAGCCTGTCAATCAGTAAGAGCAACAGGGTATCTCTTCTTAGTTCAAACAGTATCAACTAAATTAAACTCCCTGTAAGAACTCGCATCTAACTGTAAAACTTCCCAGCCTTTATCTGTGTACTTATGGACCAGTCAGGCATTTAATCACTGCCTGGATTTCAGGTAGTGTAAAGAGCTGCATCACATAGACCGAAGCATGATTCACCTGAAAATACATTTCGACACAAAGCAGGCCAAAATACAGATTTTTATGTCCTATATTTCAAGTATCTGCCTCAGTGTCAGATCTTAGAGAGTTATATAGGTACAAGCACTTTTCAAATGTAATGGAAAATCCCAGCAAAAAGGAGCTCTTTGTGAGAATCAACTCGTCCTTGAAATGGAAAAAAACCCCAAACCTTGAAACATTGAGTCTTACTCCCTTTTAGAAAGCTGACAGAATCAGGTAAGTGCCTGAAAATATCCCAGTAGCCGAAATTAGGGGAAAAAAAAGAAAAAGATCCAAAACGTATCACTCAAAAAACCTCGTGCTTGATTAAAACCCACAGCATCTTGTGTTCAGATCTGTAAGATGTTTCTTGGGGATTAATGTTAGATTTTATTTTGTATTATGGGAATTCCCTGCTGTATATCATATGCATAGCATTGCTGCAAACATCAGATAAGTAGGATCCCCTCTATCTTATTTAACTTCAGTTTGCCTGACGAGTGGATTCAACAAGCAGGTTTTCCTTTACTCAGGATAATAATAAGAATACAAAACATTTCACCTTTGCTTGTGTCTGCATTTGTGGGTTTTCACTTGCTTCTGGGATTGCACAGCAGTAGCACTGCCTGAGATGAAGATGCAAGCCCTTTATTGTGGGTCATGATTGATTTTTAGCTCCACCACCTTCCCAGTTCCCACACCCAAAAGCCACCACTCCTATGTGTTCTTGTCTTCCTCAGTAGAAGTTGTCTGGGGGAGAGGAGGAGGACTGGATTGAGATTGATCATCCTCCCAGTGGCATTTGAAGATTCAAGCTGTGCCTTATCGCCAGGTGCAGCAGGGAGGCTGCAGCAGCAGAGCTTTGCAGACATCAGCGGGGGCTACCTGTTTAGCTATTGAGCTTCCAAGGGGCTTAAATGGATTGTGAGCACTACTCATTAGCAGAGCAAGGATCCGCCACTGCCATCCCTCTGGAGTCCAATGAAGCCAGCAACTCAAGAGAGATGTAACAGCACTTGCTAACTTTCACCTGTTTAGGAGGGGATGTGAAAGGAAAAGGGCAGACAGTTGTGACAGCTTTATTGCTCAGACAAGATTATCAAAATTATTTTGGGACACTGACAATGCAAAGATGATTTTTTGGCTTTAAACAGTGACCGGACCCCAAATATACTCAAGTAAGATAGTAGGTTTTTCAAGACTTGCTCCCTCCCAAGCTGAAAACACACATTTTTCTTTATGTTTCCAATCGAGGGAGAAAAGATCTTTTTCATTTAGTATTTGTACAAGTCGACAGAAGTCACTAGGCACGGAGCAATGACTGAACCACACTGAATTGTCTGGTCAATTAGGTCATATACCTTTAACCCCAAGTCACACAGAGATGAGCTTCTCTTATCAGATACTGCTGAGAGTCCAAGGGGAGATGGACTAAGAACAAACAGAATATGAAGTTCACAGAAACTCTCCATTATCAGTTTGCTTCAGATTATTTCCTAGTAAATCACAGCTACCGCTGCCTCTCCCATAACTTCATTAAGAAAAAGGCTCTTTCAGGCTGGCATATGCCCAGTTTGAAGGGCCAGATTCAGGATTTCAATGCTAGTCTTGAATAAACTGCACATGTCCCAAACCCAATACTTAAAAACAAAATGCTCCAGACCTGTTTATAATCAAGTATATAGTTTGCAGTCAGCAACAATAATTCTACAGCCTCCAAATCCGAGATGAGAAAATAGTATTGCACTCATCTCTGTACCAAGGACAAAAGTCAATTTGTTTTAGAACAGCATGGATTTTCATTTTGTGAAGGTAATAAAGGTGAGTACCCTTAAACTATGATGAACAAACCCTTTCCATTTTGAAATTTATATTCAGACAAGAACTAAAGTGCAAGACTGCTGTATCTTCTGAACAATCCTAAAGTTCACACATACTTCCCAAGAGTAGGAGAGTAGGAATGTCTCAGTCTGCAGCTCCTTAAGCTGGTACCTTAGTGAAATGCAGGAGACAAGAGGCACTCAAGCATTAATATGAAAGAGGCTGTTTGGGTGGACACAGAGGTACATGCAAAGCAGTAAGACAAGCAAAATAAGGGAATTTTGCAGCAAAACATTCTCACAAAACTTTTCATCACAGAATCTGAAGAGCAGGTCTAGAAGAGACCCATGGTCAATCACAGAGCTCTTCTCTCTGCCCGGCCACATAATCTTCACTAATACAACTTCAAATTCTCTGTGTACTCTCACATGCCACTAAGATGACTATTGGATAGAGTTTGTTATATTGCCATTTGAGTACCTGAGGGCACCAAGGCCATGGTCAAAATGAACACATATGCCATGTGTCTCTGCTGCAATCCCATCACCTTCTTTTTCTACTTCATTTGCCCCTGTTTACTTTTTGCTATCCAAATGCTATGGTGCAAGACCACTAGGACTTGGAGTACCTCTACACTACCTGTATAGCACCTCTGACACCTATCAGATTTTAATGTACCATAGCATTTCACAGTTAAAGGAATGGTAACCAAACTAATTCTCCTCCTTTTGTAAATGTGAAGAACAATGCTGTCTGTTATTCCCCTCCCTGCCCCCATAGCTTTTCTGCAGATGCCTTCTTACCAGAATGAAAAGAACTTTCTCCTGCTTCTCTGGATTTTGAACAGGTGACTCATTATTGAAGATGATGAGCAACAGCTAAGGACAAAAGGTGTCACATGCTTTGCACTGATGGTGCATATCAACACCCCTCATCTCCCTGTAGTCATCCCAAACAGCATGACAATCCCTCCTACAAGCTCCTTGCTTGAGGTCAGTAACAGCAGCAGACCAGCAGCAGGCCATGCACCCAATCCCATATGCCCAAATGCAGCCCTCTATTTTTATGGCTCTAGGGTCCATGGCAATTTTGGGGACAAAAATAACACAGAACAAATCCCTTTTTTTCCATTCTATTTCCAAATAGCGTAGTATTTAATAGCTTCAGACCCACAACGCATTAAATGCTCATCTGCCATTCAGTGACAGTGCCTACCCAAACAGCTCATCTGGTTCTCTTTTCCATCCACTTAAAACCAGAAAACTTAATCCCAGGTAAGTAACATTTATGTTAAAGCAGGGATCACCAAGATGTCTCAGTACAGCTGCATTTCACTCCCAGTGCAGCCTGGTGCAACACTGTCACAGCTAATACCTTAAATTCTTTCATGCTATGCCAGGACTTTTCCAGACTGGAGCCTTTTTGAGAAGTAAGAAGTGTAGGGAATCTCCCAGCTGACATTCCTGCTTTTTATCCAGAGCATCTCCATTTATCATTGCCTAAAATAAAGAAAAACAACTCAAATCACCTCTACTTGATAGTCACTGAGCTCGAGGAAAACAAACTGAAAACAAAAGTGAGTGACAGGCTACATCTAAACAAGTAACTTGGAGATAAAGCATTCAAAGGCATTGCTGGGAAAGTCTCTGGAAACATCCTGACCAATGCTGGAAGAGCCAGCTTCCAACCTGTGGTGCATCCATAAATGCATGGGATGAAGCCCTACATAAACACGAGTGGCTGTGCCTTTCCCCATGCACGGTAGCAGGCGGAAAGGGGAAACAGCACAGCCAAGACAGCAGAAGGATGTCTGAAGTCTTTCCCAGATAGCCACGCAGATAGAAGACGACAACTACAAAGCATGCAGCCTGAACAGTAAAGGTTAAATATGGGCTCTCACTGCCATTATTTATCCCCTGAAACAGCTGGGAAACTTCCAAAGTAGTTAATATATCAAGGGAGGAAGCGAGGCCGACTGTATAAACACACCTTAGGGCCTGCTACTGTTCCCATTATCGCTTGTCTCCGAAAAAGCCTCCTATTAGCCAGCCTCCTGCTGCAGTGGTGCTGATTGAACACTGCAGGTAGGGCAGGGAATGAGAGTGAAACACATTTCCAAAGACAACTCACAAGAGGTTTTTCAGGGAAACAATATTTGCATGGCAGTTTTGGGAGGGGCTGCAGCCAATCACACACTCAAGTCCTCATCTTCCACCTTCAAAGCTGCCTCCATCACATCAGCTCATGCAGGGACAGATGCAGAACAGGATGCAGCTATGCATTAAACAAGTGTTCCGGGGAAATGCCATCCTATTCCAGCAAGGTCCAAAATGCAAAAGGCAACATGGATGAAATCCAATGGTAAGGAAGACATTTGAGTTCATAGTGGACACAGGTGAACCTAAAAAATTACCAAGAGCTTATCTTCTAGGGTCCAGAACATGTCAAGGAGAAGCATATCAAGGCTAGAAGTGTATTAAAGAAGTTTTACTGGCAGAAGAACCTGAGACAGCTGAAATACCATTTTTTTACCTGTTACCATCATACTGCCTACAATGAAAGGGAGGTGAAACTGCACAGCAGTCTCACTTCGGCTTGCAAGAGATGAGGAGCAACATTTCTGTGTGCTGGAGCTATGGACTCAAACACTTAAGTAAAATAAGCTTTACGTCCTTCAGGGAGAGAGCCTGTTAAGATTACTGAAAACTGTCTATTTTGTTTCATACCATAGCCTACAGGAGGTATCCAGTATCAGCAAAAAGGCCCATCCCAATCTCATTTTTGTGGGGTGGCTCATCCCAACCTCACTTTTGTGGAGTCTTTTTGAATGCTATAAACTTTCAGTTGAGTAGTTTGAGAGCAAATGAGTCCATAGGTTCACTTGTCCAAAGCTCTAAAGAAGAGATAAAATTCATGGTAGTAATATATTTCAGAGACGTAAAAGCAAGTCAAATCATGTCTGGAGATGTCAGAGCTATACATCTGTCCAGCCCCTTGCCCTGGGCAGCTCTCAAGCAGCACAAACCACAAGCCTTAAAGCAAACAGGTCTGGATCCACACTTGCTCTCTTGAGGGCAAGTTGGCAATTGACTTGCCCAGAAGACAGGCTTGAAACAATTCAGGATAAAAAGAAAATGCTATAGGGCAAGGTTCCAAGTACCTGAACAAAGCAGAAACCTTCCTGCAACCTTAACCACCACTGTCATCGTTCCTTTCAGGAACAAAATTTGATGCAAATGGTGATACAATACATCACAATTAGGGTACATCAGACAGATGCCTTTGAAATGAAGGAATGGTGATAATTATGGCACATAAGCAAAAAATTTGGTTTTACTGTTCAGACATCTTCTTTCCTTTTATATGGGGGAATGTAGCATCTGCTACTAATATAATGCACCAATAATTGAGGCATATAGCGTATACTCCCGGGAACCATAAGGCTGTTTTATTTATTCTTGGCCAACTGCAAAGATAAACAGATTTCACCGAAAGCGCTACATATGGAATCCTATCTTCATGGAGAGCCCATATATTTCTGCAGGGAGACTAAAACACAATAGAATCTCAGTTGTGAATGCTAATGGAACTAAGAGAAAACGAAGTAGTATCATTAAGTTTGACCTTGAATCCTCCCTTCTGTGTTGAGAAGTGGCATTCAGGTTAGCAGAGTACCTATGGAGAGAATGGTTTAAAGAGGGACTCCAAGCTCACTGAAATAAAAATTGAAGTTACAAAGTTCAAAACTACCAGAGGCCCTTGCCTGAAATGTTACCAGAGCGGTCTAATAATAATAATGGCCAATCTTCGCGAACGAAGATTTGGGAAGGGCTCTCCCCACGTGTGCCCTTCCAGCCTGTGCAGTGGATTGTTTAGGTGAGGCACAGCGTGCACAGAACTGGCCCCACCGTTTAAGTCGTAAAGTTCATTTTGCCACGGCCGAGCAAGCTTGGACAGTGACAGTGAAGTTTCCTTGGGACTATCTACAGCATCCAGTACTAACCGGGGCTGACCCTGCTGAGCATCCGAGATCTGACGGGATCAGATGGCAGGGAGGGATTGAACTGGCAGGGAGGCTTGAACTGCCGGGGATGATCCCACTGAGACTCGAACTCGCGACCTTGGGAGTCAGAGACCGGAGTGCTCTCCACTACGCCACGGGACCGCCCCGACCAGAGCGGTCTAGATTAAAGGTAAATAAGCAAAGAGAATACACTTCCCATTCCCTGCCACAACATCTTGTATACAAACAACACATTCATAGACTGCTTGACCCTGTAGAAACATAAACAAATAAATCGCACATAGATATTAAATATACACAAACACAAATAAACGCAAGTTCCTAAAGCACGTCAAGTTGCCAGGACCAAAGACATATACTCCTGAATTTATCTTGTACACAGGTGTTTCATTTTGGATTTCACAGCCAGCAAAAAGAGGACATATTGTGGGGGGGATCCCTCACAGTTGTGTGGAGAGACTGGAGGGGAGAGTTCTCCATGTCAACCTGCATTCACTATAATAATTCTCCTTCCTAACTCTTTTAGTGTTGCAGCCAGATTGCTCACTTTGCAGTCTTGCAAGGTGATTATAAACAAATCAGCCTGCCAAGATGCATGGATCTTTTGGACAATGACCCTAACACAGTATTTGCTCCTTCTCCTCGCTCTGCTAAGTGAAATCCAGCTGCCTTCATCCTTTAGGGAGAGCTGAAGATGATGACAGGAACTCCATCAGGTTCAGCCTTTTGATTAACTCCAGCACATTACATTTAGCTTCTGGTGCAGTTTGTAAGCAGAGAGGAAAACGACAGCTTTGCCTAGGAAGATGCTAGATAAAAAAGCCCTAAAAAACAACATTTCCATTGACTCCATAAAAGAGCTGTTTGGCTTTGCACAATTTCAAACTCCACAGAGTGCAGTGAATCGCAATGTGTGGTAGAAGTTTTCCAAGTACACACAGGAGAATATCTATTTTTCTTCCTGGGGTTGTAAGAAAAAGATATATATATCAGCTCTAAGAAGAAACTGCATCTGCTTAGGATGAGCACAGATTACAAGCAAGGCTTTTTTTAAAATCCTAATCTAGTAAATCGGCTTCTTTCACCAACCCCCTGAAGGAGAAGTAAATCCTGTCTCCTAAAAATGATCATTGGCTACATTAGAAGAAATTCAAAATGATTCTACAAACCTGTGGTGACCCTTCAGAAACTTCAAAATGGTTACAGAGGTCTATGCCTGAAGTCAGAGGAAGTCTTTTCTAACTCACATGTTGCTCAGGTTACATTTGGCCATTCTTAATTCCACTCCACCTCTACAGGTTTCTGACACAAACATTCTGCATCTCTGAGATACATCCCTATTTAAACCATTTTTGTCCCGAACATCTTCCAGTGATAAGGATCCCACTATCTCTCCAGTTTATCTACTGCAATGCTTTGCCACCCTCAGCTTTACAAAGATCCCCCTAATTCCAGCCTTCTCTCCTTCTGGCTGGTATTTAAGACCAGGGCTCATTAAATGTCCTTCTCTACAGCAACTTTTACACGTGACACTGCGGATCTTGCTCAGCCTCGGGTCTGTTCTACTGCAAAGTTTTCATCCTTCTTCTCCTTTATTGTTTTGTCCAAAACTGGATGCAATGTTACAGCCAAGGGACAACTTCAAATCCCCTCACAAGACACTCTGTAACACCAAATACAATGCTAACTTTCTTTCAAGGAGCTCATGCCTAGCTTTCAGTTTACTATCCTACATTACCTCCATATTAATAATGGCTATTCCAGGAAAATTCTTTGCTTTCGCATCCATTCCTACACAACATGCTAAATATTTTACAGTGAGGTCCTGCCACACACAGGATTAGGCTCCAATTCTGAAATTCACTTTGTATAACAGCTTTTACCTCAGATTTCATTTGCAGTAGCAGTACCTGAATCAACCACTTCCATTAATGCAGTAAAGAACAGAAGATAAAGAGTTTAGCGGGTGAATTCCCCTGTGAGTGCTTCCAAAAAAATGAATTTGAACTACTCAGTTTTCAGATGATGCATTGGTTTACTCCAGCCTCACTGAGAAGTCAAAAAGCTCCCCCACTGCCCACCAGCTGACAGGCAATGGGAAGGGAGGAGAAGGCAAAGAGCAGCAAGGCTGCAGAGGCTTGGCTAGACATGCTGCCATCACTGCTGGCTGCTGGTCTCTCCTCTGCTCCAGCCCTCTACCCCTCCATCAGTAGGTCTTATCTGATTTACTGATCTATTACCAGTTTATATCAGGAGCTTCTTTGGGACGAAATTGAAGCCTACAGCTCCATGAAAGGCCATAAAGAAACCCACACACATTCAAGAATCATTACAGGGTGATATTTTACTCTGTTAGCCCATTAAACAACAGATGAAATGTCAGGCTACTAGAATCACAGCAGCACTGTGGTTTCTAAGACACAGCCCTTAAAAGACCACATATCTTTGACTCTTAGGATTCTCAGAAACTATATATTTTTTTTTATATATTCCAGAAGCCATCATCTGCAGAAAAGATTTTATCCTATTGCTTGGCAATGGCAAATCTATTTTCCGTAAAGAATGGGTGATCAGAAGCTACTAGTATCAGTCACTACTGCTTGTGAATTTTGGCAGTACAGCTGTAATTTCTTCTGACTGGAAGGATGAATTGCATCTAGATGAATCACTGAGAACCCAAAAAAAAATTTAAAATGTATTTACAAGGCATTAGTTCCAAACTGGGTCTGCAGCTTGCATTTGTTCTTGAGTCCCTCGAGTTGTGCATCAAGGACCGTCTACGCAAAATAATTTAATGCAGCCTAATTGTTTCATGAAAGCATCTTTAAAATGATGCGTAGTTTGTTTCCCAGAAGTTCCTGGAAAATAGCTCAAGATAAATTGCACTGCTCTTGTCAAGGCAGAGCAGGCAGGCACAGCACTCTTCAGTACCAGTCTCTCTTCTGCCACTGCAAGGACTGCTGAACCCCCCAGCCCATGGCACACTCACTTGTACGCCTTGATGGGGAGCCCACGAAAAACACAGAATTTTCCTAGCCTGTAAAAGTAAAGAGCAATTCTGTCTGCAAGCAGCTCCAAGTCTCAAAGGGAACTGAATCTCCCTTGGCAGTCCCCAGGATACTCCAGGCCTTGAAGAAGCTGGATAAGCTATGCCATGCTTGTAAATCACCCTAACTAAGCAAGTTTAGAAATTGGAAATATTTTCCATTGAGAGTAGGACTGGTTATATTCAACGACAACCCAAACCATAAATGCATCATGTTCTTCACCAAATTCCCACCAGAGGTACTGAAGCTTTTAATCTCCCCGTTTTCCATCCCAAACAAGGTATCTTCAGGAATGCTTAAACACCTCTAAGAAGGATTTATTTCAAGTTTTAATATGAGCGACCTTTCTCTATTTATTCTTTTTCTGCCTCCTGGAAACTTTTGTCTGCTTAGATATGTTACAGCAGTTATGTTTNCAACCAGATATTTTTCTGGTGTTTTTCTTTATATACTTCTGAAAGGAAGACTGTCCTCTGCTATTCATGCTGAACCAGCCTCTCCAGGACCAAATCTTCACAGATTTCATAGACTATTCCATGTTGGAAGGGACCCACAAGGATCATCGAGTCCAACTCTTCAGTCAATGGCCCACACAGGGGATTGAACCCATGACCTTGGCATTATTACAACCAAGTTTTAACCAACTGAGCTAATGANATGTTCTTCACCAAATTCCCACCAGAGGTACTGAAGCTTTTAATCTCCCCGTTTTCCATCCCAAACAAGGTATCTTCAGGAATGCTTAAACACCTCTAAGAAGGATTTATTTCAAGTTTTAATATGAGCGACCTTTCTCTATTTATTCTTTTTCTGCCTCCTGGAAACTTTTGTCTGCTTAGATATGTTACAGCAGTTATGTTTCGTGACTGACAATTATCTCATAATGAAAAACAAGTCACAATTAATAAAGCTCAAAACTAATACCTGCTAAACTCGTTTAATGATTTAATGAAGTAGAAGAGAGTCTTATGAAAAGACTTTAAAAGCAAGGGACTCAATTTCCAATTAGAGCCCACAATCATTTGAGAGCCTGCAGGTTCCCAAGGTAAGAGATGGAGGGAAAAAAGGAAGGTGGGGGTGGGTGGAGGGGGGAGCCAACCAGATATTTTTCTGGTGTTTTTCTTTATATACTTCTGAAAGGAAGACTGTCCTCTGCTATTCATGCTGAACCAGCCTCTCCAGGACCAAATCTTCACAGATTTCATAGACTATTCCATGTTGGAAGGGACCCACAAGGATCATCGAGTCCAACTCTTCAGTCAATGGCCCACACAGGGGATTGAACCCATGACCTTGGCATTATTACAACCAAGTTTTAACCAACTGAGCTAATGACATCCTACCAGCTCTTAACCCCAACAGCAAGTGCTGTGATGAGCAGGTATCAGTTGTTGGCAACTGAAAACATCATGATAGCAAGTGGAAGGAAATTACCAGATTGCACGTAACTCCAAAGACAATGGAGTTTACAAGTCTAAAATTGATTCTTGAATGATGACACACCTTTCAGTGCTTTTGCACTCAACTAGCTCTGCTAATAAGCCTAATACTAACTCAGTGTTGTGCTAGTCATTAATCACTGTTATGGAAGAGAAACACTGAATGCACGGAACACCCCACAGAGAAGTTTTCATTGTGGCAGACTTCTACCAAGCAGTGTATCACACCACTCCAACAACAGTCTAAATAAAAAAACCCCACATAATCATTGCTTTGAAAAACCAAAAAAGCAATGAAGGATAACAGCATCTGTAGGCTTTCAAACCACAGGCC
The DNA here is from genome assembly GCA_013396695.1 of Sakesphorus luctuosus. Lineage (NCBI taxonomy): Eukaryota > Metazoa > Chordata > Aves > Passeriformes > Thamnophilidae > Sakesphorus > Sakesphorus luctuosus. The sequence goes on from VWZD01011593.1 coordinate 93,803, forward strand.
TGAAAAGAGGTATTTAGGGAGACCATTTATCACACACCATCAAATCAACACATACTCAGATTTTACAGAAATGGTATCAGACCCTAGTTTAGTTTATCAGGCACCTAAAATGATTTTTGTGAAAAGAAAAGTCACAGCAACTTCAACAGACTTTGCCGGAAGCTGACAACTGCAGGCAATGAAGCAGAGAGGAGAAAGGCAGCTTGAAGTCAGTGAATGTGGAGAAGTCAGTGAATGTGGAGAAGTCAGATTCAGCTCAGCACCAAGACGAACAAAGCATGGAGTCATTTTTTTTCCACGCCATTGTATCTGCAAGCACACTTTATCCCACCTGCAGTACTAACCCTAGTATTTATCTATTTATTTGCTCCTAAAAAATGGGTGACTAAGTAGTTCTAATAATTAGATTGTAACATCTCATTTCTACACCCATCAGGTGGCACCTCTCTGATGGCTCCAGGTCTAGGGAGAGCGACAGCTTCCAGCCAGGCTTCAAAAAGTTAACCTGAGGCTGTACACCCACGGGACTCCCTTGTGGCTTCAGAGCAGCTAAGTAGCTGGATCCCGTCTAGTTACCCAAGAAACTCTCCAGTGCTGATAGGTTTTTTTTAGGTGAAAAATCCTACACTTCATGCTCAGATAACACAAATCTAAGTCCAGAAGGATCTGCAGAGGAATTGCAGGATTTTACAGCTGTTGAAATAATGACTACACAACTCTGCAAGGAGTTGGATCAAATCTCACCCTTCATTCTGAATACACTCACAAACATCTTTGTTTGCAGTTTGCCATCAGGTTTATGCTACTGTTATCCCTGACTTTCACAAGCTGTTCCCACCCTCGCTCCAAATGTAGCACCTGGACCTCACCAAGATGGTAGGACGAAGGACCACACGGCACAGATAGGAACAACCTGCAGGGTTGTTTACACTCATTTCTCCTCTCCTTATGATTTTCAGCAGTGAAACTACTTTGTTTTATCGTTCTTGACCACTGGCTCCCCCACAGTACATGGACACAGATACAGGGAGAAGCTGACAGCAATGACAAACTCCACAGAGCAGCTCTCAGCTGGGAACGTGCTCTTCACTTGCCCGACATCTGGGTGAGTTCTCTGCCCATCAAAGTATTTTATTTATTAGCCAGCTGTATTACAGAACTCATAAAATGAAAAATCACTCAACACTCCTTCATTTTGAGGCTGCTAAAGGTCACCCTGCCTTGAGGGCTGAGAAAATCTTGAAAAGTGAAATGGAAATGGCAAGTATAGTACAAGGTGCTCCCTGTCGCCTCCTGCCTATCCCTATCCACCTTCTCTTGTATTTTTTTTTAAAAAAAAGGAGTTTGAAAAGTTCACAACTCCTCTTCATGAAGAATTCTAGGACACCAAGCACAGAAAAGGCAGATGAACTGAATTATAAATTGCTGAAATTCCACCTCCATCTGGCTTATTGATCATTTACACTGGTTCCCATCTTGTCAAGTCAAACAGGATTTCTGTTTTATTTTTATTGGACGTACAGAAGTTCCACATACTTAAAAGTAAAACTGCTCCCATGATTTTGGCTGCTGCCATCTTTATTCAGCTCCTAAAAATGTATCTTCTCCAAGGCAAGGACAGCCCGTTCCCAACCACATACAAACAAAACTGTGAAGCTGTAATGACTTTGCTCATTGTTTCCCCTTATTGTGTATTTTTTTTTTTCTTCCATGCCCAGGGCCCTCACAAGGGTTTGCAATATAAGACAGAGCTGCCAAAAGAACAGATTTAATCTTTTTCAGTTTCTGGGCTCCAGAAATTTTACAGTGAAAGCTTGTAATGGTGTAACGAAAATGTGTCTTAACAGCAAATCTTTTTTCTTCCTTGTGTTTTACGGACCTTCTCACAAAATGCACACAGGCTCCTAAGATGACAGATCACAATTTTAAAATCCTGTTCTAGAGGGATCCTGAGCTGTTTACAGGTCCCCATCCACTGCATATCTTACATATATAACTTTGATGTAAAGTGCTTATTTCAGAATATAAGACCCTAAACCCCATTTTTCCCTCCAAAGCCAGATGCTCTCCAGAAGAAAAGAACTATTAGCAAATTCAAAAGCTGTTTCCCAAAACCCCCATGAATTTTCTCAGCTGATTCAGCAGCTCAGCTCCGGGTACAACTACATTGGATGGTAGCAACATCACATGGCTTGCACCTCTTAGGCTCCATGGGAAAAATAACCTCCCCCTCTGCTCAGTCTATGAAAAATAAGACTCATCAAACTTTACATCCTTATTCTACATGTAGGAGAACAGAGCCACAAACCTATACTGTTCCAGAGGTCAGGCAGAGTCAGAAGGAAAGTGTGCCACAGCTCTCTGCTATAACCAAGAGCATCTTATGCTCCCCTCGCCAATGAAGGAGTTCTGCAAGTGGGAGCTCAGGGGGGGTTTCAACACGGTTGTCACTGAACACCAGTCAGTGCCACAAACCTCACATGCAAAAGATCAGCATGGCAATTACCCCTTTGCCATGCTTAGATATGGGAACACCATGATTTGAAACTCCATTCCTGCAAAATATTTAGAGACCTTCACTGAATTGCTGAATCAGGATGGATTAAAGCCCTTACTTTATTATCTTGGTCTAGGAACCACAGTGGTAGTGGATCTAGGGATGGACTTGATAATCTGGGGTCTTTTCCAACCTGGTTGATTCTTTGATTCTATGATCTTGCCAAATCAACATCTATACTGGATTGGAATTCTTACAGAAGCACTTCTGTGGTGCCCACACCCCCTCAAAAAGAAAAGCGCTGTATAATCTCCCTGTCTTCTCTTCCACAGTCTGCCTGGGGAACAACAGGAAATATTTTAAGAAGTTATTTTCCTTCTCTTTTTAATAAAACGTTCTCTCCCTCTACCCCCAAATTGAATTTAAATACACAACAATAAAACACGCATTAGTCTTCCTGTCAAAAATTGCAATCACATCTCAGGTAGAGAACACCAACTCAGCCCCAAGGCTGTAGTTAGCCATGTTTCATTCCACTCTGATGTTCTCCGGGAAAAACGGCAAGAAATCTATCTATGCTGACACAATCAAGACTGCAACAGCCAAAACACCACAGCTGTTCTTTGAATATTTTGGATTATGCTTTGCCATCACTGATAATACCAGTGCTCTGCTACAATAATCAGCACATCAATAGAAATATCTGCCACCATCCCAGCTGCAGAGGAGCTTCTAAAGATTTAATTTGGACCACTATTTCCTCTCTGCAACACTGCATTTTTGCATCACAGGCACTAGAAACAGAGGAAAAATGAAGAATTTAGCTACCCCAACGTAAATATAAAGGCAGGCAGGTCTTAGACTCAGTTGCTGACCCCTCCACCTGGACAACAAGGTGTTCCACCATGTGCTTACCCTAAAGCACAAGAGTAATTCCAGCAACTTCAAAGTGACTGCAACATGCCTTAAACTAGGTGCACATCTAGGTCCAGATCCCCAGATGCACTTTGTATTGCGGCCCATAAAAAACAGCTCTACGTCTTAGGTGCCATGATTGATCCAAGCATGGATGCTCAAAGTATCCTTTCACACATCTGTGGTTTAGGTGCTACTATTTAAAAAGGTCACTGATTGAAATTAAAGCTTTCCTTTTCAAATAAATACAGGCATTTTTACTCAAATTAAGAATTTTAATTAAGCATTTTCAGTTTAGAGTTTGTTTTCCTCCAACAAGTTTACTGTGGAAAATACAGGTGTACAAGTGAAATATCTTCCATTGACTCTGATAGTAAATAACTAACTACAAAGGCATAAAAAAGGTATAAGACACAGGGCCAGTTTTATCTTTTCATTGTTTCTTCTGCAAAACCATTGTCAAACTGAGAAAAGGGAAAATGTTTCAGAATAAGAAAGGAGAAAATTTTAAGAAATCATTTATTATGTTGCCCTTCACAAACAAAAAAGTTAGAAAGATGAAAAGCAACCGTTTCATATTTTAAAACAACTCTATGAAAACTGGATCTTCAAGATGAGATATCCTTACATCAAGTGTTTTCAAAAGTCCAGATCTTTGGGATATCACTGATATTTAGAGAAGTCCTACCTGTCATACATATAGTAGCTTCACTAATGGCATGTAAAATCTCACTGTGGAGCTTTCAGAGACTCAAAGAAGTGAAACTTCTTGTCTTGAAATACCATGCTGTAATATTTAGAAATGTGCTGACAGCAGGGACTGAGCAAACAAGACCAAAAAAAAAATTATTTGCAGACACAGTTGTGTAAGATGGTAAACCCTGGCAGTTTCCAGTGCATGATACCAAACTGACTAAAGACCATTTCCCTCAGCTATTTCCTTCTGCACAAATGCCAGTGAGCTCACCAAACACACATAACAGGAGATTCTGATCCTGAAGCATGCCTCGAGAAACCACAGAAACCCTCCAGAAAAGCGTCACGATCTATACAAAACCTTCAGTAAAGCGGTTAATTAGGGATTAGGCGGTCTAATTGCTTGCGTATCTTTAAGCTTGTGATTCTTAAACAATAAGACATAGAGATCTTAGTAACAGGAAGAGTGGGATTCCTCCTATGCATTTTTAGTCATCCAAATGTGCAACACAGTGCCACTAGTCAATCTGGCCAACAGTCTAGAAGAGAGGATGGTACTGAAACAGAGCAGTTTAGCCACAAGTGATTGTTCCTACTGGGATTAAATCACCCTTAGAGGTATCCATTTGTATGAGGGGGATCCTGGCACACTATCTTACTACTTAAGCAAAATTATATTTCAGCATCTCCTAAAACCTGATTGAGGTCAACCTCTCCAGTTTTTGAATCAAGGTTTTAGATTTCAGTTCTTTGGCTTTAAAAACTTTATCATGGTTTTATAGTAATTTGTAATTGATTTTATACTCACTGAAAACCATTAATCAGTATCCTTCAAACAAAATTTTCCAAGTTAGAATTACAATCGAACAAGGACAGTTTCCCCATAAATTGATTTAATGCACTGGTTTAACACTCATTACCAGACTGGGAGGAATCCTGCATTCAGCAGACCAGCCAGCCACTGCTTCAGTAAACAAACTCTCAGACATGTGCTCAGCCCACAGAAATTTACTTTTTTAGTCCTTGGATTCCACAGTTTCTTTCTTGGTCAAGACAAAGATGGCTTTCATCACCCTGATGTTTTAATTTGGGATTCTACTGGCAAGCTAAAATACCAGTTAAAATAAGTAGCAGATTCAGTACTGGCAAGCTGAGATAGAAATAGAACAAGTCAAACACTCAAAAAATCCTCCTTGCCTGGAAGTAACATGACATTTAGGAAAGAAACTTTAGTTCCAGCGGATTATGGTCACAAAAAGACAGAAGCCCAGTACCAACCAGGTGATTGATTTAAATTTCTACAGACACCTATAGCTACCCACATTCATTCTCACAAGCAAAATTCATGCAGCAAAAGCAGTGCTGCTGCTGTCCTATCCTCATTGCCTTTTTCCTGAAAACTATTCCCGTGGGCTGGGAAGCAAATGTAATACAATCTGGAGTTAATGGTGGAGGACTAAGCGCTTGCCTTCATAAATCATTCATTAGTAAATACCAGAAAGAAAGTCTACAGACCTTAATCCCTGAAAAGCCCACTGAATGACATATCTGTGATCTTCAGAAGGCTCTTGCATCACTGTGCACCCAACAACTGTTAGTAGCAAAGTGCATATCTGGGCACCACACACGGATTCACAGGACAACTCCTGTGGGCCTTCAACTGCTTTGCCGCAGACAAATGGTCATGTTTCAAAATAAAACCAATTTTCTAAATTCTGCCTCATATTAAAGTGTTGAGAATGTGCTGGCTGACACACCAAAGCCCACAGTCATTTCAGAGGTAGGTTTGCAAGGAGAGAACGGGAAACGTCTTTCATAGCAGGATGTAAAAGTTTAACCTTGAAGAGTAAGTAAGACATTAAACTCCCAGAGATTATTTCAGAAACCCCAAAGCAAATTACCTGAGGAACATTTCACTGAGCCTCCTACAACTACTCCATGTATTTTAAACATTCAGAAGGTCAACTGTCCTCTTGTTTCTCAGCATTTTCCTTGACCTAAAGCTAGGCTACTGCTGTCATTTTAGTTGGGGTTTCTCTCTTTTCATGACCTGTGCTGTGTTCATGGATGGGTTTCTTGAAACAGGCTTTTGACTTACATGAGAAGCTATTCTGAGAGGGGGAGAGAGATGAAGAGAGTCCATTAATAGAAAGAGAAATACAACTATGTTACACTGTGAGAGGCATCCACTGGCTGGCATTAACTCCCTTTCTACTCCCTGCAAAACAACCAACCATCTCACTTACAGATGATCCGTCGTGGGTTGCCCAGGAGGGCCAAACACAATGCAGGTACAGCTTACAGAGAGGCTCTATTTATATTCCCAGCTGGTTCTTCTGTTTTCTGCAAGTTCGCAGTTACACTGCAGACAGATCAATGCTGTGATTTGTTTTCAGCAGGGTGGTGGGAACCCCCTCTGGCAGTTCCTATTTTTAAACAACTGGAGTTGTTTTGTATTTCCTAAACCATATTGATCCACAAGGCTAATGATAGTTTTTCTCGAAGTTCCCTTTTGTTCGCTCTGTCACAGAGGGAGCCTTGGAAATTACAATTAGTGATACAGGAAATGTTTGAAATGTATTTTACTGCACAAGTCTGCTGCTGGCTCCTGCTATGTGCAAAAGAGAACAATAACCACAAATTCTGTTGCTCCCACATGGAAGCACGGATGGCTGACTATACAAGCAATGGAGAGGGCTTATACAGACTGCAACATCTAGCATGCACCTATAATTTACATATCATCTCTTATATGAAAGAATAATAAAAAAAAGGGAGGGCATAATCCTATAGTTTGAATAGCCTGAAATATATGCACAGCTCCTCCTCCAGAGTAATTCATATTTCACTTTGCCAGCGGAATGAGAAAATGCTTATTTTAAAAATAATTCCCTATCCTCACAGTGTGAAAAAGTCATGGCAAAAGTATCTCATTAACATAAAGAGCACTTGTCAAAATAAACATATCTCTGACAGACAGACCTATGAAAAAAGAAAAAACTATCCAACTCGTGCGTGAACTTGGCCAAGTCTGACTGAAAACAAAGGGAATGAGCAGGTTTGGGTCACCAAGAGGCTTTTGGTCATTGGCTCCCACTACATGCACTGTGTTCACACCTGCCCAGTACTTAGTTATGTTTCTCTGCTGAAAAGGATGACACCAGGTGCCCATTCCCTGTCACCTGGTGTTGCCACCTACATCTGTCAAAAGCAATTGTAATGCTACAATAAAAGAGTCACTTTGGGGGAAAATAAAAATGAAAAATTGTCCCCTCCCCCTGTTAAAAAAAAAAAAAAAAGCCAAACAAGAACCCTCCATGTTTTCATCATCTGGATCTAAACCACTGTTTCTCCTCCAGGAAAAAAAAATGTAATTCGCATTTCCATAAAATGCTCCTGCTGAGAATTAACAAGCTAATAAAAAGGACTTTAAGGATGCATTAAACTTGGGTTGGGAAACTCTCTAGCGTTTGCAGCATAAATGCTAATAAAATTACAGATCTGTTATTAACTTTTACATCCCTGCCAAGTGATAAAGACATTTTTAAAAAGGCATTAAAAAGGCTATAGATGTACATTTTATGATGAAAAACCAAGTAGTCCAGACAATACAAAAATTACTTAGACCATATGAATTCTCTGTACAGCCCTGAAAATCTACATACTTGTCTGCCCCAGGGCAATCCAGGATTGATATATCATATATTGTGAGGGCAAGGAAAAACAAAACAAAACAAAAACATTCGCTTTAAAAGCAGGTTAAAAAGCAGAATGCCACCAATGTGTGACCCAGGGACAGGGTTTCCCCAGGCCTCTCTTACCAATAATGAACCTTTTATGTCAAGCCCTGGCTGGAAACACAGCCAAGTTCACCCATTAGAGCCCTAAAAACTTTCTCACTGTACTTAACACTCCAACCTATTCAGAGAACTCACAGTGTAAGACAGCAAGAACCCTCATCTAATTGCTACACGTGGAAGAGAAATTAAAGAGACGGTCCCCTGAGACAGCTATGTCTGCTTTGGAATGAATATAATTAGCGGAGATGCTCATGTTTGGTAGTGTAGGTGGCACAGAGACAAGCACAGTTCAAAACTCAATGCAGAGGCAGATCCAACAACAGAAGACCTCTTCTGCAGGAGACAGCACTGTTTCAACCACACTCCAAAGCTCTCTTTTACAGAGAGGGTATTTTGCCACTGCCTGAGTTTGCCATACCGGGCTCATGGCTCATCCTGTAGTGCAGAGTCTCACAGTCCAAGGACAGGAGAGCTCAGCTGCCGACAGGATCCCTCTCACCAGCTCATCCCACTCCAAGCCATTGCAGGCACATGCTTTTACTTTCTCCCATATCATGCTGCTGGGGAAAAAAACATTTCAGAACATATTCTCAGATGAGATAAATGGCTCTTTAGGCACCAGAGAGTTCTATTTTCAAAAAATGCTTATTAACAGAGAGCCATCAAGAGATCTGGGAAGTGTTGAGAGCCATGCAATTTCGAAAATTCAGCTGCTGTTTAAGTGAATTAATGGGTGCTGAGTAGCTCTTCAGTCTGGACTCAGAACTATGCGCTGAGGTTTTCAGCTTCTGCCCAATAGTAAAAATAGTACCTTTAACAGACCAGCTGATAAGAGCAGGAAAAAGGAGACAACCAGTTGGAAAAGAAAGGCACAAACCCAAAGAATTAGGTCTATTTTCTCTATACTGTCTACCTTAAAATGTTACCCTCATACACAAGAAGTGCTTCATTCATAGTCCTCAACCTTCACAGTTCACTTCTTAGTCTGCATTTAAAATGGAACTTGCATTAATTTGCTACAAAAATTAGTTAAGTTGGTTTACTCTGCATTTTCCCTCTTGAACCAAGATCCAGCCATAGATAACATACTTCAGTTACTCCCCAGGCTTCTATCTCTGTAACAAGCCATATGTCTGTCATGTAAATCTAGTTCCATAACCAAGTATGCCCCAAGCTAAGTTATTTTTTTACCTGCTTCATGAAACTATTTTTCATCCAACCATTCACAGACACAACAGGTATCATTTCACTGGATCTCAAGCCACAGAGGGTATGTTGCCATGGAAACATGAAACTAATCAAAACAGGCAATAAATGCTCACATGGTTACAAGTCCCCTTGTCCATTAGTCCTTTTTTCACCTTCCACTCCTTTTCCACAAAGGGGAAAATGTGCTGCTAGTATGAGTCAGCCAAAGCTGGATACTGAGAGGTTCCCCTCTCTCCTCTCTGCTCTTCAAGAAGGTCCCCAAACTTGCTTTGAGACAAGTCCATGTCAAGAATGCGCAAGCAGCACCAATGAAGGACTTAATGAAATGCACTCTGTCCTTCCCAATGCAGTTCCAGCCTTCCCTGAGAGCAGGACACACACTCATATCTGTAAAGCATGAGGCTTCAGCACCTCACCTTATCCTCCTGTGCAGCCAACCACACACCTGGATGGCTACACAGCAGGTTCCATCAGTTTCTACAGTCTTGGTATGTGAAAGGACAAGTATTTTTTGTCCCTGAACCATCTTCAAATTATATGCGTGTTTATATATACATATATATAAGTTTAATTACATGTGTATGATATAAATAATGGCCAATCTTCACAAACAAAGATTTGGGCAGGGCTCTCCCCACATGGGTGTGCCCTTCCAGCCTGTGCAGTGGATTGTTTAGGTGGGGCTCAGCGTGCACAGAACTGGCCCCACCGTTTACGTCCTAAGGTCCGTTTTGCCACGGCCGAGCAAGCTTGGACAGTGACAGTGAAGTCCTTGGGACTGTCGCAGCACCCGGTACTGACCGGGGCTGACCCTGCTGAGCATCCGAGATCTGACGGGATGGGATGGCAGGGAGGCTTGAACTGCCGGGGATGGTCCGTACTGAGACTCGAACTTGCGACCTTGGGAGTCGGAGACCAGCGTGCTGTCCATTACACCACAGGACCGCCCATGTATATGATATAGATAGATATATATACACACATATGTATCCCTCTTATAGGAACATATATGTGCTTGGAAACCCTTGGAAACTGAGCAGTGCAAACGAAAGACATGTATTCTCTTCAGCATTGCTGTTTGCTTTCCATCCTGACATTTTAAAGGCTTGCCACAGCACCAAAAGGATAGAGAATTAAAGGAGGACTATATATATTTCATTTACACTAAGATTCCATATGTAAAGCACATGAGAAACCAAGAAGCCACTGAGAGCAATGGAACTCTGCCCAGCAATTTCAATCTCACTACCCTCATAACAGAGCAAATTCCTACAGTGAAACCTATGCTTTACGATATTTCCAAATTCCTCATTCTCTCTCTTTTGAGTGACACCACTGAAAAGTACCAAAGTGAATTTCTCAGTTCGAGGTCTTCATACAAATGCACAGCTAAAGAATGCAACAAAAAGACATAACTAAGCCAATAAAAGATTGCTTGATCTGTTTTTATGTTCTGTGATTCTAGGTCATGTTAAATCACTGGTTTCTTGCCAAAACCCACACAAAACCACCCAAATTACTTCTCTCCTCCTGCCTGCCTATTCTCTGCTAGCTGATTGCCCCATCCTTCTCATTTTTCAACAGGCTTTGAAGAAAGCAAAGTCTAGCCCCAAAGTGTTTGAATATCTAAAAACACCATTATTTTTGCTTGAGACTGAGTAAATGACAAACTGAATAGTGCTTCGTAAAGCCATGCATTACCTACACAGAAACAGATTACAGTTTCAAAGTGCCTCAAAAATAGGACTCGCTTAAGCCTTGTGGACCTGTAGTAAAAAAGGAGTTTGGATAGATACCTTAAACAGCATCAAGCAGTTAAGCACAAAACACTGTGTTTTGCAACTGGATCAACTGGTGTTAAGTGAAACCGCAGAACTGAAGTGCAGCATCGCATCTCCTCCTCTCCAGCACCAGCTCGTGTGTACGACACAGTCCCTGCTCTCCACAGCATTACCATGGCTTATGCACACATCAGTGCTTTCATACTCTTACTTTAAGCTGGCACATTTATTTTCAATGTCTTTTCATTCACAATATTCTGCCACAAATGTTTCTTCCCTGAACTCCTGAAACTCAGACTAAAAAGTAGCAGAGATCACCAGCTCTTCATTTAAACAGTGACTGCCCACTGTGATATCTTCTGTGTGGCTCAGTGCTGTCCCCATGAATGCGAACACAGAAATGGAGAAAACTGGCCTGCATTCTGGAGTTAACTGAAAAATGAGAGCTCCTCTCTGGTAAATACTAATTGCTCAAGTAGATTGGTATTAAGGGGAGTATTTGTTTGTAATACTCAGAAAGTAAATTTTCAGGGTTGCATGTTTGTAGTGCAAACTCATTTCACTTACAATGTTTGTTTTACTCTGAAATGAGCAAATACAGGAAGCTAGAATTAAACAAATCAAAAGCAACAAAAAAAAAAGAGAACTCTTGACTTTCCTCTATAAGTTCACTTGTCATAATGTTTAAGTACCTAATGTGTGTTGATTGATTCCCCTCTTTATCGTCATTTGATCAGCATGCAGTTCCTACTCTACATCAAATTCCCTCAAAATGATAAAAATCAATTGAGAGTGTTGGGGTTTCCCCTTTACAAGATACAAAATCATACCTGAGACTGGTACCAGAATAGCTGTAGAAGGCACAGGAGATGGCTGTTCAGCACAGAGGTTGACACTATTCATTTTGATTCAGGTCATGTTTTAACAAGTCCTTGGAGTGAACTTCAAGGGCAAAAAAAGTAGTTTGGACCAAGTTTTTCAGACTGATTTCCTTCTTTTTTGCTATGGTCTAAAGAAAGATGCGATCTGTTATTATACTTACCTTCAGATTTAAGTAATTCCATAAAATAAATGAGAAATAAATATATTGATGTTAGGAAACTTGCTGCAAAACAGACAACAAAATTTCCTGATGTTCTTGCTGCAAAGCAGCTGCAATCATTGCAGACCTTGCTTTGGTATCAGATAAACTGACTGTAACTAATTTAGTTATTATGCTAACTATTCTATTTTAACTAATTCACAGGAATAGAAAAGTAACAACACAAATTGGAATTTTCTTGGCAATACCTTCTATTAAACTGGAAGGGGATTTTTAATGGCATTTCGTGACAAATACATATTCTTTCATAGTTGACAAAATACAGACACACATTTCAAAGTACAGTAATGTTATGACAAAAAAAAAAAAAAGAAAGTAATACTCAAGACTCCTTCAAGTCCTTTGTGGGGCTCAGCAGTGTAGTATTCTCTGCAAACACAGTTCTGATGTGACAAAAGCAATAGCTCTAAAAACCCCTTCTACCAGTGATCTTCATGGTAAAAATGGAAGGCACTAAAGTGTAAACATGGACTTTTCCTAAAATACCAGATCTTTCCTCCACTCTCTCCTGAGGAAAGAGTGGCACTATGTCAGATGTTACCAGTATGTGACTGGCTCTGCCTTGTGTTCACCGCAGCACGAATGAGACACATGGCCGGCATCAAACACATCCTTGGAGATAAATCCCTGAATTTCCTCATTTCTTCACTGCTTTTGTGTTTCAGGACTGACAAATTTACTAGATCAACAAATAGCAGAGCATTTGAGGACTGGTTTCCTTTAGTTTGCAGCTGAGTATCAGACTACCTGGCTGATCTGCACAGACCCACACAGATGCCAACCAAGCATTCTTCCAAGACTGCTGATAGTTAATCAGGACCAGAGGATAGCTATTGTCCTATATTTTATGTCTCTAAACCCTTCTAATGAAAAGAATATAACCATGGAGATTTTTGTAATATATCTCAACAGCATATTCTGTATCACATTGCCCCAACAAAGCCACAGAGAAGTGCTGTGAACGTCACACAGCACACACTGGCACAATCCCAAGGTCTTGGGGCCAGCTACCTATGTCTTTTTTTAATAAACACTGATTATCTTAGGAGAAAATTTTACATGAACCTAAGATGATGTTTGCAGGCAGCCACTACATTTTTATTTCCCCCGACTTGTGATTTAATGCAACTGTTACCTCTGGACCTCATTAGGTAAGGCACACAAACAAACCTCCATCATGCAGTTCCTGTGTTGCGATGCCACTTCTGCAACTCAGAGCTTAGGTAGTGGACAAAGAATTGTCCAGGATCACTAAACCCAAGTCAGTTTTATACCCGAGCCAGGGCAGAGTTACAGCAGATACATCATCAGAAGCAGCCTAAATGGCTGGACAAAACTTCTCCTAGGAGCTCTCCTGCTCCCAGACTCGCGTCTTGCTCAATCTGTCTGCCCAGTGTCTGGTTAAAGATAAGTTCCCCAGTCCACCTCGCCAAGTCTACCTCCGTCTCCGCAACCAATTAGCCAAAAATGCAGGAAAAAAAAGCAGAGTAATGAAAAGCAGTAAGAGCACAGATGACACAGAAACTATAAATCACTGCCAAGATGCTTGCAATCACATAGTTTTCACCATTCGATCACCCTGACTCCAAGCTACTCCTTCTTTCCAGATATGCTGCAGGCCTTGCCTTTGGTGTCCCAGCCAGGTTATTTTGGCAGGGCTGGCTCTGGCTCGATGCCAATGCATCCCAGCCTCACGATCGAGGCAGAATGATACTTGCTTTGCTGCCATGTAGTACCAACTTAAAATACCCACACAGACATAATTTCTGACTTTTTCTAATCACACAAGAAGGAACAAAATGCCCACACAGATCCCACATGAGACTTTATAGATTATTAAAAACTCAGCCTTTTGTTTTGCTTTTTTCAATTTTTTCTTTTCTGTGAAAACAACATCACCTATGTCAACAGATTTCAGCCAAAAGCAACCAACTGCACAATCCTTACCAGTGTTTTTTTTAATTGTAAAAAGCATTCTTCAGATGTTACCTTCCTAAATGTAACATTCAGTCCAACTTACAGAATAATACAGTTAAAGAATCACTGAACTTAAGGACCAGGAGTTAAATATGAAGGTACACTTCGTCCCAAGGATAAATAACTCTTCCCACACACCCCTTCCAATGACAGATGTTCTAATGTATTACAATTTGAAGACAAATAGATCTAAGTAACAAACACCAGATTAAAGACAGGCATTGCCTGCCCAGCAAGGAGGGAAGAAAAATTAGATAGAAAATATTAACAGACATGGTGTGCTAGACACCCAAACTATTGTTGCAAGGCCAGCCCTGTCATAAAACACACTGTTGGCTCTCATCCTCCCAGTTTTCAAGCCTAGAAATAAATCCACAATGAACTGAGAAAGGTCATTAATGATCTAACTACAAATTCTTTAAAAGATCTTAATAAACATCCTCAAGCAGCAGCCAGGCACTGTAAGTTGGGCAGTTGCTTTATGGGGATATAATACTGGAGAGGGGCAAGGACAGAAGGTGAGACATGGGGTCAGGGTAACCAACAGCAGGTGCTGTATTTAGTATTTTAAAAGCCCACTTCTAATCATTCTACTGATGGGGTTTGTGTACACTTACACTAAATATGGCAGACAGATTCCTCTATGGGACTCTGGAAACACTGGTCAGCCTGGAGGTCTGGGCTTAAGGGCTTCCTGAGTGCTGGGTGGGAGCTTTGCATCACAGGTCCTGAGCCTGCTGCTTTCAACCTGGGTCTCCTAGGAGGCCACGCACCCAGCCTGTGGGATCATGGGCCAATTAACACGGGATGGCCACTGCAGAACGACCGCAGGGGCTGACAGGAGTTGAAGTCCTCGTCTAAGCCTACAAAAAAGCGACCTGTCACACATGCCATGGGGAGAGGTTTGAAAAGGACTGGACAAGAGTGCACACATCCCTCGCCTATGTCAACGCCCCCATTTTGGGTATAAGAATGTGTGCTCGACTGTTATTAAACTGATTCTCCATTACACCATCATTTCAGGGAGTCCGTAAGTTGTTCACTGTCACATTTACCACTCCTTATTTCCCCTGTATTCATCAATAAACCACTGCACCAAAATGCTGGGAGAGTAACTACCCACTTGTAGACACTCTTGCTTAGGGCTAGGCAGACTTACTCAAACATTCGGTTTGTCCAACCAAGTGACGAACCGCGTAGTCCCAGGGAAGAAAAGCTCCATGAAAACCTGCCAAATCAGGCAAGCCAGAAACTGAAACTCTGGTCCCTTCTATCCCACCTTACAAAAGCACATTTACATCCAAAAGGTTTTGCAGAAAATCTGATGTCTCCATGAAGTATTAAAACTCAAACAAAATGACAGATAAAGAGACTGCTATCTATACAACCTTGAGGAGCTTTTGAAGGGCTTTATCAGAGTTTGTAAGAGACAGAAGAAAGCTTTATGGCTTGGAGGGATGACACCTACAGCTCTTCTGAACTGTAGTACAAGATGATATGTCTTTTTAGAAGTGACCAAATCAGCTGCCTAGTTTAACCCGTCAACCAGAACCACCAGGTTTTTAATCTGACAAGTAGCAATGCTTTATTTGACTGATGTTACCTCTTACCTCCTCATTTTGGCAGAACACAAATTAAATGAATCTTCACTCACTCTTGAGTTCATTGCAGTTAATGCCTTTGAACTTAAGGCTCTGTTAATACTAAATTACTATCATCAGGCAAACATGCTAAATTACCACAGGAAGCAGAAGGTACCTTGAAAGAAATAACTGCACCCGTTTATGCCAAGAAAACTGGACATCAATGAATATTGTTGGACTGTTCTCTGTAATACCAGATTTCTGGCCCAGACAAACATGTTTCTCGTCTACAGTGTTTATCTCCTGCCAGTAAAATCCAGCCAAACTGGCTCCATCTCATTCTCACTCAATATGTCCTTGCAGAAACAAACACATAAAACAGAAGTCTTTATCAAGAAATAGCCCTGCATAATGCAGAGCAACTCCCCTCCTTGATTGTTCGAGGTAATTATCTCACCATTTTAGATACTTCTCTTTTATTGTCAATTTTATAGACACTGCTTATAGAGGAAGGACTGATGAAATAAGGACTGTAACCTAACAGATACTTAACAGATTCTCAAACACAGCCAAAATCACTTGGCATTTGCTGGAAGCTCTGAGTCTTTGAAAGGCTGTACAAAAAGTGGTCTCAACGAAGAGAAGAGCAACGTTGTCTTTTTTTTCATTCACACAGTGGTTTCATGCACAGCTCTGAGAAGAGGTTGAAAATCTTGTAGATCAGGAGAGTAACAAAGCATATTTAGCTCTCTGGTGACTTGCAGTTTTGACTGCAGCTGGACAGACAGCATCACATGTGCTATGTAAGGACATGCTAATTCTAAACTATTGTCCAAAAGAAACACGGCAAAAGAAACACTATGCACAAAAGTGAAACAGCTCAATCAATGCCTAAAATACATCTTCAGGACTCTGGTTTAAATTGTGTCTCAGTATTTACAAACCACTAAATGAAAGTAAATGTATTGATCACTTGCAAACCCCCACAATACTTGCAAATACCCCCACAGAACCCCCCCTGGGTGCACTGGAATAATGTGAAGTTCAAAGACTGAGCCTTAGGTGAGGATTCCTCTCCCCAGATCAGTGGTGTTTTTCTGCAGCTGTATCTCTAGATTGTAAGAAATGAACATACTGAAGCCCTGTCAATGCCACCAAATAACACAAATTTTATTTTAATTATACTTTGCTAAATAGACTCTCACAATAAAGTGGTTTCCATTGTTAAAAAGTGTAACCAATGAATCCACGATGGATAAACGATGCAGCCACACCAAGAGGTAAAAAGAAACTGGAAAGTAAATAAAATTACTCCCTCATGCTTTTTTAGGATTCATTTTGCTTTAATATTTAATAAAACAAACAAAAATATTAGGCTTATGTTTTACATTCTTTGTCTTGTTAAATCCTCCCAGAGCAGGTAGAAGGGGCAGCACAGAAATAATCCTACATATGGGGACTTTCCTTTGTCAAGGATGTGGGGACTCAGCACCCTTTTCTGAAACCACCACCTGGGTTAGTATTTTGAACTGATACGGCAACCAGTATTCTCCCTCCCAAAAGCTTGTGCAAAGTTAATGAATATTTGCTTCAAATTTCTTGGTAATTTCTTGTAAATGGGTCAGTGTTTACTTCTCCCTACGCAGACACGTTCAGTGTGTTCTTCGTTGTGTTCTCACTAGCTGGCCCGAGAGGCTTCAGCATCCCAAAGGTTTGGGAAAAACTGGATCCACATTTCATCTTTCATCAGTCACCTTCCCAGGCCAGCAAGCAGCAGTCTAATGCTTTACTGGACAGCTCTCAATAGAAAACACAGTAGAGAGCTACACCTGTGGTGTCATCACATTTTAATCAATTGAAACACCTCCCATGATTCTATAACCATGGGAGATCACTATTCACTGAGAAGTTTTCTGCTTGATAACTTTTCTGCCTCTCTCCAGCGCCAGCTTTATCAGTGTTCTGACTGTGAGGTTTGCAGTGAAATTGTTAGTAAGTGGATGTAATACATTTGGGGACACGTACCATCACTCCTTCTCTTTGTGGAGAGGCAAACACAATTTGTCTGCTGGAGTAATGCTTGGAAGACTTTCTGAAACATCTAACAGCAATTAAACTAATTTGCCCCTGCCAAGCAGATGCCAGAAATTAAAACTTGCGAGAATGACAGACTGGCATGATAGCTAAAGACAGAAGAAAATTGCAAGATCCAAGATTATCATTCTCTTGCCTGTATAAAAGTGATTGTAATTATTGTTTGATTCTAAACTATTCTGGGGCAAGCACCAAGAAAAGACACCTATCAAGACATTTGGATTCATTTAGGCACCCTGCTCAAAGGGGTAATAAACGCTGGGCTAAAAATACCATTGACATTTCAACATTAATAAAGATGTGCGCTCAAGTATCACTGTAGTGATCCTCCTGCAATAGCTTTGCCATGTCACAGCTGACAGCTGGGTTATGTTTACCTTCCAGCTTCCTGAAGGTGATCTGCACATTGTTGCAGTCTGGCCAGCCAGAAGTCATCTGGTCCAACTCCCAAGTATAGAAGCAACTTGGCTTGCCTGCTCCCAAAGCCTGTGCTTTACATTAGGAACGTGTAAGTATTGTAAGAAATTAAAAACTGAAACAGAAATTAAAGTGTCTGCTAACAAACTCGAGATTACTCAAGAGAAAGCAAAGATCCAAGTCCTACTTGGTGCTTAAAACAACTTCCAAAAGCATCTAGATTTTATTCAGCTTATAGGGAGCAGTTGGAGGACAGTTCAGAAACTAATTTGAATATACATTCCTTGAGCACTACATACAAATGTAGGTCCTATTTAAAAGTAAAAAACAAACCCCAACCCAAACCAACAAAAAACAACCAAACAAAAAAACCCACCCTTCTTAACAGTTTCAGTTCCTTGAGTCCTCTCACAATATCATAGAACCATAGAATCATAGAATGGATTGGGTTGGAAAAGACTTCCGAGATCATCAAGTCCAACCCTTGGTCTAACTCCAGTCCATTAACTAGATCATGGCACTCAGTGCCACATCCAATCTGTGTTTATCGGCCAGCACTCAGCAAATACAAAGAGACACATGCTCAACAGACCTATCTCCCAACATCTGCAACCCAGGCATTAAAAAAGGCAAATATACTTCCCCAACTCCTCAACCCTGCCCATCCTATGAGGTCAGCACATCCACAAGAGAGTAAGCCAGACCCGCTCCTGAGGGCACAGCTGGCAGTGCATCGCAGCACGAAGCATCTCCTCTCAAGGTGACACCAAACGGTTGGAGGTCAAACACTAATGCTTCAAAGTACAAACCTCCCTCCTCCCTTCCTGGATAGCAGCACATTTGGAACAGTAATCGTTAGGAAATAACCAACGGAGAGCTTGACACCACTGCTGTTCAGAGTATCGCCTCTCCCTGCACAATAGTGCCCTAATGAAGAGGCCCCTGGACTTAACGTAGATTGAAGTGGTTTTAGAGCAGGGCTGACAAAAGCGTATTTATTCACCACCGCCTTATTTTAATCTCTGCATTTCGCATATTCTTTGTAATCATGTATGTGGGTTGTTTTCAGCTATATTGCCCTCTCCTAGAGCTGTGAGCATATTAATAAAAATAAATAAGCCTGGCTTGCTAAAGGAGCTTTAAAGAGGTGGATGTCCAATTAAATTCCCAGGGTCCTTTGAAAATCCAAGCATTTTTCACTGTCAGATACCATTAGAATAAGAAAGGTCACAGCCAAAGAGGGATCTTGTGTAACTCTCTGTGAAGAACGCAGTCCGGAAGCAGACAGCATTAGGAGATACAGCAATGAATGGTGCCCAACAAGAATTCAGAGTTTGCCTTGCCAAAAAATATACTCCACCACTAAGTACATTTTGGTTACAGTAGATGAAGAGAACAAGGAAATTTTTTGGAACCTTTTTGAAAACTTTTGCCTAACTGTTGTTTGAAGAAAATCAGCACAGATTATACTTTAACTGTTCCATTAATGAGCACAAAGACAGCAGCATTTCAGTCCCTCTCACACGCTCGAAAACCAGGACCATAAATTTAGATGGAAACAGAGACAGGAAGACAGATGTTCTGTGTTTTAACAACTCCAAGAAATGCTTCATGCAACCTGATCAACAAAGCCCTGTGGGCTGTTTTTATAGTGTGGATCTATAGGGAAGGTTAAGTGATAAAATTAGCTTTAGAAATATTACATATCAGTGTACTGTTGGAGTAGTTTTCAAGGAGGATTATCCTGGGCCAAACAAACAAAATAAGCACCAGGAGAGAATCCCATTAGTAACTGAAAACCCGTGGCCTTGGCATGGGTGTCATTTGCATACATTACAATTGCACAGTGTTTAAAAACTGCAAATTGGATTTTGTTTTCCCCTGGCTACCTGCCCATTTTTCTTTAAATTGATTTATTAATGTCCACTATTGCTTTGCAGTTTTATCCTTTTAGCAATAATGGATGTAATATATCACAAAAACAAATTTTTATGAGTACATCATTAGAGTGATGTAGCACTGGTAATAAACCCCTTCACACTTGGATGAACTTAAATCAGTTTCTCTTTATTGATTTTTGGTCATAACATAATTTTAAAGTTCAACTTAGTTAATAAAAAGAGGATTTGCACGGGTACTGTGTGGAAAACACTAGTGCTGTAAGTTTTCACGTCATCTGTTGCAAAGGCTCTCACAGTTTTATATATTCCCTCAAAGGGTGGCTTGATGTTATATGGCCTGTCTTATCTTCTCTGCTGACCTGCATTTATCTGCCTATCTTTATTGCCATACACTCAGTGCACCATAGATCTTTACTCAGCAACCATCTATCCAAACACCTGCAGTCGTTTTATCTTTCCAGCAGCATTCTGAGTAACGCTCATTTCCGTTTTACCAAACTTTCCTACTTCAAAAGCTTGTTCTGGGTTGATAGTATATTAAAAAAATTCATAGAATACTTGCATGTTTGTTTTTTTCATGTTTAGGGGTTTTTTTTTAATACTCCAGAAGCACAGAGTTGCACAGACAAAGTTAACAGCAGCTGAGCTTAGGGATTTATTGGTTGAAACTGCCTGAAAAGGAAACACGTGAGTAAACACTCACACTCCTTTGGCCCACCAGTTTATCTCCATAGCATAAAGATCATGGAGAAAAGCAAGGGCTAAACACAACAAACAAGGTAAAATTACCCAATTTGAGGTGACACATCGCTGAAAAATGTGAACTACTCTAACTTTCACAGCTTTAAAGCCCCTGTCAAAATTTTTTAGAAATAAAAGACAGGAAAACATACTATGAGTTTGAACCTGCAAACCTGAGCGCTGCACAAAATACTACCCAAGTATTTTATTTAATTGGTTTTCCTTTTCTCATTTCACAGGTCACAAAGCATCTCCAGAATGGTCTCCTACAGAGATAAAAAGAGGATGACTGGTGCTGAAAGAGTTTGCAAAATTGGTAAAGGCCGATAAGATATGTAGCAGTTGGAAAGAAAGATAGGTGAGACTGTGACCCCAGATCAGCTCTAACAGATGCTGTGCTACGAACTTATCGACAGCAGTTTACCTAATCCAGCACTCAGCCTACAGATATCCTGACGTATGGGCTCACTCCAGAAACTTCAAAGAAGTGCACAGAAATGAGATCACTTGGAACTTGTGATCCATAAGGGGCTTTTGTGATTAATAAAGAGAATGGTTTGCTTCTATCCCAGATAGAGAAATAGTCAGACATACATTATCCGACAGGAAACTTAGGGCTAGAGAGTTCTGTGGTTACTGGCACATAATTTGCATAATGTGTGTTCCTAAAAATCAAAGAGATGAATAGGTAAATCCTATAATACATTTTATGTGCTACTCACCAAAAAACAGAATCTTGCAACACCAAGGAGACTCTTACTTCAATACTGTATCACTGACTTTGACTTGAGAAGGTAATTCATTCCCCAGCAAGCACTTATCTCTGATTTTCTTTTGCTTATAAGGCTTTTTGTGTATGGTCATAATAACAACATGCCAACGTATCCATAACACTGAACAGCTGTAGATGGGATTCAGATTTGTACCATGTCTATCCACTGGCACACAAGGAAACTGCAAAGCAAAATATGTTGTAATGACTAAGTTGCCTTGACTGGTTAAACAAAGACAAGAAAAAAAGGGGAACAGATTTTAAGCTGTATCATTTTCATTCCAAGTATGTTCTACCTTTTTTTTTTTTTTAATGGATTTAAGATTCGTACCTCTCTAATTCTATCCTGGAAGATTTGCTACTTACAAGAAAAAAAAAAAACCTAATCCTCTACCTGATACATATTGTACAATAAGATTAAGCAGTTCTGATGTGGCCTTACAAAAAAGATACACAAGGCACCAACTCAGAGGCTGACTAATTTCTGGCAAACAGAGGGCTGCATTTTCCAAAGCTCAGGTTCAGCAGCACGTTGAGCCGTAAGCACCGGCACAGCCCCAAACCGCCCCTTCTACCTACAAAGAGCCCCGTTCCTCCTCCTTCAGCTCATTCCAAGCAAACCGCTAATGAGGAAATCCATAACCTTTTTACAACAGATGCTGTAAAATATTCTTTCTTGATACATAATGGTGTATTGATTTTTAATTTCAAAATATGCAAACATGACATTTGCAATAGTGACTCCATACAAACAAAAGCTGTATTTTTGGATGTTTCGATCTGTAACACATTTCGCAAGCATTTGCCATCCAGAAGTAGGCAAAAAAACCCCCCAACCCTCACCACGAGGGGGTTTCTTGCCAGCAAAAATAATACAACTATAGATTTCTCCCTGAATAAAAACTCTCCTAAAAAGCTGATGTAAACAGCTACGTGTAATGAACTTGTCAAACCCCAAGGTTAATTTAATGCCACAGTGCTAGAGGTATTTCAGATGGGGCAGTATCTTTACCTCGACTCTACGTTTCCTGTTCTAAGAGCGAATCCAATAGCATTGCTTAAACTTCCACCTGTCCTACTGGACCCATGTCCCTGCTTTTTCTTCCTTTGAAAAGGAGATGGTGGAAATATCAAAACAGATTCATCATTTATACAAATGAGATTTAGGAAAAATATGGTTTTCATCTCTAAAAATAATTCTTATGACTGCTTCATTGAAAAACTGGAAGAGGAAAAAATGCCCAGTGCATCCATTTTCTAGCTTTGGTCCTTAAAACAGGAGAGAGACCAGAGGTCACTGCTGCATGGAACAGTACCAAGTACAGAGGAGATGGCAAGTGTTGAATCACAAAGGCTTAACTTGGCCACTTCTTTTACATGTACAAGCTTGTGTACAGCAGGAGAGGCAAGACCCAAAGCAAACCCCTCTCCTTAGTAAATGTCTGTTGAATTAGAAATGGGTCACTTTTTCCATTGCTAGGTAACACCTCTATATTGCCGGGAAAGCACTGAGGAAATACCCAGTAATTCAATTTATTAGATGACATCAAGATTTCTTCTGAACAACCATTATGAGCTCTGCCTATTTTGGAGAGGCAAGTATTGGAATTGCTTTTTGAGTTCCCTTAGAATTTTAAATTACTGACCCCCTGTTCTCTTCCTCACATACATACAAATTTTACCTATGGTGGCAAAACCAACTCTGTGTTATGGGCAAATGGAGAAAATAACCTTAAGGCACATCTCCATATGGGACAAAAGGGCATGGCATTACTGACTTCAATGGTGTGACATTGATTTACACCACCTGAGACTCTGGACTTACATTTAGTATTCAATTCATTCCTAACATATTCAAAATATATTCTTTGAATCAATGTCCTGTAAAAAAAAAAATCCCAAGAATACATACACAAGAATACACAAGGAAAAAAATACATTTTGCATAGACTTATGCCATGTTCATAATCATTATCTTAATTTTAAAGCAATTCAAAAGGGAAAAAAATGCTGAATATTTCTTGGGATGCACCCTATAATCTTGCAACATATTTAGAATAGCAAATCAAAGCGGAGCTAAACTACCAATTGTGTCAGCAAAAACAGCCTTTCATGGCAAAATGACAATTTTGTGTCTTTGAAATCAGGCAAGAATGAAAAGTGGTTTGCTCTTTTATTGTGCAAACCAGCAAAAATACATTCCTCCCTGCAAGACTTTTTCTAAATTAAATATGTATTTTTTTACTGTAAATCTCTTTGAGATCAGTCATTTGGTAGCAAAAGATTAAAACAATCAGCATTTAACTAGACAAAGGCAAATAATCAAGCCATCAATATTTTGAACAGCTACAGGTTTATCCAGATACTCAGTGGGTTTATTTTTACCTTCTCCTAACTCTCCCCACGTGCAATTTTGACTCCATCATGTAAAACAGCACAAGTCCATCTGCCCTCAGCTCAGATCACCTGTCAGTAAGTCATGGCCCCTCAGTGTAAGGCCTTTTGGAATGCTGCAAACCAAAGGCATCAGCACAGCACAAGCAATTTAAAAAAAGCATTGCATTACACGACCTGGTAAATCCCTAATTCTAATCTCTGCCCCCAGCTCCCCTGGCACTAGGAACATTTCTGTGCATGCCTTTAGGCTTTCATGATAAAACAAGGAATTTAGTTTTTCTTTTTCGTTCCCAAGATGATCAAATTTATTCTGTATGAATGGAGACCTTCAACCCTCCAGGCACAGGACCCTTAACAGGAGCTGCAGGAAGACGTTTATTAACACAAGATCCCCTTAGATTTTGCTACAGCTGGATAGTTAAATGATTCTCACTTTGGACCCACAACGTTTCCTCACACTGGCTGAACCACAGGGCTCTGAATCAAGTACGTAAGAGCAAGATCTGGTACCAGCTTTGCATCTGGCTGCCTTCTTCCGTCACCGGAGGCTTTGAAGCACATCATGCATAAAAGAAATAAATGGGACACCTCGTTATTCACCCCATGCCGTCTGTTAAGTTCCGGTAAGACCTGAGTAACACCATTTCTACGCTAGTTGCTATCAGTGACAACAGACAGCAAACTGATAAAGCTGAGGCTATATATAGGTATAAATAAGAACAAAACTACCTTGAATTGGTAGCTCAGCACAAGAGGGTATAAAAATTGTGGTGAGCAGAGACACGAGCGTTACCTTCTGCCCACGGAATAATAAGAAAAAGACAAGGCAAAAATCAGCATTCAAATCTTGTTGGCCTGCCACAGTCCTGGCAAGGAGCTCAGAGGGGCCAATTAAACAGCGGCAGTGGGAGAGGCAGCAAGCGTGGCAAGTCCGCTGCTGGCCAGAGAGGTGTAATGAAAGGTGGCAGTGATGGATAGCCCACCCGTGCGTGCCTCGGAATAAGATGCAAACCCATTAACAAAGCAGCTGTGGTAGAGGGTTTCCCCTGCTCACTTCACAGCAGGTGGATTGAAAGCAAAGCACTGGGCTCTTCCCTTCCCTTTCCAAGAATGTTAAGGCACACCAAAGTGTCACACCTTGG
Organism: Sakesphorus luctuosus; assembly: GCA_013396695.1. Taxonomy (NCBI): domain Eukaryota; kingdom Metazoa; phylum Chordata; class Aves; order Passeriformes; family Thamnophilidae; genus Sakesphorus; species Sakesphorus luctuosus. Next base: position 118,827 of record VWZD01011593.1, read on the forward strand.
GAAATTGTGACCTCTTGATCTTTATAAAGGACTAGTGGGTTTGCTGCTACATCTGCCCCATGCTGGCAATGCTTCCATGTCGAGTGGGCAGTGCCTTCCTGCACTGCCTGCACATAAGCTCTGCATGGGTTCCCTTAATTCAGGGACAGGTAGGTCAGGACCTAATACAGGGAGATATTTCTTTGAATGGCATTTACTCCTCTCCTCTGTCACCACTTAATGAACCACAATAGAGACTGTGAAGGATTACGTGAGTCCTGAGCACACACTGTGCTTGAACTGCTGGAAACTATAAGGAACAGCAATCTCACTTCATTGCTTGGGATGCACTCTGCTTCTAGGGTTTTCCTCAGCTTCCCAACTGGGTGGGCACACAAGCTTTGTCTGTTCTGGCAGCTGGAGGTCAAGATGCAAACATCAGAAATACCAGAGTGGCAGATGACAGAGAAAAAAGCAAAGCAGTTTCAGGCTGTTGTGTCAATAATAAGTAAACCCGACTTTATCTTAATGACTTGCTGAAAACTGTAACACTGGGAAGAGAGAGTCACATCAAGGAAAAAAGCACCACTCAAATGGCAGAAGTGAGCTTTAGTATCATTCTGCCTTTATCCAGGAAAAAAAAAAGAAAAAACAAACCTCAAATGAGCAAGACCAGACCAAGTACTGAGAAAAAGTCCTAGTGAAACACCCCCCAAAAAAAACCCACACACACACAAAAACCCTCCAAAACAACCACCCAAACAAGAAAAAAAAAACAAACCAAAAAAAAAGCAAACCAAAACCAAACCCAGCCTCAAAACTCCATTTGATTGATATCAAAGGAAGAAAACCCAAGAAAATCTCACTTCACATTGAAACCTCATCTCATTCGGTCAAGGACCCTCCTACAGATGTACAAACCCCAACTGTCTCAAGCTTGCCCCTGCCAGCTGGAGAGGACATCACTGACCCTGGGCAGGCAATGCTGGCTGGGCTGCACCAGAAAGAATAATTCCATAAAGATTCCATAACCTTTTTGTGCCATTCAGGCAAGCACTCCATTTTCTAGTTGTGCTTGTAAAAGACCCTGATGTTCAAGCTCATGGTGAGTATGCAGATAATCCAAGAACATGATTGCAATTGCAAGATAAGCCAAATCCAGGGCAAGAGAACACCCTCCTCTCCAGAAGTCTCCAGCTCAACCATGGCCTGCTTTTTCTCCCTGAATGCCCTGTTACCCACTACCCTTCAATTAATTCCTTCCCCATACCCAACAAATCTCTGAGTCCTTGGCCCAAGTTTGCACAAGCTATTCAATTAGTTCTTTCCACACATCCACAATGTATGTATGAAAAACAAGTTATACAGCAGAACAATGTCTGCTGTATCAGTATATTGCAAAAATTAAACTACTTCTGTTATGTTTGACCCATCTTAACTAAAACTTTCCCAAGTCCCTGTTCTGCTTGCATTTAGAGAGGGAGATTTGCTTCTGATTGGATTATAACATAAGTGAAAATTCATGCGTATTAATGATAAAATCCATTATTGGGGTAGTGATGAATGTATAGTCATGGGGCATATTAGTAACAAATTTTTAAATGAAGATTATTTCTCCGAATGAAAAGGCAGAAATAATCCTCTCTAAACCTGCTTAGCTTTTAATACTTGCTGCCAATAGCTAGATCTGCTTCCTCCTGTTCCTGAGATATCATAAAACCTTACAGTGTGTAATATCTCCTTTGTGTGTGACATTAATTAGCCAACAGAAAAACAACAATCAAAACCAAAAGCACAAAAAGAAAAAAACCACCACAACAACCTGTAAAACTGAAAATTGGAAAAACTGGTGATCAGAGGAGGACCTTGACATTTCAGAAAGGGTTGATCTTCTCCCCCCACCCTTAGAGAAGGGAGGGCATGGGGAGAACTGGGTTAGTCCTTTGGCAGACATCCTCTTGGCATCCATCTCCGAGCAGTGAAGGGTAAGAAGGAAACTGCATCCATATCAGGGTCATTGGCAACACATGTGCCAACTCTGTGCATATCCTCTGCAGATGTGTAGGGGACATGACAACCTAAGAAACAGCTGGAAGCCCCCACTAGACAGAACCTGATAAACCCTAGGATGGAGGCTCTTGGAAACCTAGTGAAGTCTAACAAGGCAAAAGCCAGTTTCAGCCTTGTGGTGCAGGTTAACACCATGCAGTGGCCAGTGAAGAAGTGGCCCACAGAAGGGTCAGAGGGCTACCATGGTCATTGAGCAGTCTATGGGGCTCCCTCTTCTGGTAGAGAGGAGGGAACCAGCTGCCCACATCTATCTTCCCAACAGGAAGAAGGACCCCATTCCTGCATGCAGTGATGTTCCTTGAACCAGCATACGTAGCCTGCCTCCCTGGAGCAGGAACCTGAGCTGGGTGACCTCCCAAAGACCTCTTCTGGTGGCACTTCTGTCATTCCACAGCCGAAAAACAGGTAAAGGTTTTAAACAGCATTTCTGCAAACTACTTATCTTACTTACTGCAGAACTTAAGCTCTCTATCACAGCCAGGCAACAGAACGAATAAATTTGCCTTCTTGTCAGGCAGTATCGAAGATATGAATAAAGCATTACAAGGCAATTCCAGTTACACAGATCTTTGAACTGTGCTCTGCTTTCCCATCGCTACACCCCTAACCACAGCGGCAGAAAGAAAAATCCCTATTCAGCACACTGTGATCTTCTTTTGATGTTGACTAGAGATGGAAGAGCTCATGCTCAGACTCTATGGATTACTGGTCAGTATATAAAAAACCTCATGAAAGATGACTCCTGCCTGAAGACTTGGTCACGGTGGTACAGGATAAATAGCAGTGAGATTTACAGTGATGAGCCACCATGTCCTTTGACAATGCCCTAAGCAAAAACAAGTGAGATCCAGTGGCTCCCTGCCAGCCTACTCCAGCCGAGGGCAATGCCACACCAGTTGTATTATCACACTGATGAAGAGCTTATAAAAAATATGGAATATTGTCCATCACTTATTACAATCTCTATGTAAAACTATTTATTCCTGCTAGCTTTTGCTCCCTTACTACCTGGCATTTCTTTTCTTTCCCCACCTCCTTTTTTCTTTTAGCCAGCATATTCAGAAATGGTTACAACCTCAGTCCTCAGGATCATACAGAAGGCTGGAGATTTAGTTTATAGTGTGCTCAGTGGAGGTCCAAGGCGGGATCCCAAAAGATGGGAGTTACCCCGCATCAAATGCTGCTTTTGAGCAAACAAGTATCTTTCATCCTGCTTTTTAGAGCCTCATCCTGCAATAAAGTTCATCTAAAGCACCTAGTCAATATAAAAGAATCACTCACAGATGCAGCAGCCTCAAATACTTGCTTGTTATCAAGCCCAGGTTTTTTTAAGGTCTCAGTCCGGCAAACACTCAAAGCACGTGAGCAACACCCTTGACTTCTGGGAGCTACTTACATGTTTTAAGACGTACAAATGCCTGGGAGCTGGCAGGAACCAGACGTGTAGAGGCATAGAGCAAGCTTTTATAAGAGGAGAAAACTGTTCAGTTAATAAATTACTTGTTAACTGGTCCTCCACTTTCAAACGGAACAGCTCAAGAGAAACAACACAGAAGAATACATGCATTTGTAGTCCAGCCCTGTGGGACCCCCAGCATCTTCCCTTCCCTTTCCAGTGACTTCCAAGAAGGCTGCACAAGGCACCCAGCCCAGTGCATGAGCGGGCACTTCATGCCAAATAAGATCATCCCTTAATTTTCTCAATTACCTCAGGAACCAAGAGCACGTGTTTAGAGCTCTGCCATATTTCTGACAGTAAGTAATGCTTTTTCTGCAGTAAATTCAGTTAGTTATTCACAAAGGAAGTGTTTTTAAGGACATCTTGCTACATCTCTACATTTTATTTGTAAGAGTAAACGATCTTCTGACCTGGAACTGCACTCAGCAAAATATCTGTAGGCATACAAGAGAATGTATTTTTCTAACATGAAGGTGTTTTTTTCAGTGAATAGTTGCACTGCATTTTACATGTGACATGTTAATGCTTTTAATTTAACCACATCAGAATCCAAAAATCATGTCATGGACTTCCACAGAATCACTTGTGTTATACACATATGCACACAAGATAGAGACATATATAGATATATAGATATAGATAAATAAAAGCTGAAGTTTTCCTTGGCTTGTTTGATACATTTAATGTTTACATTCTCTTCCAATTTTCTTTTTATTAAAGCTGAAATTAGCATAGATCACACAGTTCCTGGAATTAGGGGCTTAGGAATGCAAAATATCACAACATTGATTTTGAGAGGAAATAAAACTCTCCCTGGAGTCAGAAGAATCTGTATATACTCAGACTCTGAATATTAGACCTGATGCTTAGGTATGACAAAGCTGCACAATAATTCTCTTCAGTTAAAAAGAAGGCTCACATGTACTGTCTTGGAAATAAATTTAAAATAAAAAAGCAGTCATTCTGCTTCATGATTGCTTAAAGTTACAGAAACTTTTATCATCCCAGAACCCAAATCTTTCCTCACACAGCCAAGAGCTTTTCTGACCATGAAATGATGTCAACTCTGCTTCTGCAATGGCAGGATCAAAACCCATCAACTTTTTGTAGGAGCGAGATTCCTGAGCAACTCCACTGTCTCTGACAGTCAATATTTCTCCCAATTTCTTGACTTCTTCATCAGCATCCCTCCTAAATCCCTACGTTTACAGTTTCACTCATGAATAACAGCTCAGGGCAAATTCCCTTTCACGGGAAATAGTCAATCCTGGTTTTAATGGCAGTTTTGACAAGCTGGAAGGTTTTCATGAGAGAAGGGAGTGGTGGGGGAAATGTCCCCACTAGCACCTATTATCTAAAAATAAAAGCATATACCAGTCACTGGGGGAAACAATAACAAAATGTGGTTGAAATTAAAGCCATGAACTTTTGGAGACACAGATTTCCTGCCAGAAACCCATGCAAGAGCACAGTGCAGCATTATTCACTCTTTTGCTAATTTTCTGAGCATGGAGGGCAGCATCCAAGCAGCCAACCAGCAAGGCAGAGCCCTCCAGTACCCTCCAATTTTCATCATTTTAGAGCAAACAGCCCTTTTTGTCCAACCTCTGCAAAGAGCAAGGACTCGCCTCCAAAATTCTCAGCCAGTGCTTGCTTCTTACCTGATCAGATGGATTTAACAGGCAAGACCCCACACTGTCTATTATTAGCAGCATCATTCACCCATGTCCTCTGTTTCTCAAGGGATTAGGTTTAATGCAAAGCCTTTCTTACAGTTTCTGTTTCTTATCCCTTACCCCTCTCTGCAGCCCTGAGATCTATTTTGATGAAAGAGGAAAAATGTATTTATGTCTTTCAATAAAACCCTTCAGTTTTCTTCCAAAGAAACCCCAAATTTCTTCGTTGCTTTTAGGAATTTACTTCTTATTTGGATAAAAATCTGAAAAATATCTATTTATATGTAAAATTAAGTTTTTGAAGAAAACCAAAAGAAACAAAACCAGCTCTGCCACGTGGCATGTCATCAGCAGCATTCCAGAAGTCCGGCACAAACACTGCCAAGGGAGGATCCACATGTCACCCATCACACAGCAAAGGGACAAGGCATCTGTAGCACTAATGGGGCAACACAGCAGCACCAGGTGTAGCTGAAAAATTAGTTAAGGAAGCGTGGCCCTGCAGCAGAAAACCTTCTTGAAGTTTTCTTTGTCAGAAAGGACAGGGTTTTTCTGGATGTGGTTTTTGTTGTCTACCATGGCACCTCCTCGGCAGAGTGGTAAGGATGACGAAGTGACTACCAAACTTTTTGTCCCCATCACCTCAAGGGCCAAGAAGTTTGCTCCTCTCATTCTTTCAATTAAGTAAAATGCCACTTAAGGATAATGACATCTTAATGAAGTGCAGAGTCTCAGTGCCTGATTGCCAAACATAAGAATACAATATTCAGCCTTAAATAACCAATCTCCATTTGTAAAAAGCATTGCCAACAATAACCAGAAGCTTTCATTTTTAAAACAGGCATTCTTGGCAATTATTTATGGTAATTGTGTCTCAAGCTGGTACAATTTCATAAACAAAGCGATCTCACGCAGAGCTAGGAATAACACCTTTTTTTTATCATGCATGCAAAGAGAGTCAAGAAACAGAAACAACCTCTGAGGGGTAAAATAAGCAAAGATAATGGGAAGGTGTTGGAACGGTAAAATTCCCACATTTAAACTGAACATCTTTTTTGGGGGAGTTATACAAAAGGCTCCAGTAACAAAACCTAAAACCACAAGAGCTGTGTTTGCTAGGTGGGGTCAGGGCTTCTGTAAGACCTAAGCAAAGGCAGAGTTGCATAAACATACCAAAAAGTAAAGTAAATTTGTAGCCATAAAGACAGTGCAGAAGCCCTTGTCTATCAGTGGTATACTTGGTCTACCCATACATTTGAAGTTTGAAACCACAATTACAGCCTAAGAACCATAAAGCAGCAGCATGCAAGTCTCCCTCACTTCTCCTGCAGCCATATTCACTCTCATCTTGTTAAGTTTTAGTTTATCTGCTAGAGATAAGTGAGACCATCCAACAAGTTTCATATGTCATCTTTTGGTGACAGAGAAAGCTGGGACATGTCAGCCTATGGTCCCAAGTCACTGGCAAGGCAGGATGTTGCTTTGACTACTTGGGAACAGGGCCAGCACCCAGGGGACTCTAAGATCTCCCTTTGCACCATGGTCATGGGACCTGGCATGGACAAAAGACCATTCAGAGCAAAGAGGAATACAGACTGCCCCTCCTTAGCTCAGACAATACAACCCCATATGGAGCAGTGCTAAACAATCTAATGAGCTTCCCTACTCTGCTTCAACACCTATTTTCCATTTAGCTACTTCATAAAAATAAAGGAGGTGGCATTGCACACAAAGTCCTTTAGCTGCTTACCAAGTCCCCAAAGGACTGGGTATTTTTCCATGGATCTTTAAAGTAATGCTAATTCCATTACACACACCAACAAATATACACAGGGGACAACAGTATAGCTTTTAATTAAGTATTACCATTGCTTCCACTGCCTCTTATCCTCATTCTTACTAGAGGATGAGGAAGCAAGGTACCCTCCCAGCTTGTCAAGCCTGTCCCACTGCTGCGCTACAGCACATGAGCCTCTGAGTCTGAGCCCCTCCAGGAGCCTGTCCCTACCTGACACTGGGCACCAACCTTTACACTGCTATTTTAGAAAGGTTATTCTCTCAGACAAAAAAACCTCACAACATATCTTAAAAATGTTTTCTGGAAATGGTTGGCTATAATAAGGACAGTATTTTATCCAGTGCCACTCATCTACCAACACTCATGGACCTACACACCTTAAAACATACACCAAATCCACAATTAACATCCCCTCGGTTCGTCACTGAGCTCCCCAGTTCTCACTCAGATGATGGTGCCTTGAAAGCATATGCATATTTATTTATCTGGCATTAAGTTGTAAGCACAACTTAAAAGGATGTTCGACACAATTAGTAACCAAATACTATAAATCCCACAGTGAACACAGGCAGTCATATATAAATTATACAAAATCACAGAAATTAATTTCTACATGCACATACACAAGGCAGTTTTTCAGGGATTTACTCTTGTAAGTCCTTTATCAAACTAGAGAGTATCTCTTACCCATCACTGTTGCTTTAAATTTAGTAAATCAAATGCCTGAAACAGATGCTAAGGATGGGTTATAAAACCAAAATGAGGTAAATTTTACCTAAAAAAAAAAGAAAAGAAATCAGAATACTTTCCTAGTTTCACGGTAATTTCTAAGCTTTCACAGTCGAGCCTAGATCATCTCCATTGGGAGTGCAGACAACACAGGAGTCCTGCTGCACAGCAGTGCTCTGGATGGCAGAGCAGGGCCAGATCCTGGGTAGCAGCAGCAGCAAGTCCTTTTGCAGGCACGTGCCTACATGCAGAAAGACTCCTCTGTCCTGCGGCATTTACAGCTGACATACAGGAAACCAAAGCCAAGAGAAAGCACTGTACAACCACTGCTCCAGAGTCCTTGGGCAGGAAGCTCCTCAGGGCTCCTCAATCCACCCAGGACATGTGGGAGCAATGAAGAGGTTCTGTGAGGGTACAGGGACAACAGGGCTTGGAAAGCTCAGGTGACACTCAGGTGCAAAGATATCAACATATGGAGGCATTTTAAAAACCTTTAAACATCTCCCCTGGCCTCCTCCACCACTGAAATTCTCCTCTGAGTCCGGTGCCACATTTACTTACACTTGGCAAGTGTCTGGGCCCCCCTGAAGTATCTAATAGGCATCAGAAGCTTGTTTCAGCCTTTTCAGTCTCTTCACACTCAAAAGCAAGACTTGCCCAGGGATGCTCCAAATCTCTGGAACTACCTACAGCAGCTGTTTGGAGCTGGGAAGGGGCTTATTTTAACAGTGCACTCCTTGTATGGGTCAAGCCACTCCTTAACTGTATTTCAACTTCTCCCCTCCCCATGCTGCAGTTAACACACAGCAGTACAAGAACAGTCTTGATGCCTGTAGCTCCTCCACACTGAGAAGCTTGAAAAATCATTCTTTATGCTATTTACCCGAAACAGTTTTAGTCTGAAGTACAGACACATTGGGGTGATGAGTTCAAGTTAACCACATTATTAAAAAAAAAATAAAAATGTGTGCAACAACAAAGCACCAAACAAAATAATCACAATCATGCTTGAGCTGAGCAGAATAAGCATTCTTCTTCTAGGTAAAACCATGTTTACCCTCCTTATTCAATGAGTCTTTCTGCAGCCAGTTCTGTACAAGTTATTCCAGACACTTCTGCAGACCAAGGTGGCAGGTACTGATGATAACAGGCACCAAAGAGTGCATAATGCACAACAAATCCAACTCCGTATCTCACCCAAACCCAAGGCATCAAGTGATTTAAAAAAAAAAAACCAACCCAACCTCCTAAGCCAGCCTATCTCACAGTCTGTGCAATGGTTAATTTAACTTAGGGTTAAACATGCTCATATTTAACATGTTTCTGCTTAGCATGGAGATTGCTCAGACTGGTATTTTCACAGCACACTGTTCCTCAGCTGGGGGGAGTATCTGGAAAACACGCAGAGTGCATTATTGTTCAATGTTCAGTGGAAACAGTAAATCAAATTAATGTCAGTAGAAGTCAATTTACATTTTTATATTTCAAAAGATAATGCTAGCTCATTTATCTTCCTACTAATAAAAAGGGAATCAAGCTTGCACTTAAATTGGGTAGTTTCTCTCTCCAGCTTCGCATGGCAAAGCCTAAGGTAGCACATGGAGCAAACTCTGCCAGATCTAATTGACAGCAAGAAGCGAGGCAACACACAACGTGCTGTAATGCAAGCTGGTGCTCCATCTTATCTCCTCGCTTGCAATATGCATGTGTAGTTTGGGGGCAGCAGAGCCTGTTACTGCAAGACAAATTCAGAGCTAAAAGGATATGGCAGCCCTCCACACTGTAGTCTGATTGCATTAGACTGAGCACAACACAAGAAATAAATATTTAGACAGGGTAGATGGCACCCTGAACACATCCAAGTGTCAGTTTTGATCTCCAAGAAGTGAAAAGCACCCTTCTCTTCCTGTGCTCACGTGAAGCTCACCACCTCTCACTGTCTCATCCAGATGGTGTGCAGGCAGAGATCTTCTGCTTCATTCCTAGACAGCTAAAAACCGCAGCCAATCTGCTGTGTTATTTCTGTCTCTGTCTGTACTGGCTCATCTGTCACTGCCCGTGCATCTACTGCTGTACACGCTCCTTTGTTGCTATTGTTTAGGATTAGAAAGGAGGGACAAAAAAATCCTCCAAGCCCTGCATTACAATTGAGCTTCAGCTGCACAGTAGGTAATTAAGAAATCTGGGAGCCTGCAACTTCCCAGGAGGTAGTGGACTTAATTAAAATTAAAGCAGTTCATTTGAAGAGGGTGGTGTGACCCTCTTTCTGCCAGACTTCAGGCCCACGGAAACCCCTCACTGGTAGCTGTGTAAGCTCTGAGTATGAGGATAAATGTTTTCATATGCAAATCGAGCAGCATTCCTCAGTGCCCTGCCTACAGAGCCGCTTTATTGCTTCTCCCACACAGTTGTGCCCAGCAAACAAAAGGCAACCTGTGTTTATAAGGCACTGGCCTGACATTCAAGAAATCTGTGCTCAAAATACTCTGCTGTGCCAAATGTCAGCAATGTGATGTGGGCAGGTCAAGCACTGCTCTGTCTCACAGTTCCCTCATCAGGAAAAATGGAAACAATTCATACTTCTCTCCCACTTAACCTATATAAAACCACGAAGTCTTCAGAACAGGAATGGACTCTAATTACAGAGCAGCACAGCAGCAAAAGAGGCAGGTGCCCTTTCCACATTGTCAGTGCCATCTCACACAATGGAAAGAGAAGATAAACACTGGACCAGGTGCTACATCCTCTCTCTCCTGCTCCCTCTACCTGATCACTGCAACATGGAGCACGGGGGCTTTGCTGAGTGAGATGCAGGGAACAGCCCCTCTGCGCTGGAGCATTTGACCCAGTTACAGCTGCCGACAGCAGAATGAAAGAAGAAAAAGTTAAGCTGCAATTTGTGACAGCAGAGCTTCTGCTGGGTTCAAACTAATTGCCCACCATTAGCTGTAATTGGTGCACATCCTCCAATGCAGGCAAAGTCTGTATTTGTTCTAGAAGGAGAAACAACCATAGCTTCAAGGGGTGAAGCAACAAGCAGCACATCCCTTACAGTAATACTAGTCATGGCAAGCACAGTGTCCCTCAAGGGTGCTACCTCAGTACCAGCCCCATTCCTTTTCCACTCAACCTGTGGAGGGCTTCCTCACCCACAGCAGAAGATGAAGCAGCAAGTTATACCTCCTAAAACTATCAAATGTGATAGGGAACCAAACAGGTAAGTAGTTAAAGGTATTGTCCAGCAATACCGGTGAAGCCCAGAACAGTTATGGCAGTGGATTGCCCAGGAAAGCATCAGAAAAGTATGGTCAAGTGACCAAATGATGTTTTATGCTACAAGATGAATTAAGAAGATGCAATCAAAAAATCCAAACTGTAAAGAAGAGTAACAAGGCACACGGGCAAGGATTTTCATGAGGCATCCTGCCTGCTTGAACATGACACAGCCTGAAATGAAGTTGACAGCACAAAAGGAGGAAAAATGACCGTAGTGATACAACCTGGAGTTGTGGCTGTCCAGATCCTGTTCTAACACCTAAAAAAGCACTGGCCCACAACAGTGAACCAAGACAACTTAATTGCTGTTTCAAGATAATTACTATCACTTGGCTGTTCTTCCTTCAATACATATTAGTCCATCTGAGCTGTTCAAATCTCCATTTGCAGTCTCCCAGCCTCTCTAGTGCTATCCATCACAGCTTTCCTAGAACAGGGTCATCTCAAAAAACGAAACAACAGGATCAGACAGTGCTGGAAAAAGTGGAATCAAACACTCATATCCATAACAGTTTCTTCTATGTGGCTTTTGAATGTCACTCAACTTTCCCAGAAATTGTTTAAGCATTCTTGCAGCTCAGCTGCTGCTATGCAAGAGGCCAAGGATCTATGGTGGAAAACAGAAAATACTTGGAAAAGAGAGCAGTAATGTTTAAGTTAAGTGCATCAAGAAACAAACCAACCAAAACCAAAACCAAAACAAAACAAAAAACCTCAAAACAACAAACATCAACAAGATTTGGAAATGTGAAGGAAAACGGCACACAGAAACAGAGTCTTCTCTCAAACTAACAGTGTTACTTCTTCCATCTTATAGAATCAATTGCAATAACCCACCAATTCATGTCCCTTCCCAGTAACAGCAGCATGACATTACCAGCACAGCATTTGCCTTTGTTACGTGCAACCCAATACATTCTGTCCTACCTGGTCCAAAAATGCTTTTGTAAGCATTTGGAGACAGGTAGCAAGGCTAGATGGATTCTTTGATTTGACCCACTGCTGTGTTCTTACTCCACACAACTAAAGCACCAGTGCACATCCAAGTGATAAGGAGTCATCAGACAGTCATTATTTCTGAGGGATGCACCTTCTGTGTGTCATTACATGACAGTAAACTAAGTTCTCACTATGAAAGTAAGGAAGTTTCCTTCTCTTTGTCAACAAGGTACAACTAATTGCTCGAGTTACCAGGAATCGAGATAGATTCTATATATCCAGTTTAAGCACCTTAAATACACAGAACCACATCAGAGGTTGCACATAAACCTGTAACACAACAGTGAAGGAAAGAAAAATGGTTAATTTATTCTAATAAAAATCATTCAAGCTAAGCAGGCACCTGCCAATTGCTCTGTTTAAAAAGCCCTTATTAAAAGATTCAGTTTCTCATGTGAAGTATTTTGATTGTGACTATGCACACTGGCACCTGAATTACTGCAAAGATAAAACAATTGATTTTGCCAATGTCTGCATGCAAGAAAAAAACCTTAGACATTCTTTTTTCCAGTCTCTATTCCTACTCAGCTAAGCACTACAGAAGTGTTTCAGAGCACTGAAGTCCTCTTCAGTCTTAATTAACCTTTTATTTAGTCAGGTTCCCAAGATTTTTGGTGAGAACAGTTCTCCTGCATTGTGTTCTGCTTTGGAAGGGTTGGACAAGACACTGTCTGAGAAAATCTCCCAGTGGCTCACGAGTCCAAGCAAGTGATGGGATGTCACTTCATAGTGGCAACTCTTCAATCTCACGTTTTCATAGGCTTTACCTCAAGTAGGGTGTTTTCATGCTATTGTTTTCCATTACTGACTGAGGTTGGAACAAGCCCAAATCACAAAGCAAGTTGTCTGACAAGGCCATGTTTTCCATTTCAGTCTCAAAGCAGGTCATAAAAAGCAAATTTGACAAAATTACAATGAGAAATCTGAAACTCATCCCCCCAGGTACGTCTCAGATGCAGGAAACGTTCAAGGATGATTTTCTGACAAAACAGTCCAGTTTTGCCTTGTGTTTGGCTGTCAATTTTGGTCGTTTTCTGCAGAACTGCTGTGAGGCTGCCCGAGCAGGAGATTTTGAAGCTACCAAGCCAAAGGGAAGCCTGGATGAGTACCTCAGCAAAAGGCAAGGATTTATTTCTTGCCTAAGGCCCATTTGAGCCCTCTGGCTGCCTTGTTCGTCCAGCTATTTGCCTTCTGAGGCACTGGAGGCAACGTGTCCCTCCGCGGGGCTACAAGTGTATTAAAGAGCAAGTGACAAATTAGTAACTAGCGTTAAGCTCCTTACCTGTTCACAATTAGGAGACTTTGCTTTAAAGAGATAAAAAGAGTTGCTTTAAGCACAGCTATGACCAAGATCTGGTGCTTCAGACCTCATCTTGACAATCAAAATCTCTAAAATCTAAAGGCAGACTAGTGAGACAGAAATGCAAAACCTGGCCAGGGGCTCATTTACAAGGATGCTTACTTCAAATCACCAGTGGCCCCAATTAGCCCACAGGCTGAGGAAATGCCTTCAGAAAGCACATTCTTTTATCGCTGCCTCCAAAGGAGCACAATTAAAAGGGTTCACGGTGTCTTTGCCCCAGTGGGAGCATCAAGTCAAACGTGAAATAAGCAGGGAAGGCAAGCAGACCACTTATTTCCCCCGAGAGAAAGTGATAGATGCTGACAGGCTGATAAAACCACTAAAACCCAGTCCTACTCGCCACATGGCAGGGTCAAGCAAATCCGATGCAAATCTCTTCAGTGATTCCCACAGCTGTACAACAGGCAATGTACAACTACAGCCATGCCACCTTGATGCCTGATCTCATCTGATCTCAGAAGCTAAGCAGGGCTGGGCCCAGTTAGTACTTGGATGGGAGACCTCCTGGGAATACCAGGGGCTGTAGGTTCTAGTCCTGAGGACTTCACTGTCACTGTCCAAGCTCGCTCGGCCGTGGCAGATGAACCTTAGGAGCAAAGGGTGGGGCCAGTTTCACACATGCTGTGCATCACCTAAAAAAACCCATCCACTGTGCAGGCTCGAAGGACACACTCACACGTCCCTTCTCAAAAATCTTCATTCGCGAAGCCCAGCCATGAATGAACAACAGGCAAAGCAACATCAGGTGAGGACTAAACTGAGAAATTAACTCTCCAACATGGTAGGAGCTGAACGCTGTAACATTTCAGTTATCTTTGAAAGATATTGCCCCACTCAGGTCTTTAAGCACTTCCTCTCCAAGAAGTGAGCTCTAAAACAACACACAAGAATTCACAGAGTGGATAAAATCACCTCACAGGACATCATCATGAAACATCAAATAAAGATGTGGCTCTGCAAAGGGAGACATTTCATTGAGTGGACTGAGCTTTCCTGTGGCACTGCCTTGGTGGGGATAACACAGGAGCATGTTAGCAGAGGTCTGTACAGCCTGCTCAGAGACAGAGCAGGCAACATCTCTACAGAAACAGCATTTCTGCTCTGGTTCAGATTCTGACATTTACAAAGAGACTTAGAGGGCAGTTGCCCACCTCTACCAACCACACTCAGTATTTGTTTGCCCTATTAAGACACTTGGGTTTGGTCTCTATTTGAACCCTTACCCTGGCTGACATACACGTGCTGACTGCATGCTGGTGTTTTGCGGAATAAACCCCCTATAATCCAGTGAGGTTATAGAGAGGTACATTTATTCTGGTCCAGGATTCATGGGGGATAGATCCTCCAAAAACACGTGCCCCTAGTTGAGTTAACAATGGGTTTATATGCAAGTAAGTTATACATATTTATTTTTCTTTCATGCATAAACATTATTTTCTTAGAGAAGGCAGGGTTATTATAATGATCTCAAGAACTGATTTCCATTCTCTCCGCCTCAAGCCAGTCCTTCTTGCACCTGCGTTGTTTCTTCTGGTAATTCGGGTTGGTGGGCTTTGGGGGTCTTTAGGGATGAAGTCAGGCATCTTCCTCCTATGAACTTTTTACCTTTTGCTCAGAACTGGTTTAAACCGGTCTTGTTGGCAACTTTTGCTGGTCTAATTGGACTTATCTTGTTCTTTTGACGCGTTTTCTGATTTATCATGGGGTGTCCTGGCTGTTTTAATTGGCCTGGGCCTCTTGGTATCGCACCTTCAAGGACAGTGAGGGTTTTTGTACAGTGAGCTAAGCAAGTTCCACGATAAGTATAAAAGCATAAGTAAAATAAGACAATAAGTATTATCCTAGGTAAATAAGCACAAGTAGAATAGGCATAAACAAAATGAGCATAAGTAGAATAAGCATGAACAAAATAAGCATTATAAGCCCTAAGTAAAATAAACATAGGCTCTCCCTTCCCCTCCTCCCCATCACTGGTCCATGGGCCCCACTGAGACCACACGGCGGGTCTGAACCACCCCAGCCCATGGACACCTGAGGCTACAGTGTCTATGCCAAAACCCACGGGAAGCAGCCTGCCTGGCCTGTGCTGGAAGAGGACATTGCTGCACTATCCCTCTACCTGGAAGGTGCCAAAACAGACAGCACATTTCATAGCTTGGTTTTGCCACACAGCAAGCAAGCATGCAAATGCTACAGATTTTTCCTAACCATCATTAGCCACACTGAGCCATTTGCAGGACTCAGATGTGCAATGAAGAAGAAACCCGTCGATGAGCTTGCAGATTCTAGCTCTGCAAGGAGCAGTAAGTATTTATTTAATTTCTAGCACCGATCCCTGATGCAAGCACACCCTGTTAGGAAAAAACCTTGCAATGCAAGTTATAGTTTTGTTGAAATCTGTGCTATCATGCTATCAATGTGACACACATTCAATTTTCAAGGAACCAAAATGGTTGTGAAGGCTGAAAGCCAGGGCCTGCAACTCAGCTGGAAGAGCTGAAGCTGAAGTACTTGGATGAGAAAACCCATATGCATCTGAGGTTTCCTTGGACTACTATAATTTTTCATAGTCAAACTGCTGGGCAAACCAGCCACTGTCACCTTCTGCAGAAGCTGCCAGGGCAGGCTGTGCGCTCAGCCAGCTCCTCAGCACAAGCAAAATGGCACTGGCTGGGCAAGAATCAACAAAACACAATTTAAAATGGATTCTTCTCTTTGCTGTCCTGAACACCCCAGCAGCCATGCCCACCCCATGTGTGCTCCTGCTTCTTCCTCTCAGCTGGCCTTACTATAAGGTATGAATAGGGGCATCCTCCTTTTGAGCAGATGCAAAGCTACAGGAGCTGACGAGAAAAAACCTCCCCTTTGCTCTTTTTAAGCAGGTTCTATCAAATCCTTGCCACCTTAGGTCACCTCCCTAAAAATCCAGGCAGCCTTTTAATCCACACACCCAGTGCTCCGTGGCAACATAGCACACACCTAATAAAAAAAAAATAAAAAAAACCCACCAAAACATAATTTCAATTAACTTTTTATGACTTCTTGAAAATCATCTGCGTAATATTGCAGCATTTCCTTTTAATCCCACTGACAGAATTATGTTCATCTGCCTGAAACACTGCACTTGTTGTGACTATCACAAGACCTCATTTGGTGGACGTCACGGCCCATTACCTATTTTTAATAGCAGACCAACATCCTTCCAGTTTGTGTGAGCTGCAGCAGGTGGTGCTCTCCTGCAACTGCAGCACCCCACAGCTGTCCCATAGCCCCTGCTCAGCAGCACAAAGCAACAGAGTAAGGTTTTGTTTGTACACATGGGTACCGCCGGTTTGGAACCACATACCTGTCTCCTCACTGCAGGTATTTATGCCCATGGAAAGGGCATTCTCAGCATTTTACACCGACTTTTTACAAATGCTGAGGAGCACTCTGGGACTACAGCAGCCTGGCACACATCTAAATACAAAGGGCAGAGATACCCTGAGCCCACCAAGCCTCACCGCCATGGGACAGGACACTACCCCAGGGAAGGGCTGCAAGCAGGGAGCTGGCAAGCTCATGGCCAGTAGCTGGGCAGCCCCCCCAGCCCCTTCCCACATGTGCCAGCACAGGGTCTCATCCCCTGGGCACTGCATATCCTCCTGTTCTGCCTTTCCCTTCTGTTTACAGAGCACTCCAGTGCTCCAAGGCTATATTTGCACAGCCCTTGGCACTATGTGTCTCTGTAGTGCAAGTAATCTCAACATAAAAACTGGAGAATTGGGCTGCCTCTGCTGCCTTCAGCTTCCTTACTAAAATGGCTTCACCCCCTAATTTACCAGAGCTACCTTTAAGGGGCTGCTTTTAATTTTATGGTCTTCTGCCGGCCTTTTAATCTTTAGGAAATACCAAGAGCAAGACAATAGTTTTGAAATAGTACTAAGGGGGCAGTTGCACAGAGCTGGTCTATCTGCTATTCCAGGAGGCATTTTGAGCATTGATAAATAACACAGATGGCAAAAGCATCACTCCTAAAAATTCAGCCATCAGCTGGTAGAAAGAATTAGAAGACTGATGTGGGCTTCAGCAGGTTATGCCTGTCCCCAGGCTCCCCAGCAGCTCTCCAGAGTGAGCCCGACACCCTCCACTCAGCCTCATGGTATCTCTCTATCTGCCTGAGTAAATAAAGGAATGATTTTTTCAAGTGTCTGTCTCCCTCTCTCACATAACCATGCATGGGGCTTACCAACAATTAGGTAATAGTTGTTGCAGTGTGTAAACCTTTGAAATGGAGATTTCTTGGCAAAGTGAGGGGTTGGGGTTATTTTCCTTCTACAAATCCAAATGCTGTCAGAATGGTATGTGATAAAAATAAGTGATAAAAAATTCATAACAACCCCTTCAGGCTAGAAGAGCGGCTGCTTATTGTATTTACTAAGCCACTGTCTGGGAGCCTGAAGCCTGATTTCACACCCATCCACTCATTAAACATCTAGATCAACATCGTATGGATTAGGGTGAAATGCAAACAGCAACACTGGATCTGCTGCAGAGATCACGGCAGGAAGGAAACAAAAGCCCCATGTTCGTTGTTTTTTGTTTTGGGGTGGGGTTTTTTTCTGAAAAATCACCCTTTCAGCAGTACCAATAAACACCTTGCTTCTCCTTGCTCTGTTCTCCCTCACCTGCCCCACTCCACCAGGTTTGGCTGAAAGATCAACAACTCGAACCAAAGCCTGCATTTAACAGCATCGGAGCCAGCTGATGACAGTGCTCTGGGGCACATTACACTGATTTTGCATGAATCTACAATCTCTGATTTCATAGGGCTCTCCCAGGAGAAACCACACCATACTGTTGTTCAAGCGGTTTCTCTTGCTAAAGAGGAAGGACTGCACACTGAAAGATGAGCTCTGTGTGGTCTCCCCTGTGTATGTTTTCTCCATCTTAATGAGCTTACACAGGAAAGGTTAAAGCTAATATCAGAGATACCAATTGCTCAAAATCATGATCTGATAGGGAGAGATTATCACCCTGAAATGGCTCATTTAAAAGCAGGCAGCTAATAGCAATGCTTAAACCCTGGAAAATATTTCAGAATATATCACATCTCTAGCCTTGCAAAGTGCCTTTTTTGGGGGGTGGGGGGTGGTGTTTGTTTTCATTTTGTGGTTTTTGCTTGTTTGTTTGTTTTTCAAACAGCCTCAGCTTGAAACTACTCTGTTTGAGGTACAAAGGGTGCCAGTGCTCGGACTTACATTCATGGTCTTGTGCTTTAAAAGCATAATTGTGGGGGGGGGTTCCTCCTCCACTTGCTGCCTGGGAGACTACAAAAAGTAAGAAAAACTAGTTTGGCCAAAATGCTTACACAGAGAAGGATCTCAGTAGAACACTGATGTCCTGCTGGGCACTCAGAGGAGACTCTGCTAACCACAACAAGCGCAATGTCAGAAAGGGAGCCCAAGTGATAAAAACTGATGAGGGTCAATAAAATTAAATTATATATCAAGAGCTGATTTTCTCATAAAAAGGCACAGTTTTGTTTGGTAACCCAGCGTGTTCAGGGTGATGAAACATGCACAAAAGGATCTCTGATGCCCAAGATGCAAGAACAGGCCACTCTTGCCTAACTTCCTAGTCATGCACATGTCTGTTCACACAAGAAGAGAAAGGGAACTACAATTTCCATTGCAGGAATAGTTGCACACCCAATGCCAGATCATGGCTCTTCAGTGTCAGGTACACTCCATTCAAACACACATACACAAGTAAAGTCCTTCCATAAAGAGCTTTGAGTCTAACTACGGGACTAACGGGTTGTGAGCAAGACCTTGATATGAAAGGATTAGTCCCCTGAAGAAAAACCTGTTGCATCAGGCATTAGCACCAGAACCTGAAATACAGCTCAGCCGAGACAACGTAGCAGAAGTCTCCTGCCATAAAAATAAATAGATCAATGAACGCTTCAAAGAGCACAATAGAAGTGGAATGATAACACAGGTTTCTTAGAAACCCATCTCAGAGCCTGGCACTGGCAGAAGCCTTTCACACAGCAGCAGGGGAGATCCAATCTAAGCATCCTCCCAGGGAGGCACCTCCAAGGAAACAAATCCCTCTGGCTGGCAGCCGTGACCAGCTCTCTGCAGAGCCTTGTCCTAGTGGCTCCTGTCCTTCTGTGTCTGCTGCAGCTTGTGAATGAGAAAAAGAGAGCACGTACCACGAGTAAACAAGGCTTTGTTCCAGCCCTTCTTGCCACTCTCTCACACAGCAAAATTTCGCTGAAAACCAGGAACAGCAGTTATCCTCTGGAGATGCTCAGCAGCAATCTGTCTCATTTCACAAAAAAAAGCTCAAGCCTTTTGATTTGCAGCCCCCTCTGGTACATGCTAAAACACTTCACACAGAGGAGTCCTCCATTTTCATTTTCTTGGGTTTCTAAAATGTTTTAAAAAAAAAAATTACCAGGGTTGCTTTAAACTACAAAGCTGAGGCTGTAGCTGGGGGGAGAAAAGGACTTCCCTTTTGAGTGCCCATCTCGGGCACTGCTCAGACAAAGCTGAGTTATTGTGAAGAACAGATCTACCCCTGCCACATTTCACAGCCCTCAGGCTAGTGATGGACAGCTGGTACTGTCTGAAAGAGCAGAAGGACAAGATGCATCTCTGCATCTCCTCCTTGGTAGCAAGAGCATCAGCTGCTTGCTAGGTATGAAAACGAAGAAAAAGAATTTCACGTACTGCAAGAAGTAAACCCCCTATTTCTCTTTTTGAGAGTTCAGCCTCCCGATTCTCCTCCTTCCCTAATGGTATTTGTTTCTACACTTGTGCTTGTTGAAGAGTTGTGAAACAGAACTCATTGTCAAGATAAATGACCTAAAACACAAACCTCCACAAGTGGCAAAAGCAAAGCTTACACAGCGCTGCACAGACCCAGAGACTCCAATACACAAATCAAGGATAATCTACCACATTAAAATAATTTGGTGGCAAACAAATTCCGAGATCTTTACATCTCTGGTGCAGAACAGTTGACGTGGGATCTTGCAAGCTGGCTCACCAGAAGCAGTCCTTCGACTTTTACAATCCCCTTCCTTACCATTACTAGACTGGAAAAAGCAGACAGACTTCTGCTGAGGTTCATAGCCAGGTTCAGTGGAGCCATCCCAGCCTCAGGCTGGTTAATTAAGCATAACCACATGCTGCTCCAAGTCCCTGTTTCACAGCTCCAAGAAATGCAGGACTGCCTGGCTTTTCAACATGCCACTTTTTAAAAATCAAGCTGCTCATAATTTTAGGAGATCAGAGGTAGTACTATTGATTCAGCAATCCAGGATTTTCAGAGACACTGCTGAGGTTTACTTTTTTTTTTCCCCGAGGGAAAAAAAAAATCAATACAGCAAAATCGCCAGAAGGAAAGGTGACAAGTTCTCCCAACTCCACAGTGAGGGAAATATCAGGTGGAGTACAACACAAAGCTTTTTCAAAGTATCTTCAGATTTTCCCCCATCTTCCTACTCCTAGCAATTGTATTTCAAGTCCAGAGCAAACACTCTCCAGCAACCCAAATACAATTTCACTCTTGAGCCAGCCCAACCCATGGAGCAGGTTAAAATCTCCTACTACACAGGCTTTGCCTCCCTGCTGCATTTGAAGGAGGGTATTTTCCTTAGACACTGCACAGCCCTGGTTTACCTTTAAGCTTTGGGTAAAGACCGTGCTTGGGTGAAGGTAGCTCGTATTTCCCCTGCAGTGGCTCACTATCCCTTAGTCATGGGAGGAATGAAATAAACTCACATCACTGTTTTATCTTACAAGTCAATGGAGCTCTAAATTGCCTTTCAATCTGAGGTCCAGTCTACCCTCTGCACAGCTCCTGCTTTTCTACCAGGTCAGACTACTAGGATTAATACCCCAGCTACAGCTGAGCTGCCCTTCAAGAATACCCTCTCACTTCTCACTCCACAGCTCAGACATTTCCTCACTGATCGCTCTTGCTGAGGGCCCCCAAGCCCAGCAGCTGCAGAGAGAGTGAATAATTACTTCTGCTACAGCTCTAGCTCTTGAGGGCTGAAGTAGCAACCTTTGTGCTGAGGTCTGCCACAGTGTATTTTGAAAGTGGAGTGGAAGGGTGATTGTACCTTGCACTTGGACTGCAGCATGGTCAGCCTCGAAAATCAGGCAACGTTTGACCCTGCTTCTTCCAGCAGCCTCCTGCCAGTGACAGGGTTATGGATGAGAGACACACTCAGACAGCTTTCATCCAAAGACAGATCAATAAAACTGGCAGCCACAGCCAAAGACACACAGAAAATATGTTCAACTAGCATGGATTTGGGATTTATACATTCCAGTGAAACACACATTAGGTGAAAATAACTCATGACCAGTGACATGTCACCTCTGAAATCCTGTATCCAAACATAAAACAGGACACAACTGAAGCATGGGCTTTCCTCTGAGGGAGCCACCCTTTGCCTGCACCCCCAGGAACAGAGGCAGTGACCCACCTACCCTGAGATATGGTGGGGACTGCTACTTCCCTACGTTAAGCTGCAGCATCCAGACAGCAGGGTTCCAGAGGACAGGTCTGCCCATCCTGAATAATTTTGTCAAAGGTTTGCACATTAAAAAAATGAGCACAAGCTCAGAGTGAGAAACTCAAAGCTCTGGTCTACAAATACCAGTTAAACTGCATGCCACTGGGTGTGGTGGAGGCAGGAGGTAAATACATGGTTCCATGCACTTAGGGCTAAGTTAGTGAGAAAAAAGGGGGCTGGGTTAAACACCAGATTTCGAGGACTATCCAAGAAGATCCAAGGCTGACACCTGTTTGCAGGGGGATGCTGGTGAATGGATTTAGCCCTGAAAAAGACTGGTAGAAGGCAGTCCCTAAAATCATGACAAAAATAATTATAGACATAACACAGCCCTTGTTTTGTTGTGTTTTTTTTCTCCTCTGTGTGCCCTTATTTGGCATGAAAGCAATGACATTCACGTGTTCCAAGTCATGAAAGAATTAGGTAAACACAAATCTTTTGGTTCATTGGTTATTCTAGAGGCTTGAAGCACCAATTATCACTGCTGGAACTCTGTGCATTTTCCTGCCAGGTCTAGTTATTAAAGAAATTTTACACATTTGATGAAGGATTCCACCCACCCTCCCAGTCAAGAAAGATGAAATCCTCTTTGCAACTCATATCATTTACACGTCTAATCTTTTCAGTTCTGCCCATCAGCTCTGCCCAGCATACCCTTTAGAGCTGAAACCCCTAGTCAGAAAAGTCAGATGAAATACATTAATTATAATTTAGAATATTCAGATTTCCCTGAGACAGTTTTTCTTGGTTGTTTGGATACACAGCTTCAGTTTATATTTTGCTGCTTGCCATTAATGTTTTTGTTGTAAGTGGAAAGAAAAAAGGCAGTAGGAAAAACATTGACTCTTCCTGACTCATGTGTGATTAAAACATTGGCTAGAATAGTACTGGGATGTGATTTTTCTTTTAATCAAACAATACTATTAAAGGTAACACATGACATGTGTCTTGTTACTTTATTTCACTTCACCCATTGTGAAGAGTACTCATCATAGCACAGTGATGAGCAAAACCACCATGAAAATCAGCTTCCATGTACCTGATCAAGCCTTCCTGGTAACTCTCAGGAGATGCCTCCAGTTAGGGCTTGATGAACGATTAAGAAAGTTTATTTTGAAGTCCTCAATGGAAGAATGGAAGACCGTGTGTATGTGTATAAACAGCACATGTAAATAAATGAGGAAACACAACCTTTATAACAATGTTCCCCATCAAAGACCCTGCAGCATAAGCAGGCTGTGTGTCACCAGGATGTTCATGTGTAGCAATGCACTCTCAATACATGGCTTGGAGAAAGTCATGCCAGAAATGGGCTGAAGAAGAAAAGCAGCCATCCACTGAGAATGCTTTAACAACTGATGTTTTTAGTGTAGTCTGAATGTACTGAATGTAAAACTGTAAAGTCACTGTCTTCTTCCCAGAAGTCTCCTGCTAAGCCAGGGGGCTGGAACACAGATAGTGACCTCCTGTTATCTGGAACTCTCTCCCATTCAATGTAAATCCCCTTACTCTTACTGGCCTGAAGCCAGACTTCCCCCTTGTCCCTTATTGGAGCATTTGAATCCCTCCAAGTCCTTTATAAACCTGTCCCCCTGAATAAACTGCCTCTTTGTTCCTGCCCTGACCTGTGCCTCCTGCATGTCCTTTCAGGGGGGCTCTCAGGGAGCACATGGCTGGGCTTAGACATTGAGCACACACTTCTCCTGGGTTAATGGATTGAGAATCCTAATCCAGGCAGAAGCACCATATCGTTGCCGATTCCTTCAGCACACAGCATCAACGAGGCTACAAAAAACACACCACCAGATTCATGCACCCAGCAGAACATGCATACACTGATGTCTAGTCAATAAAGTTAAATGCCTTTCTGAATCACAGCCTGCCCAAGGAAGAAGTTTTTCAGGAAAAAAGAACCATGCAGTTGAAGACCACCTCACATAGCATGTGAAAAAGGTAAAATTCAAGTCACATAGTCAGTGAAGTTCCTCAGGTATTTTCACAGTGCTCACCACCACAACCCAAATGCTCTTTTAATAAGGTTTGGGGGCACATTTGTTCCATTACATGCCTTCTATCTTCGCAATAAAGAGAATAATGCAAAAAACCTGTCCCAGCACGATTCACTGAATAATCCTCCCTGTTTCAAACTGCTCAGTGAATGCTATGGGACCAACCAAATTAATACATCTGATATGTGTTTCCTCCTAGCAGAGCTGCCCCCAGGAAGGAAATATGTCAACATTAAGAGCAAGGGAGCCAGGGCAGAGCTCTGCAGCATGTCTTGGAGCACCCAACTGCAAAGGCAGTGCAGCTGCAGCACTGTCTTACATTTAAAAGGAGGAGAGACCATGCACAAGTCTCAACTCACAACTGCCTCACAGCATCTCTCCTGCTCTATGCCTCTATCTTTCTTGACTTCAGCAGCACAAAGCTCGTCATCCTGTCCCAAAACAAGGATGGTGGTACCAGTTTTCAGGACACAAAGGTCTCTCCCTCAATATTCCAGACTATAAGTTTGCAGGAGAATACATTACTGTTTCCCAAACTCCCTGTCACAGAAAAAAGCATCAAGTTACTCTGGAAGATAACTGAGAAGATGGCATCTATAAGAAAAATATTGCCTTCCAGAAATAAAGCAAAAACTTCTGGTTACAGACTGTGTGCTGACAGCTTAAACCTCTGAAAGAGTGAGTCATCCATTCTGGTCCTGTACCAAGAAAGGCTGCAACAACAACTATTGGCATTTTACTGTAAGACAGTGCTCCAAATACGACAACAGCAAGGACTGGAGTCCTTTAATGAGATAAAAATATTATTTGTTTTCAGGAACTCTAACTCAGCCAAATACCTCTAAGTTATTAAAACTTGGTAGCTACAAGGCTTATGCCATGTCCTATCACATACAACCAAGGAACTCTGTAGCTTTATGTTACTTACACTTCCTCATAGTATTAAAAACATACACTGAACATTAGCTGCTCAGTAGTTAATTTTCCTTAGCAATCAGACCAAGGTCTATAAATTACAGAATCACAACAAAAGGATCAATAGGTCCATTGAGGTAGGGGAGTGTGAGGACTTCTTCCAACAAGTTATCAATACTCAGACAAATTAGCATTGTGTTCTTTAGTAGGGCTGGCTCTATATCCAAGAAGCAGAGTGTGCCCCATTGATTCTGCAGCTCCTGGCACAGCACAAGAGCAGTCACATTCACTTCTGGATGCATCTCTTCTCTACCCAGTGCAAAGCCTCATGAATGCAACAAGCAGGAAAAAAAATCATATACTGGCACGATGAAATCAATTATGGCATTAGTGTACTGGTATTCATGACTTACTCTGGAAGGCTTGCAAGGGGCTAAATGTCAAAACCATCTCTGCTAGGAAATTAATATTCAAAGAGGAATTAAAGCACACATTAGCTGTATACAGCTATCAGTACCATTCATCACGAGGTAGGGTTGAGAAGAACTTCCCCATAAACCAAGGAAAGCAAGCCAGTGCTGCTTGTGATCTGATATGTTTTGACACAACTGCCTTGTTGAACATTTGCCATTGTGCTTTTGTAGGATGAGGCATTTAGCACTCAGTGCACTGGGCTCACATACCCCCACCTTCTCCCCCTGACATTACACTGCTGCTCAACAGCAAGCGAGCACTCTGAGCAAAATGTTTAATTTGCAGGCACGTGCGATTCCCTTTTTGATTATCCATCTCCCCACACAATAAAATCCAGCTGATGCAGAACTCTACAAGTGCTGCCAAGTCAAACTGCAGACAAAGGTTCATTTAGTGGCACAGAAAAACCTTGAAATTCTCATTTATTGGATTCTGTCAATCATATTAATTCCAATGCAAATGTCAAAATAAGATCAATAAAAAGTTGTCTGATTAAAGGAGTAAGCAACAAGGATGGCTCCCTATTTATAGTTTAAAACAAAAGATTCATTTAAATTAAGTAATTCCCTCCCTTTTCTGCACCTGCAAACGCAAACTCTCTAAACAAGAGGCAATTATTTAACCAGCATAAATCAGCAAGAACTCAGTACCAAGAACTTCTCTGCAGTGTTTTGTTCAGTCTTACTAAAATGACAAGGAAACAAACCCCTGTCTTCCTAAGCAAATGTTTGATATATTCATCTTATATACCTCCACACCCCACAGCCACTATGGCAAACCCTTAAGCATTTAATCACAGGATGGTTTGAATTGGAAGAGACCTTAAAGATCCCCTACTACCAACCCCCTGCCATGGGCAGGGACACCTTCCACTAGACAAAGTTGCTCAGAGTTTTGTGCAACCTGGTCTTGAACACTTCCAGGGATGGGAAGGCCACAGCCTCTCTGAGCAACATGTTCTGGTGCCTCACCACCTTCACAGGAAAGAATTTCTTCCCAATAGCTACTCTAAAGCTGCCCTCCTCCAGCTTAAGGCCATTTTTTTAAAATACATAAATATACATATTTGTTTTGTGTCTTATTATTGATGTCTTTGTTTCCCTGCTGAAAAAGACATTTTTCCAAGGTCAAACCAAAAAGCACTACAATTAAGATGGCACATCCAGCCATGATCTTTTTTTCCTTCTGCACATACATTCTGATGCCCTCTCTGCTAATAGTATCAAATCCATTTATAGGATTCATTTTCTTCTTCAACAAGAAGGCTTTGCCCTAACCCAGGGAAGTGAACCGCAGCTGCTCAGTTTCCTCAGATACACAGGACCTCGCTGCATGTACAGAAGTCTCCTTTGTCCTCTGGCAGACTGCAGACAAAAGCAGGTGGACACGAGTCTCTCTAGCATACAGTATCTAATCAAGCACTTCTCCTAAAGTTATATCTCTCAGAGGCTTTGTGGATGGATCATTGACTGCATGTCATGTCCAAGATGTGGCTCCTTCTCTGGCCTTCCATGCTTGCACCTCAGTTCAGGGATGCAAGAAGACAACGAAGAAGAGATGGAGGAGGCTTGTTAGACCATCTGAAACATCTGAATCCTGGATAACTTGCACCAAAAATACCTTGAATTTGCATGAGAAATTTGCACAAATCAAAAGCAACCTTCCCAGTTCTGAATGGTCAGTTTGAATCCAATTGACGGTTCTTGAATCCTGTGGGCAAGTCCCTGGAATGGCAGAACATCAGGCTACACAACCTGCCTCTCATTTTTCTAGCTCACACAAAAAACAGCCAGGACTCCTCTTCCCGGTGCTCCATTCCAGCACTTCATTCTCCAGCCAGTTAAAAGCCCTCCCCTATTTTCCAGCCTAAAATGAATCATGAATACTTCAAAGCAGATATGTCTTCTCATAGGTATTTCTTATATATCTCTCGCTTTCTGATCACCAGGGAAATCAGATTTGTATTATCAACGATGAAGACAAACTGCTCCCACAAAATACACAGTGCCAGCCTTACCTGTAACAGATGCAGCATCCACAGCTAAACCCCTGATGCCTCTGCTCCTCTCTCATCCAAAGTTAACCCCCTTGCCTTTCCTTTCACGCATCTATAGCAAGGATCAAAGCAGGCCATCATCAAGATAGTTCTGACTAGATACATCTTAACAGAGAAAGAGGAAGCTTCCTATGTCATGGCTACACAGAAACAGCTCATGAAGTTACAAGCCATCCAACAAAAAAACCTTTGCACTAAACTGATTGATTTGTTGCCGTCTTTGTCAATTAATAAAACTACAGCTCCTCTAATCTTTTGATATAACAGTAACCGTGGATGACAGGGGCTTGAGCAACTGTTAACTTCTCTTGCCTTCATATCCTATCTTACAGTAACTACTGAAGCAGCATTTACTATATAGGACACACAGAGCCATCGTGCTAATCTGTCCCTCTAGACCTTATGGTGCACTTTGCTGCAAAAGCAATTTTCATTTTTTGAGTCCAACGCTCTCTAAGTGAACAAAGCATTTTCCAAATTGTCTCACAACTCAAAATACTCAGAGCTGGTGGCCTTTCCCTGTCTTTCTTTTTTCCATCTTTTTCCTCCAAACACTCATCTTTTGCTGCAAGAGCCAAAAGAGGCACCATGGATTGCAGCAAGCATTTTGGAAGCTTCTCCATTGATGTCTTCTCCCAGGCTTCCTTTTGAAATAAGGATGCAGTACCAGAAAAGACGATGTTGTCCCCAGGCTTTTGGGTAGCAGGGAGAGAAGCTCCAATTTGCAAGGGCAAGGAGGTCCAAAAGACCAAGTCAAAACAGCAATGTGGTGGTGGGCAAAAGACAAGAGTAACAGCCCTACAGTTTGTTCAGAAGTTTTTTGGCACAGAGATAAAACTTAAGCTTAAATGAAGCAGTTTTCTTCATTTAAACATGAGATTGCTGCACTCAGTCAAAGGTATAACTTAGTTAAGCTAGTAAACACAGAACCCTCCAAGACTGAAAAGTTTTTAGTGAAAAATAATGGTGGTTTAAAGCCTATCTGTCCCTGCTGCATTTGCACTTTTTAACATTTGGCTCCCACCAAAACAAGGCATAAACTATTTCCCATTCATTTCTGTGAGGGACTGAAACAAATTCACTGGCTCAAAACAACTCTGTGTATGGAGGGAGAGGGCAGATCGGGTTCTGCCAAGGTGGAATGGTGCTGTGCCACACCCATAACCCACCCTCCCTGAGAGCTTCTAGTGCAGCTGTCAGTCTCTGGCACACCAGGAGCCCTGCCTCACATGCCACCATGAAGCCCAGATCCAGTCCCAGAGTCACCAGTGGACCAGAAGTCTCACCTGGGAGGCGGGGTGGGGGGTAGGGGAATGGACAACAGGGGTCAGAGCAAATAAAATCAACTCCATGAAGCCTCCATGTGGGCCCAGGACCTACCATCTGGACATGTGGAAGCTGGAATTGCACAGGACTCAAGGCAGTAGCTATAATTCTGTCTTTTTTTTATCTCTTTCTTTACTACTTCTTCCCCTAGTCTGCTTTCTTGACATTTGCGTAACCTAAAGCTGGAAGGGCTGGATTTCGCAGAATTGTATGGATTAGCATGTGCCAAGTCAGTGCTTTGTGAAATGTTTCATTTGGTTGAATGTTGCCCTTGAAACTACTGAAAAGTTCCCTTATTTTCTAAAGTTTGCCAGTAAAAGTCTGTTATTTGACCTTCTGAGGAACGTGTGTAGTGCCTTCTCCCCTGTGTTCTCTCAAGCTATAAAAAGAACAAGTCCCTTTTAGTAAATCTGGCGGTTGGATTTTTGGAGCCTTGTATATTTTTACTGTAAAACCCCTTCAATGAGCTTGCAGTGTGAGCCTGAGGTCTTAAAATTTTACAACTCCTTTTCCTATCTTGTTTCTTTACTTTTGAGAAGCACAGGTAGGTCAGCCAATGAAGTCCCTGTTTTTGCTTCAGCCTTCCTCCAAAGGCCATGAGGATGAACATGCACTTGATTGTCAATGTTCCTTGCAGTAAAGGCAAGAGTTTTGATGAGAACAATACATCCTACTCACATTTCTAGTAGTAAGGCACAGGGGGCTGGATTTTGTGGGAACTCCTATCAGAACATGGTCACCTAAAGTCACTCCTGAATGTTTTTGTGGAAATGTTACTCAAAAACCCAAGAAAGTGGCATTTCTTCTCATCTAGCAGACAAACAAAAAGCTGAAATTCAAGCTGTGTGTAAGTATACCAATTTCACCTTAATAAAATAAATAAATTTACTTTATAAAGTAAATCATGTCACACTAAGAGAAGTTGATATTAAAAGACCTGCCATTTTCTGATATGTGCCATTAGGGTTTGTCATGGTCATGTCTATCTAATAGACATTTTAGAGGAAGTAAGAGATGTGCTTCCTACTGTGGTGACAGGAGCTATTTTCACTATAATGGTGTGATAATGCAACATCACAGATCATTACTAGATACCACATTTCCAGTTATCACATCTGGGAGCAACTAGTAAACTACTGCTGACAGAGGCTTTCACTGGAGTTATGCTAGCAGGAGACTGAACCTGGAAAGAGGTGATAATATTATTTTCAAAACACTTTCAATTAAGTTCCCTATGCACACACTGCAGTTGAATTTAAAACAATATCTAAGGGTTAAAACATAAGCATTCCTTGGATAGTCAACTATAGAAAGCTTATTAGTTAAACAAAACTTAATAAATTTATCTTTATGTTAATAAAATGACAGCAGGAATTTTTGTGTTACTGGTAGTTGCCAACATCCTATGCCTACCTTACTGACCTGATGCTTAGACATCAAAGTGACAGACATCTGATCTGTGTTGTAACTGCTGGAGCATCACACTGGCTGTGCTTCCAGACATGGCATGTCAGAGTGCAGGGCAGTATGGAAAGGATGCCAGTGTCTTGGAGCCACTGACAACTGATGGAATACCCAGTAAGTCTCTATGGGAAAGCTTTCAGCAATTTTAATTTCAAACTGAACAGATTACCTTTGATAGATTTAAAAAACCCTAAACATTTGCAATTAATTTTTAAAAAGTCAAGTATGCGCCGCCTGTGCTTTCCCTTGTAGTAAAAGTACACCGTGTCACGTGTGGCAGCATCAGGGAAATCAAGGCAGGGAGCTCCACAGCTTTACAAGCCCTATGGTGTCCATAGGTAGCTTAGAAAATCCACTCAGAGAGGAGGATGTCCCTGTAGGACTATCTTCTCACTGCAGTACCACTGACAGGGGAGAATCTCCCACTTGCACACTGTGCTTTTATTCTAACTCCCAGCTGAACCCCAGGCACAGACAGATTCTCTCTTCTTCATGTAGGGTTCTTGCTGGCCCCACAAGCACAAGGATGTCATAAACCAGCAGCTCTGTGTACAATACTGGAAAAAATTAAATTGTTCTCATTACCTCTTCATCGGGTCCTTTGTCTTTGCTTGGTGGGCTTGGAAGAGAGTGGGCCCTGTGTGTTCAAGCATGACTGCTTTGCTCTGGGCTGGCTTTCTGAACTTCACATAAGGCCCTTCTTTATGAACATTACTTTTTCTTTCCTTTGTAAGACATTTTCATAAGTACTAAGAAGTAAAGGGAGAACAATCCCCTAATTTAGTCTTGGTTGCAGAAATTATTAAGACCTCATATATTCATGGGATATAAATCTGAATACCAAGAGAAAAACTTGTCTCATCTGGAATACCCACCTTAATTTTTATAAACTGCTGGAGGAAATAAGAGTGAGCAACCTCAGCACATTGCAAGGAGCTGCTGCTGAATATACCAAACACCTGGTTTCTCTTTTCTCATGAGAAAATTTCAGACTCCCCCACTCCTAGTACAGCCACCGAGTCCAACTGCTCTGACACAAGCCTTGTTGAGACCCTTTTGAGGCATTTATTTTCACAGAAATTAAAGCTGGTGCCTCAGATAAGACTATCTGGTTATCTCTAATTCTCCTCCCTGGAAAGCCAGCAGAGGACGCTCAGACTAGGGACAGAAGTGTCTTTCATTGTGGCCATAAAGCACAAAAATAAATAAAATAAAAATCAAGGTCAGCCTTTTCCAGGCTGCTAAGCTGAGCCTGCAAATGGAAAGAAACATATGTCCAAGAAGTATTAAGGTTCCAGGTGTAGGAAGGAACAGTTCCCTGCCTCAACAGGAGTTTTCCCTTGGCAGGACACAAAGCTACCAGCGGTGCGCTGCCGCGGGAGGGACTCTGCTATCCTCGCTCTCCTTCCCAGAGCTGAGGGAAGAAACATCCAAGGATGGCTTAAGCCTTGGGGAGCCCCTTGTCAACCGATTCCCCAAACAATGCAGAGAATTTTTTACCTGAAAAGGAAAAGCAAAATAAGGAAATGAAACAGGAAAAGCCCCCAAGCTTGCAGCCTTTTCCATTTCAGACCCTGTGCCAGACATGAAGGCACGTGAATTTACACTCCCTTAGCTCTCTGCTTCTGCCCTTTTTCCACAGACAGGCTCCTTTTGTGCTTAATTTTTTTGTTGTTTTCACTATTTATTTAATTTAATATCTTAGAAAAGCTAGGTCATAAGCCATCTGATGACTTTGTAAACGCAAAGGGCCAATGTTGTGGAACAGACAATCTAATGACATAGTGTTTAGTGTTCCCTAAAGCGGGAGACAGATGAAGAGAAACGGTGAACCGGCAACCTTAGCATAATTAAGACAAGCCTGAGTGCTTGCTGGAGTGCCATTACATTAATCTCACATCAGTGGCACCTGGCTAAAATTTATGAGATATGTAAAAAGGGCCTTCCTGACTGACCTTGATAAGACAGTGTTATTTATCACGTGAGGGAGCAGGAAAAGATGCTCGGTGGGAGGGGGTGGACAAAAACGAGCTAGGAGGGAAATGAGAAACATGGACTAAAATCTGCTTACACATGAAATTTTAAACAAGAGTACTCGTGTACAGTAGTCCCATCTGGCAACTATAATCAATCAATACGATTTCGTATTACTAGAACACCACAGAAGATAACAGCAGAGCAGCCCAGGCATTCAGCACAGCCATACGAAGTCGAAACTCAAAGCAGGCAGATTTTTCAAAGTGGCAGATTTTTCCATCTAAGACTTCACTCTTAGTTTTCAAAATTCTCCTACTGTGAAATAAAATGAAACATGTACATAAGGTAGTGATCTCACGTTAGAAAAATAACTCTGAACTAAAATTATACAGTGTGTGTAACCACACAAAAAGTGATAGAAATATAATCATTTGGTGCATTTTAAGATGTTATAAAAGTAAAAAAAAAAATTAGGGGGGGTGAAACTTTGGGACAAATGTTTACTTCCCACATGAAAAAAAAAACAAAACAAAACCAGGAAAAAAAAAAAAACCAGTAAAAACCCCCATATAAAATCTCAAAGCTTTACAAGAAAACAACTTGTGCCCTGGAGTCTGCAACAGTCAGTGGCTGCAGACAGTGACTAGATGCAAAGCTGGATCCAAGATGTGAAAACACCTCCCTGCCAGTATAGCACCTCTCGTTTCAGTTCTAAGAATGAACTGAACCTGGTAGTTCCTTCAGTCCTGAGGAGTTCCCATCCAGAGAGGGACAAAGATTAGACATGATGGTTTTTAGAGAAAACGATCGTACAACTAATAAAGTGATCTATTCCAAACCTTTTCCTACCCAGTAAAATAGAGCTTTAAAGTTGGCTTCTAAAAGCCAAAAGTCTGAAAAAAAAATAACTAAAAAAAGGAGTTTATTTTAGCTAGTTCATTTTCAGATTTTAAGCCTTTCAAACAAGGCATTCGTAACAGCATATATTAAGAACCTGAAGTGCAAAGAGCAGGAGTCATTCTTCTCGTGTGGTCTGAAGCATCTGTGAGATCTGCAACATATGCACCTTTGTTTGGCCACAGCAGGGAGTAGCTGATCCCACACCAACACAGCACTGTTAGCAGAGGGCAGGCAAGAAAAGTATTCATTGCACCACCTACAGAGATAGTAATTTCTTCTAAGCAACTGTCATTGGACGACTCAAGCTCTTCCTAAAAGTCAGAAATTAAAACCACCATCAAACCATTTTTCCTCAGCACTAATATTTTTATCTCTGTTTTCCCAGAGAACAATAGAAGATCCATCGGGGGGGGGGGGGGAANTAAGAGTCGGGGGGGGGGGGGGGTGTAATTGTAGTGAAACACTCTCTGATGCCGAGTTGTTGTTTAGCGTCCCACAGTGGAAACCAAAGAAACAAGAAATAATTTGTCAAAGGCTCTTCTAGGACCAAAACTAAGTAAAACTGTGTGGTTTTCATCCTTAGCCATATGCTAAGGCTTTTGCCATTTACACTGCACAACTAGTCTTGTCTGCTTTTATAATCCATTATTACAGCAAGATATCTGTAAGATGCATCACATAACTAGTTTTGGCTTCTTACCCACTGGTTCTTTCTTCCCATTCCTTAAATAGTTTCTTTAGAGAATATTGCCTGATGAGTGGGAAAAAGTGAAGGCACAACTGCCCTGCTGCAGAGAGCTCCTCTCTGCTCCAGTACCTTCCCCTTGGTCACCACCCCAGATGCTCCCTTATGAAAATCTAGGTCCCCTGAAGCCTCTCCAAACACACCAGCTCACCTCTCTCTTTCCATTAGACACCAAGGAGAGGGGATCTGAAACATCCTTGTGCTTTTATTGTCAGTGCCAAAACACAGACCTTTCATTTTTAAACTGTAATCAAACAAACATCAAAGTCAATATTTTCCCACAGACCTTTTTAAACATAAGGATGCGGCTCAGATGAAGTAAAGGCAAGGAAATCGTGACCCCCTACTTGTAAGAACACTAAGCAAGATAAAAAGAAGAATGTAATTGATTTTTGATGGGTAATTACCACATCCAAGCTAGGTTACTTTTCTTGGGGAATGTCTCTTCACAGGTGAAATAGAAGGAAAACAAACAAACAACCAAACCAAACGTTCACAGCTCAAATAATATCCAGGAGTAATATCCAGGGAAAGGAGTACCGCTAAGCCGCATGGATTTTCTGCATCCCAAAAAAACCACTAAGTTACTTATAAAATAAAAATATATAAGGAAAAAAACCTCAAACAACAAAATCACCTCCTATAGATCACTTCACTGTGAAGCATGTCATAACCCAGTTTGCATTCTTACCAATGCAAAAGGGGTATTGAGATGTGGGGAGCAGAGGCATGAAGGAAAATTTAGCTACTTAGACCCTACAAACCTAGGGCTCTGCTCCAGACCATCTTCTGGGGAATCTGGAATTCCCACAGTGACTACAGAGACAGATGAGGCACATCAGCTCATGGTGGTTGGGACTGGCCCAGTGACTATCCTCTTCCCACTGTTCTCCACCCTTCAGTTTTGTTCTGCATCAAAAGTGTTTGGAAATCTTCAGACAGGAAGAGAGCAGTTCCCTTGGCAGGGAACCACATCACTGACAGCTGAGGGGCCTAGCAGACATCTAGAAGACACTGAGATTTGGTACCTAGGTGAGAGCCTGGCTGCTCTGGGATCCAAGTGTGTTGTCCTCTTTCTTCTTCCCACCTATTTTTAGGGGAAAGGGAAGGAATAGGAATGTAAGAGGATTTGTTAGAGGAGTCCTGTAGGGTTGACCTGCACCAGTGTGCCCTGTCCTGAGCCAGGTCTGCAGTGTGAGAGCCATCTTTCCTATCGCACAGTTCCAGGACTCAGCACAGCTCCATCCTCCTGGCACAAACCCAGATATCTTTCATCAAATAACACTCCCCTAGGAGATAAAAATCATACTACCTACCAGAGTCAGCGTCTCTAAGCAAACAAGAGAAGACTTCGTGGTGTATTTCTGTTGAAACTAAGAGTTGCGTTGTCAGACACTTCACCCAGAGAACCCTCTCCTATCTGATCTGGCTTTCAGAGTCAGGAGATTTGGTTTGAGATAGAAATTTGTGCTCAGATTTCAGAGAAAGGCCCTAAGACATGGCACTCCCTTCTTCTTGCTTCACCAACCTCTCATAACAAGCTTTATGGCTCCCTCTGAAAAATGACACTTTCTGTCAGATAAACCAGCACAGCTTCTTGCCCCAGCTCTTACATGCTTATAATCCCAGCTCTGCTGTCAGAAAAGAAAGAACAATTCTCCCATTAAAAAAAAAGGAAAACAAAAAAGAAAAAAGTTTTTCTGATCCCCTCCAAGTAAAAACATCATGCAACACCCACTGGCCAAATTAACCAAGGGCCATCTATTTCCAGCTCAAAGAAAAAAACCAAACCAGACTCCTAAACTGGCATTTGTCAAAGACAATAACAAGAGCAATGCTGTGGCCTGCTCTGAACTAGCCTTCTATAAATGTAAAAATCCCAAAGTTATTTCTTATACCACAAATACCATGTTATTTCTTATCCAGAATTTCTTAATTCCAAAGTTTTTCTTAAGCTAGGTTTGAAGAAAGAATTTAAGACAACTAAACAAAATTTCTAAATTTATTTTAATCAAATCCTGTTCCTGATGAATTCAGGGACTGATCTTTGTCAACTAAGTATATGTGGGTTTTATTCAAGCAAATACTGCTCATTTCATCTGACAACAGCAGTCTGCAGAAGGCAGTAGGTGTGCCAAATGCAGCCATAATGGCAAGGACACACTGCTGATTGCATGACAGGCAAACAGGATCCTTTCTGTGCCAAGTTCATCCAGGCTGCCCTTATGCCAACGGCAACATTTCACTTGATGGCTCCCTGCAGGGGTCCCTTCCTCCCATGCACGCACCGCTGTGGGGGACACCAAAGACCCAAACTCCCTTGTCTTCCCTGGTGCCACTCTCTGGGCACACTCTCACTGCCGGAAATGCTTTGGCCCAGGTCTGTTTTTAAACTGGTGTGTGAGGAGAGACTGAACAGCAAATGAAAACATTATACTGTGATGAAAAAGTGTAGCAGAGGAAGATACCGTGAATAGCAAGCTGCAACAAAGAGGAACTATTTACACATAAAAGCGATCATCAAAGTTGCCATTCAGCTTATGTTAATCAACAGGTTTGGGTAAGACTAAGTTCTTCTCATGGGATAGGCTCCATCAGACCTTCCAGTTTAAATAACCTTGTTTATAACTCCTTTTCATCACAGCACAAAGACTCCATTTTCTCTTTCTTGCTCTCCTTCGCTCTTTGTTGGCGATGTTTACTCCCAAGTCTGTCTCTGAACTCTGTCTAATTAGCTCTTGATAGATCTGCTGCCCTGTTTCCATAAACATTTAATTCTGCCGTCAGTCCCATTTACATTACAGCATGTTGCATTGTCTTTTACCAACCTAATTTTGTTTGAGCGAATGTAAATCCCATTAAGCAGTCACTATATACCTATTAGACTGTGGCATATAAACTCAAAAACCCTCCTCATTTACAAGCATGAGCATAAGGCCCAATTCATAAAGGATTTCTAGGACACTGCAATTTGTGCTCTCACAAACCACAGAAAATCCTTAAAGGCTGCAAAACTCTTTTCTTCAAGGTAATATTGTTGAACTGCCCAAAACTTGACATGTTCCAGCCACCACATAACCAACAATAACGCTTTTATAATTCTAATGAGTCCCCAGGAAGTGCTCACTAATTAGAGCAGTGATTTCAAGTTGTCATTACAAGTTGCTTGTCTGCACTGGATTCCCCTTTATTTTTTTTTGTTTGAGAAGAATACTGGGGTAAAGTGCCCAGCAACAACAAAATAAATCCTGATACATCACTCTTCTTCCTAAGCTAACTACTGCAATACAAGGACAGAAAAGACTTGTGCAAAACTCATGGAGGTAATCAATAAGGTTTTGAAATTTCACCTGAAGTGAACTTCCTTTCAAAACACAACCTTCATTTTGCCAAAAATCTTAATAGCTCAGCTGGAGTCAACTCTCAACAGAGTTTTTCCTCAGGAAATGTTCCCTCCTCTATTAACACAAGGCAACCCAGGACGTTCCTGAAGTGCCAAGCCCAACCTCGTCACGGCCATTTCCTCTGTTACAGGATGAAATAGCAGCAATATTTTGAAATATGTCAGAGCCCACAAACTGTAAAATCTCCAGCTACCTCATCAGTCCTCACTGTGTTCGCCTCAGGCAGAAAAGTGACACAGACACCTTTGATGGATGGTGCAAAGGTCCTTCCCAGCAAAGCCCTGAGCTTGGCTGCAGCACCAGCACATGTGTGGTGTCATCAGCCCAAAACAGCACTGGGTATGTGAACAAGTGCTGCTTTTTAGTATCATAAGGATGCTCAGTGCTGGATGCCACCAGCTACCTGGAGTCTCACACAATACCAATTGATACAAAAGACTGTTTCAGCAAGTGGAAAGCCCAAACAGCAATACTACTCCTGCCAGAGTAATCTGGGAGAACTGGTTTCATCAATCAACATCCTTCTCACACTGTAGCAAAGCCTCCAAATCAAAACTCAGAAGCAGCTAAAGATAAAAACACTAGCATAGGTAACTAAGAAGTTCTACATACTAAGAAAGTTATAGCATCAGAAAATAACCCATTCTGAAAAATTAAGTAAACTTTTCCTTGGACATTGAATGGAAATTCCATTACTCATCCACTTAAAAAGCCAGAACAGCAAGCATTTAAAACATTGGTTCTTTTAAGTACTCACTCATGGCTCTTATCAATTATAATGCCTTATCTTATAAAGCACAGCTCCTTTCTGAATAAAAGCTTAGGACAGGAATTCTAATGATCTCTGCCAGGAGAGAAAGGATAAAACAACAGCTACCATGCCAGTAAGTGCACAGGAGTGCACCCATTTGCTATTCATCTTGTCTATGGCTCGCATGTAATCAGAACGACCACTGCATAACTGAACCAAATGGAATAGATAGTTTTCAATGTAGTTCAAATATTTCATTTGAACATTATAAATCATTAAACAAGCTCAAAAATATGTTTTTCTTATACATGGCTACACTTCCTTCAGGCCAAATTCTTTGCCTAATTTTGAAGGAGAGAACACAAAAGGCAGGTAACACCTCCAGGTGTAGAGTACAAACCTGCATGTCCACGGCAGACGGCTCATTTCTTTGCCACATATGCTTCAGTTTTGGATCATGGCCTGACTTGAAATTAAAGCTCACATTGGATGTATCTAGGTGATCAGCGCTC
The DNA here is from genome assembly GCA_013396695.1 of Sakesphorus luctuosus. NCBI lineage: Eukaryota > Metazoa > Chordata > Aves > Passeriformes > Thamnophilidae > Sakesphorus > Sakesphorus luctuosus. The sequence continues at coordinate 157,287 of VWZD01011593.1, forward strand.
CCCCACTGTTTATACTGTGAGAAACAGGCAAAAATTAAAAGAAAAAAACAAATAGGAAGGAAGGTCATTTCACTTGCAGGATTCTCAGGTGACTCACGCACCACTCCCCTCCCAGGCTGTCTCCCTGGGGCCCCCAAGATCACCTGCTCAGCTGGGGAACAACCAATTATTTATTAATTCCTACCTGTGCTTGACAACTCTCCCCACTTGACTGAGACCACAGCAGATTATCACCCTCTGCTTCACAGAGGTCCTCATCTGCTAAACGAAATACCAGGACTCGGGAGCACATCAGTGTCAGTTCCAACGTTAATCGATTGTTGAAGTCCAAGCAGGCTGTTGATTGGCACTAATTTGTTAGCTATAGATTACCAAATCCCTTGGGGAACTAAATCAGTGTGATGTACTTCACTGTGTTACTACAGCACAAAGTCTTTCAAAGATTACCTAATCCTGGCAACGGTCTTCAAAAATATTATTTTTAAGAGACAGTTTGTTAGTCAAGTAACACACACATGATGCACATACTGGCAATTTTAGAAATCTATTTCAATGCCTCCAAAAGCAGATTTAAAAGCTACTTTTGCATGCCACCAGCAGTTTCCTGCAAGTGACTGCAATGTAAATGAAATTTAACACCATGGTCTGAAAGCCAGAGCTACACATCCCACATTGAAATATTCCACAATCCATGAACATGGAAGCCTGCAACTTCTTTAACATTCTATCAAGGCATGTAACATACAATACAGCTCAAAGAATTGTCTTAAAATCTGCTTTACCCTCCTGTAGATAGGAACATTAATAGTGATTTCATTTAAAACAGAGCTCAACTACTGCTATCTGCGTCCACATCCTGTTAAATGAAGAACTTCATAGAATGTTCAAGCAGCTTTGTCCACTAAAGCCTCATCCAGCCCAATGAGATTCTCACCTTTGGGGGAAAACCTTTCAATGAAAAGAGCAGATAATATTGTAAGAAAAAAAAAACAAATCAAAGCCTTCACCTGTAGTTCTGATTTGGAAAACAACCAAACTTGGAATGGTTCTTCAGTCTACCTTTAACCTCAAAAACACCACAAAATTTCTAAAAGTATCACCTGAACAGTTCAGAGCTCCAGTGAACTGAAATTGTGTGTGATGCCACTGGGATCAAGACACCATCTGAATCATTTCCTGGATATAGTGAGCATTCTGTTGCACATGCACATCCACATTTCCTTGCTCCAAGACAAAGCAAATGACTCTCCAGGTGCAGCCAGAAGAGATCAGGGTTAAGGCAAGTGGATGTTTTCCCAGTACTTCCCTGGCAGGATAATGTTTTCTCCCTCCCAGTGCCCACACATCCTCTTGGTTGGTTATCCCTCCACAATGCAAGAACATTGTTGTATGAAAAATGATATTCTACCTTATTTAAATGACATGTTTAAACACAAAATTCCAGTTTTCCTCATCTAGTTGTTTGGCTAAAATAAAATCTAGTCATAATTCCACCATCACTTTTTAGACTGTATCTGATGTAAACCAAAATACATTTTAAAGGCTTTCTTCACAGGGGTTTGTTTGTAGCTATCAGTGAAGCTCTGACAGAACAGTAAGAAATTATGGACCTCATATTTCCTATGCTCTGGAAAAATAAAACTGTTCTACTTTTATTAGGATCATACCTTGAAATACTAAGTTTCTGATGTGAAAAATGTGTTTCATCTACCAACAAACATAGCTTTCAGCTTTCCACCTCAGACCTTTCTTGCCTGACTGCATTCCAGAAAACATTTGGGGTTGAATGTTGTTTCTTTCAAAAGACATTTGAAGTTCTACTTCATTCTCTGTTCTTTTACCATTGCTATCATCTGCATATAATTTAATACTGTCAGTATATACAGCCTCTTTACCATATTTTCTTTATTTTTTTCTATCAGAGATAAACCTTTCAAAATAGCCACCTCTCAGTGATCCCTACTTATTCTACTTATTCCCTAGCTTTAAAGAAATTCATGCTATGTAGATGCGTTTTGCCTCTTTCCTTGTTTTTTTTTTTTTTCCCCCTTCACATCCACATTTGAACAGATGCAAATTAGAGGACATTGCAAGGAGAGAGCCACACTCTGCAGGCTGCACATGTGCCCACTGCACAACTAGAAACAAACTCTTTCGTTACGCTCACGCAGCTAGAAGAGAGAGGTCAGCAAGTGAACTGCCAGAAGGGCAAAGTAGGGTGCTAAGTCTTGGAAACCTCTTTGAGGCAGTCTTATAGCAGATTGATTTTCATGTGCCTTCAGGCTGACACAAAGCCACGTGTGAGAACCTCTCTCGGTTACCCAGTGATCTGGGTTATGTGTGACAGTATTAGTTAGATGGTCCTAGGATGTGACAGCAGAGAGGGAACCAGCTGTCCAAGGCTAATGTGCCATCTGTGTCTAAAATATTCTGCCAATTGTGTTGGCAGAACATAAAAAGTGTATCCCTTTATCGGGCTATAAATCAGAAGCGGGTTTTGCACATTGTCAATTAAACCCTGATATACTGAGCGGCCTGGATGCTTCATTGACTTCCAGTCTTTTGAGTGTGACATTTGGTGGTACGACACTATGGAGGTCATTAGCTACAAACTTAAAGCACCAAAACAGCCTGAACAACTCCCCAAGTGACAGGTCCATGGTTTACTGCCAGGCAGGAAAGCATTCAGCAGTCCCATTTGGCAATGTGTTTAACTGCTTGGGACCAAAAACAATGAAACCCCCATGGAAGACCACAGTATTATTATAGATTTCATGATCATATTTTTCTTACACCCGCAAGTTCGGGTTAAGTATTTCTCCATCTCTGCAGTTAGAATCATAAGCAAAGACTCACATCCAGCCTTCTTACAGTTCATGTTTCGGTGGAACAGCTGTCAGTCCCCCAGCCAAGGCCTTGAGCCCTGAGCTGGCCCGGTACAGTTCCTGCACAATTTTAAGACTCGGATAATGGAGTTCCACACGCGCCATCACATTCTTCTACGAAAGCCTTACCAGTCCTTAGTCCATAAAGGTCAACCTGCAGACTAGAAAGCCCCATGGGACAGCTCAGCAAGCAGTGACAGCAGAGGTCAACACCACTACCAGTTACTGCAATCATCATTAGGCAGCAGCCTCTGTACTGGGTTGGGAGGGAGGGCCTGCCAGCCCTTGCCTGGACTCCAGCCACAGCTGAAGCAGATGCCTACTGAGGACTAAGACCATGGCATGCAGACACATCTCTCCCTTCACAGCAGCCTCCCAGCAAATCCCAGCCACTGGAGCCAGATGCAGGTCTTGGCACACATCTTTCATTGCCATGTTAAAGGGTGGGATCACCACCTTCCACCCGACTCTTAGCATGTAATTGGCATAATCTGTAAAATGATGCACAGATATTTCAGAATGGAGAAATGCTGTACCTATGGATTCACTTGGAGTACAAATGCAAACAAAAAGGAAGACCAAAACCTGAAAACAGTTTCTAGAAGACAGTCTCCTAATAAATAGCTATTGACTAGAGTAAAGAAAAAAGATACTGGTACCTTTTCTGGCTGCCATGTGTGGTACATTTGATAGATAACCAAACAATATTTAAATCCAGAATGAACCACAATTTATGGCATATTCTTGCAATTGACAGTGCCACAGAATATAAGACCAAAACCCCGATACTTAATTTGAAAGTACTGAATATCTGTCTTGTTATCCAATCTGTCCTTTTTTCTTTTTTTTTTTTAATTTGATGATTGTTATTGGGGCATGTCAGGGGTCCCCATTTATTGGGGTTGCCCTTATCCTGAGTAAGGGGGCAGCGTGAATGATGGTCAGAAGAGCTCAGGCACAGCAGGCATCAGAAGGCTGATCAGAAGGCTTACAAGAGTTTATTCAAGATAGTTTCACAGACAGTTTCCTCACAGCTCATAGTCCATAGTAGTAGTAGTAGAAGCAGTTCCTAGTAGTGGCTCTATTCTCAGTAACATCCACACCTTTTATATCCTTTCACATCCAGCATGTCATGACATTATTGGCTGGCCCATTCACTTCACACTCACCAAAGCATCTCATTGGTCACAAGACCCCCCACACTCCAGGTAGCTCTCTTCTCTTTAAGGGAGAACTCTAAACTGCTTTCCTTAAGGGATGCACTCACTGTCACCCCTACAGATTCTACAGTGTCATCTCTTCCCCCCTTTTAAAAAAGGGAACAATGCAAAGGAGTTCAAAAGCAAGTCTGTAGCACTACTTAAATCTTTCTTTTAATAACAACAAATAGTTCAGCATATTTTGTCTAACAGGTTCCCCAATACTCATTGTCTTTCTGCACACAGGAGGGAGAAGCAATCAAACTCAAACACATGCGTTTTCTTTAGATCCTTGAAAGCTAAACAGTTCTACTGCAGATTGATGTAAGACACCACCTTCACAGTGCCATCTCATGAGCTGCTGCTAAAGAGAAGAGGCATCAGTAATTGGAAGAAGCTTTGATATCTCCTGAGAGAAACAATTTAGCATACATCAAAATAAATACATGTTAGTGCTTAAAAAAAAAAATTAAAATCAAACCTTCAGGTACCTGATGATTCCAATCACGCTGTTTCTGGGAGCCAGGCAGCCTCTGTTGCCTGAGCAGAGGGAAAAGTCTCTCATATTGACAACTTGAAGATTTACAACCCTTAGGGGAGGTGCTCTGCCACTCACAAAAACTCCACAAGTAGATTCAAACTACTGCTGAGTGTTGGGGTTTCAAGGGTGGAGCTGGAGAAAGAACTCTGCAGACAACTTTCACTGAGAAATCTCAACTTTTCACAGCAAATCCATAAATCTACTTTTTGTCATTTTGGTAAGAGGAAAAAAAAAAGACAAGAGGAAGATTCCTTCAAAGCCCATTTCCAGATCAACTGCATCTACATTCACCTGTGTATTAAATACCAAAGGCTGAACAGATGTTTGGGTGTGTTTTATTCTTTTTTTTTTTTTGTGGAAATCACTGCACCAGTGTCTGTGAACATTTTCCAGTACTTGTATTGCAAGACATGAAGACAAAAATCATTATTAGACTTCACTGGTACTTTTCAAAACATCCCCACCACTAGGAAAAGGAGCAAGGGTAATTTTCCAGATACCCATTGCATTTGCAATTCACTGTTGTCCTTTACTGTTGAGCTGTGAACAAAACATCACTTTAAAGCCTGTGTGAAAGTCTCTTCTGCAAAATAAGTTACTTTCAGTGAATTAACTTTTCCTAACGATTTTTAATAGTTATAGTTTAATAGTTTAATAGTTATTTCTAAATTGTAGTGTCGTGCTAGAAAACAAACAGCTCAAAACCAAAAGAGTTTGTTACAGACTTTGGAGTAAGGGTAGGAAATTCAGTAAAATAGAATCTATTAGCTACTGATGGAAATGCCATAGCACTTCTCTTGAATTTTATTCTTTACACCTGTACCTGATCTATTCACATCACAATAGGTGTTGCACTCAGTAGCAAACTACTGAACAGGTACTTTCAATCCATCTGTTTTCCTGTGCTTATTCTTAAAGCTTTCTGGTTTTCTCACAGATTTAATTCCAAGTTTTCTGCCAGCTAATATTAAAGTTGCAAAAATGAAGAAAATCAGAAGGACGGTATTAGGAACGAGTTTACAAAAGTTAAAAGCCACATGGCCTTAAAACACCTATGGCCCAAAATCACCCCAGAGCACTAACTTTAAGATGCTGTCTGGTATTCCCAAGCTAATCCCTCGGCTAAACACAGGGAAATCTCTGCAAACATCATCTGCTGGCAACCAGAAAGAAACCAAAGTTTTTAACTGAGAATTAAACATCACCGAGTACTCCAAAGGTTGTTGAAAGGTCATGCCCACCTCCCATATGCCAGGAGGTGGAAGAAACCAGGCTCAGCCTGAAGGAGAAAGTTTTTCAAAGGCTCTGCCACATGAGGTTAACATACACTTCCTGATCTTTCATGTGTAACTCAACTAAGAGAAGGGAAAAGTGTGTGTTAATATTTGGCCTTTTTAACACTGAAGCAGAAGCTGTAGCGTTTAATCCTTGGTAGCGTTGCTCTACTTTGGAAAGAAAAACACATGCATATAATTTTTATACACAAAATACATTTAACAATAGAAAACAAAAATATTAGTGTTACTAGTTATAGCAGAGGATGGCATTAGAAAGAATTCTGATTACAGTTATTAACAGCATTAATCACTGAAATGGAAACAGTCACCAAAAGAGCTAAGCAAGAGATACTGAAAGCTATTAAAGTAAATGTGTTTTTCTGAATAAGGTGATCATTTCAGGTCTCACTGGGGGTTCGTCAATAATCTCACGTAGTGACTGCATTATTGTGAATGGTATCTCTGCTTTATACCCACTCAGCACACTGGTTTGTAACAGAGCATTGTGTTAAAGGGCTGAATTATTTATCTCCATCAGGAGCCTCAAGTGCATCAGATAACACCATACAGCATTTTCAGTCATTCATGACCAACTCCAGTATTTAAGGAAATCAAAACTACATGTCCAAATCATGTTGTAAGGATTTGTTAAGAGGACAAAATGGACTAATCCTTCTGAAGAACCTTCAGTCGGCCAAATGTAAGAAAGATTAATTTACTATTAAGCATAGTTTCTATGGAAAAACTTCTTTTAAAAGCAGAGGCAAACAGCAGGTGGGCACTGAGTTCCCACTGATAGTAGAGACTAATTCTCAGCAGGGCATATGGAAATCTCCCATACGACTTTTTATGATGGACTGCCAAATACGCCTTTCAAGTTAATTTTCAGATGAGCACATGGTTCTTGCATTCATTACAAACAAAAACCCCACCAGGTAAAGGGAATAAGGCCATTTACAGACAGCCACAATCACACTTGGCTAGAGACACTGGAATGTACATCTCTGCTTTCGTCAAGCATGATAAACCAATAGCATCTGCCTAAAACACGCTATAGATTCTCTTATTAAATTGCATGTCCTTTGCAAGATACTGGGTGATTTCTCTGGAGAGCTCAAATAGCAGCTCATTATTGCCAACGATGTGAAATGGTGTTTGAGACACAGCAATAATGACATTGCATTATTCACAGATAACATCCCCAGTAATATCTGTGCCCGATCGCTCTAATAAGCCCCAAGGATGAACAGGAGGCCACAGAAATCCTGGACTCAGGCAGAAATAAGCAGAGATAGCTGACAGACATTTGTGCTGCGTGAGGAAATCACACAGCATTTGCCATAATCCCTTTCCTTCCCCCAGGAAGCTCTTCCAGTTGAGCTAACTTCATTCATAGTAGTTTCTTCATATACAGTGTAACACCTCGCATTTCATTACAGTAGCCTGTTTGCTACTTGCATTTGATTTACAGGTAACAGCTTTTTTTTCCTATGCATGCACGGCCTCTGCACCTTCAATCCACATCAGCTGCTAGAGAGAGAGTTGGGGGATGCCTTTTCATCAGCAAATTGTTTCACCTAAGCAGCAGCCTCAAAAAGCAGGTTAATTTGCACTGCTCAAACATAATCACTTTAAAAAAAGGAAAGGACTCATTACTTTAGTGATGTTTCCTGGTCCATTGCACCATTGTTGGAAACTCTGTCAGTAAACAAATTACATCTAACACAGTGCCCTTCCGCTAAACAGATCTCCTGAGAATATCTTGTTATGCATAATGCTTTCTTTCACGCCTCTGTATCTGGCAGAACAACACAAGTATCTCTCTACTAATGCTGAATATTTTCCTCACATATTTTCTGTCTAAAAAAAAAGGAGTAAATAAAGTGGGGAATAACTAAAGCTCAATACTGAAACTTTCAAGTGGCAATTTCAAAGAAAATGATTTTTTCCTACAGTAGCAGCCACTTTTGCTACTTAAACCCACACAGAGAAAAAGGATCAATCTTCAGAAAGCGCTGAGGATCCTCTGCCTACAAAACAAAGCGCATCCTTTATAGATGCCTCCACATTTGGGTGTCGCAGTATTTGGGACTATTCACAGATTTCAGAACCACTAACTAGATTAAACTACTAAGCTTACCTGAGGAGGAAGCTAAACCCCAGAATTGTGGGCAATTTTCCTGTTAACTCCCAGTCAGGACCATGGAAACAGACGTTTCTGGGAAATCACCACTGTAATACTGCACTGTTGTAGTTTGAAGATGATTTTTAAAGGACAGATGGAACTTGAAAAACGTACTGAAAGTTTTGTTGGCAAAACAGTAATTCTTGTGAACTAAATCCCTCACTAAGTTGAAGGCTTCCCCTCCCCAGTAAGATCTTTTCACCTTTTGAGGATTCTTCTAAAATGACTTAATTTGTTTACTTCTCGGTGTATCAAAACTATAGCAATTAGTGCCAATTATAATGGACACACAATTTTTTTTTCTATTCCAGTGGACTTAGACCATTGCTGTAGTTATGGTTATTTAAATGGATTATCCCATGTGGAATTTTATAGCAAATCAACCATCTCCCCTAACATCACCAGACAGATGTTACACCAAAAGGTTTACCCCTCTCATACCCAAGGCAGCAGCAAAGCCCAGGTAATCTTCCTGTCTAGAACAGCAGAGGTCACCTCCAGTGACCACAGTTGTGGCCAACAGGAGCTGCAGGATGACAAGTGCTTTTGGACAATCACCCTTAAAAAACTATCTGTAAACCACAAGGCATTTAAAATCTGAACCCCAGAGAGCCTGTAAAACAAGTGCATGATAACACTTCCCAACAGATGTATTTTTTCCAAAACAAACATATTGGAATCCCCCCCACACACCCCCCTTGCCTTCACGCAGCATGCCTTAATTTCAAATTAATAGTATTTGCCTTCAGCCACAGCTGGCATCACACAAAATACAAAACCAGAGAGTATGTAAGGCAGGGATGGGGGAAAGTGAAGATCTCCTGAGGAAGGATATTATACACTGGAAAAAAAAATATTAATGAACAACCTAGGTAAGAAAGAACAAGGCTCTGAGGAAGAAAAATTATTGAGCTACAGAATTTTCACTTCCAGAAAGGAAAATACTCCCATTATTTTGCCATCCCAACTCATCCTTTGAGTGGACGTACAGTGGGAAAATGTGGCACTTAAGGAACCTCTAAAACCTGCAAGAAATGAGGATCTTTGGAAACACTGTAGGCAATTCTAGCCAGAACACCAGTGCAAGGAAAACTTGAATTTCATCTGATTCCTGGCTTTAGGGGTTCAAATGAGACCCAACATTAGGTCTAATGAGAGGAGAACTGACAACATATTCAGACTATAGCCATTTGCTGTCTGCATTAGCAGCAATGATAGATTGAGAGAACAATCAGTCATCTAGAAAAAAAGTCAAAGACTTGGAAAGGGCCACTAGGAAAGGAAGAAAAGAACAGCAAAAGGCTCTCTGTGGTGCAGAAAAACTTTGTAATACTTAGCAAATAGGACACCACTAGAGGAAGCACACAGAGAACAGTGAACACACCACTTGGCATCAAAATGCTCCTGCATAAAAAACAAGAGGGACAAGGCAGAAGATCCCAATCAAAAAATCTACATTTAGCTCGTATTTATTATTGTAAGTCGTCAAGGACATCGATGAAACATCAGCAGGTCTTCACAGTTGCTAGCAAAGTACTTTCAGTGACCCTCCAGAATCCAGTAAAATCTCTGGGAGAGTTTGTTTTCCAGCTGTCCTTCCATACAGAAAGGGTAGCCCATGGTAATTTCATGAACACTGGTATGAGTTCTCACAACTTCAGTAGGCAAAAAAACCTGGAAAAATCAGCACCGCAGTGACAGGAACTGCCAAGACCCTCCGTCTCAGAGGCCAGCACAGAGCTGCTGAAGTGAAAAGTGCTGTTCAGAAATCACTGCCCAACCATCTGAATGTGATTTGTGTTCTGGTTTGTGAGGCGAACCCACGGCTTTGGCAAAAGCGAGGGGTTAAATATTATTATTACACCCACGTATATTTTACAATAATCTGATAGAGAGATTAGGAGAGAAAAGAGATCAGATGGGACTGAGACAGGAAGGCAAAATGGAATTATATGCCAAACAGACCTTTTTACACAGTGTTTTGCCTCTCACTTTTGAAAATGAGAGTGTACGTTATTAAGTCTTACAGCAAACCCCACTCACACAAAACAAGGAAGGGGTTTCCTACCCACTGTTTTCAGTGGACTGGTTATGGGATCCCAGGCTGCTCTCAGTCAGAAGACTGCAGTGACCCCAGTGCGGGGATGGAGACCCCTAAGAAGGGGATGGGTGGATTTAACCATGGACATTATTCCCCAGGTTATCCGCTATTCTGAAACCCCTGAAAAGGGGATGGAGACCCCTAAGAAGGGGATGGGTGGATTTAACCATGGACATTATTCCCCAGGTTATCCACTTTTCAGGGGATAGTGACCCCAGTGTGAGAATGGAGACCCCTAAGAAGTGGAGAGAGACCCCAGTGTGGGGGATAGTGACCCCTGAAAAGGGGATGGGATGATCCCAATGTGTGCCTCAAGGACATTTAACCTTGGGGAAACAAGTAACTTGCATTTTGAGTTCTGTGTTGCAAGACATGAACCATCAAATGAAGAAGATCTGAGCTGAACTGGTGTTGGTGTCCAATGATGAACTGGGGTTTTTTTCCTGCCTGAAGTACCTACCCCATCCTAATGGACTTTTGCCTACAATATGGAGGGGTGGAAGACGGCCCTGGATAGAACAAGGACTGTTTAAGCATGAGAATGAATAGAGGAAAACTTACAGAATATAAGTTGGACGTCATTTGGTATGAAATAAGGGGCGGAAGTTGTAGTGGCTTTAGCCAGGCCTCAGATTAGCAGACTCAGAGAATCTATGTGGATTGGGAGACAGCTCTCACCTGACTGGGTAACCAAGGAAGTATTTCATACCAGATGATGCAAACTTAAGATATGGGGCAGCAGTGGGAGGTGTTGGTTCAGTTCCATCATGGCTGAACTAGAAGGAGAATGTCTTGCAGCTCTCCTAATGTGCCAGGCCCTGCTTTGGCTGCTGCTTATTGCATTTGGTTCAAACTTGGTTGTAATAATGCCAAGGTCATGGGTTCAATCCCCTGTGCGGGCCATTGACTTAAGAGTTGGACTCGATGATCCTTGTGGGTCCCTTCCAACTCAGAATAGTCTGGGATTCTGGGATTTTGTTTGAGTTCAGGGAAGTAGAAACATTTTGTTGTTATTCTTTCTGTTTCTTGCTAGGTGTCTTTTAGAGTGCTTATGAATCTAGAGTAATGCACTTTGTATTAACTGGGGAGTGGGATGTCATTTCAAGTTATACATAACTTGTGTAAGTGTGTGTATTATACTGTAGTTTTCTCTTAATTTTCTCTTTTCTGTATAAATACATGTAGTTAGTTTCAGCATAAACCTGGTTTAGACTTTTTTTTCCCCTCTTCTTTTTCTCTTGGCTAGTTGGGAAGGGGAAGAACCCTTTTTCTCTATTCTTGGGCAGCTGGCATTTTGCCAGCTCAACCCAAGACACAGGACTCAATCCAGAACCTGGGAGCATTGGGCTGACCTCTCCTGCTCTTCCCTTGCTCCCCCTGGCCCCCTTCTTTTTTAGGCTGATGGCAGATTTTGATGGACAGCTGATTTTGCTGATGTAAGCTCCAGCTGGAGGAACTTTTGAGAAAGATCTTACCAAGCACCTTAAAAAGAACAAAAATGGAAAACTGCAGCAAATGAACTATTTTATAGCGTTTGTCCAGACAAAGTAAGAAATGAATGCAGCATCACACAAGTGTGCCTCAGCAGGTCCTTAGACCACCATCATCAGCTGCTTTGTTCCAGCTACGAAAGGTGTGTTTGGGCTATTTCAAGGCAAGCGTCAATCACTTTTAATCGAGTGAGGCTTATTTACTGACTTCGTATTTTCCTTGGACAAGGATATTACTTGAAACAAGAAAAACTGAAAAGTGCTGCTTTTCTGGTACAGTGAGTAATGCTGGATGTATTCACAGTGTCTCCAGCCAATCTTTCTGACGAGACGCATTGACATAAAAGTAATCAAAACATACAACCACGTCCCTTAACCTCTTTGACACTGGTCCTCAGTTACATCTCAATATGTTGTGAGCTGAAAATGATGGATGCCAGAACTATGAATGCTGAACATGATAACTAACGCTAGTAGTGAAAAGCAAAATACATCAGAATATGAATTGGTATTCTCAAATTAAATAGCTCTGATTTTGATAGCTAGTAAACATATTTATAATCATTCAGATGCTAAAATATGTGCTTCCAGTCCTTGGATGAATAAATATGAAAGCTGTGCCTGTTGATAAGTACTTAAATGTTCATTTCTTTGGTCGGAATACAAATCATACTTTTAACTTTTTTCATTCCCTCCTTTTTTTTTTTTTTAATTAAACAGGCCTAGGACTCTCTCAGCAAGTCCACATCACTGTGACACTGCAAGTGACTATGAATAGTGCACAAAATCATTATATACAATTCCACAGGAGTACTGACAGAAGCCTTTGACACAGAGATAAACTCTCTTCAGTGTATTTGCTACTTAGGTTGATCAATAGCCCCATTAATTTCATTATATATTTTTTAATGAAGAGACATTCTCGATTCAGCATTTTGTGCATGTACCATATTTCAATTATATAAAAAAGCCAATTAGTGTGGTTAGAAGCTTGAGGAGGGGAGATTTTAAAAAAAGGAAACAACAAACAAACAGAAAAATCAAAGAAAGAAGTAGTTAATCACAGTTTTTAAAGGACAATAGATAAATGGCAGAGCAGGAAACAGCAAGAAGGCATGCAGCAATTTCAACCTACAAGCACTTGGAAAAAGGATCCCTTCGTATGAAACCACCTTCCTCACAGTCTGAGCAGGCTGAATTTTACCTCCTCTGAGTTTTGGAAGTGACAGAGCTGACATGAGAGGCAAAATACAGCAATACTGTGCACTTGAACTCAGTAATTTATCTAAGGAATAGAGCGTGAAAACGCAACTGCTCTTACAACCGGCTTCAAGATCTTCTGCAAAGGCAAGCTGGGGAAGCAAGATGCCCCTGTGTCACCACCAACCTGCCCAGCAGCACTAATACTGCTGCCAGGTGCCATCTGAGGTGCTGGACAGAATCAGATTGCTCCCACAACCAGATGATCAGTGTACGAAAGAGGAGCTGGTGAGATCTAAGAGGTAAAGAAGTCCTCTCAGTCTCAAGAGAGGCACCTTACCCAAACAGAAGAAAAAACTCTGGAAGAGCTAAAAACCAAAGGCAGTTTACAAAGCAGCCTAATGATGCTCTAACCACTGTAACATCCCTTCATTGCTCTCATAAGAATTCAGGTGCTTTACCTTCCTCCTCAGGCAAATACTTCAGTGGAATTACAGTACTGAAAATTGCCTGTAAATACCTGACCCTATCTGAGCTACTAAACCTTTGGAAGAAATGTGCACCTTGCTTAGTATTATGCATTAAGTATGGTACTACCTGGAGGTCTCTAACTCCGTCTTACAAATACACACAGTCTGGAAATCAAGAATCAAACTGTTCAGAAATAAACCCATAAAAATCACCCATAAAATGATTAGCTTGGAGGGAAAAAATACTGGAAAAAATAGCTGAAAATACTACTCAGTCTTTTCATAATTTTTTTCTTTGCCTTGTGGTTTTGGAGCCTTTAATTTTCACTTTTATTACATACTCCCCATGAACATGAAGCCCAGCAGAGACCTCATGTAGATAAACAAATCCAAGAGCAAAGATTCTCAAAGAAAACAAAAGATCTAAGGGTCAGTAACTAAGCAAATAGCCAAGAAATAATTAGAATATGAGTGGAAAACACTAACAGCTAAATAAGTATGACTAATACTCTTTTGTTGCTACTTTCTGCCCCGCTCACATCACTTGGCCATTCCTGAATATATCTGCTGCAAAAAAGGTACGTGAACACACAGAGCTCCAAACAGATAAGCACTTCACAAATTTAAACTGAATTTGTGAAAAAAAAACCAAAAAAACCAAAACCTCTCACTCCCAGTGCAGGCATATCAACAGCAGAACCTTCTGTCAGGAAAACTCACACCAGCTCAGATTTGGCCCCAACAGGGCTTCCTCCTTTAAATAGGAGGCTAAATCAGAGCTATAGCTCATGTGCAGACAAGGATGCTTTAGAAACTCACTCCTCTTTCTTCAAATGGCATGATTAATATGAACACAAATGCAGAACTTCACAATCTAAATTAAAATTCAAGAGGAAGAGGGAAAATGTGACACCCTGCATTTTAAAGCATAATGTTATGCAGAGACTGGGCCACTTTTACCAACCAAGCAAGACATGACATGAAGTTTAATAAATATTCAATAAAAAAAGGAAGAAATATGAATTTGATGAAGTTTGCAGGCAATTAGAGCAATTTATTTCACTATTAACATGACAGACTAAATGGAAATCAGCTATGGGTGAAAATGCAGTTTTACTGCCCAGCATTCAGATCGCTGTGTAATTAAATAATGAAACGGGTGAGGGGCACCCACGACTGACTTCTCTAGGAAAGCAACCATCCATCACAGCCTCCTGCCAGCCCAGAGCTGAGACTATCTGAGAGGATGTGTGTGTGCCTGCCCGAGTCTAACACTGCAGGGGAGATTCCTTTCCACTATGCAAAGAACATTTCCCACATGGCCAGCTTATCCCTGCGCTGAAAATGCCAGCCACAGTTACAGAGTGCCAGCTTTAGTTTACTGCTTGTTTTCTTTTAATTAGGAAAAGATATTAATTAGACATTAAGGAAGTCAACATTTTATCTAATTCCTGACTGAAGCTAAAAAGCCATGACATTCCTTTTCCCCACGGACACTCACACTCCTTAGGAAACCATGATTCTCTTCTATCAGACCCTCTAGAAACAAACAAATAACCAGCCTGTGCTTAATACACCACATGCAGCTCTTGTGACTTCCAGGCAATTGGAAGCAGGAGGGGTGCAGATACACTAGAACGTTGCTGCCCTTCTAAATTTGAGCATTAGCACTCCAGTATTTCAAGATAAATTTCACTATTTATGTATGTTAACCAGTGGTTAAATATTTCCTTACCCTTCAAACAACAGGTGCTGCTCTGAACAGATCTATCAACTCTGTTTCAGTCACCGAGTTGCTGTTCCTGACAGACTCTCCAGCAACAGAGCTAACAGTCAGTTGTGTTTGACAGATTGTGGATCTGTTGAGGTTGATAAAATGCTCCCCTTCTAAAACAGCCACTTTGTCTGGCATACAGCGATAGAGGTGCAAAACACTTGCTCTAAATAATTCCTTCTTTTGATTAACTTCCCCCAAACCCTTCCCTTTTGCAAGAGAATTCGAAAAAAACAAAACAAAACCTAAGATTTGAAATATGTCTGTTTGCAAGTTTACATCATGTATAAAGCCTAAAAAGTAGACAAGTTTGGAATGCCTGATTTTTAAGAACCCTTTAAAGGAATTTCCTTTCAAGATATTGCAAAGAATCTTTTTCCAACGGCTCCAGCTGGCCCCCAAAAAGCTACAGATATTTTGAAAATCTATTACTAAAATACCCTTACCTTGCAACACTTAACATACAGATTGACTACTGCCACTTAAAGCCTCAGTGCTGGTCCATCCATTAACAGCCATCACCATGGGAACAAGGAAACAAGCACCAGCGAAAGGGAAAATATTTTCTTAATCCTTGAAAACCTACAGAGATGAGCCCAACTTTCCTCAGTTGCATTTCTGCCATCAACTTCCTGCTAAAGCAACTGGGACTTGACTATACCGAAAATCAATGAAATTACAGCCTGAATTAAGAATGTTTTTATGGATCAGAATTTCAGTTTCAATAAAGATAACCTATCTTTGTTCCAATTTTAGGAAACAAGTTTTACAGATCAATTTCGGACTCAGTTTCAAAAGGAAGAAAGAAGGCCCTGAAAGCTTTGATCTGCTGGAGTTCAAGACAAGTATTCCACAGTGTCAATATTCCCATTTATCTCACCATATGACTACAGATTTTCAGGAAAGAAATCACGAAAAGGAAAGGAAAAAAAAAAAGAAAGCTAGCCCAATGAAATCTACTCCAATGAGCTTAATTTCAGCTAGGCATGTAACAAATTCACCTCTCTGGCATTAAGGATAGCACACACAGCCCAGCACAATGCCACTTATAATTATTATTTGGAGGGTAACAAAATCCTCTGCCTGCATCAGAACAACATGCACCTGCTCCCTAGGGTCTAAACAAATCCTTCCCTCTGGTTACCAAATATTTGAGAAGGCTGCAAGGGAGCAGCACAGAAAAACTACCCACACTGCACCTTTTCCTATCAACTGTGTATGAGCATAACTCACGAGAAATCTCAGGAGTCACCACCCCTCGCTATTAAGAGAATTTTTTAACAGCAATACTATTTTAATGCTTTTTCAATTTGCATTTATCCAAGTGCCAGTGTATTAAGCAACGTTAATCACATGGTTTTGCCTGGGACATCACATTCACATTAGCATCTGTTGAGCTGCTAACATGCAAGACGCGTCACATTTGAATTTTTTCTGACAGCCATCGCACTAAAGAGCTGGTGATGCTTCATTGGAGCCTCCATGAAGTTACAGTGACACTGTGGTTTCTGCTTTGCATGTCCCCTGTGTTTCTTGGAGCCACAGAAAACACAGTCTCTATTTTTTTTCTCGAAGGGTTTTAGCAGTGGTTGAGTGGGGCTTTCTCAGACCACCCCCTGCAACCTCCTTCCAGACCCCCAGGCACACTCCTCAGGGGTGAGTAACAGCTCTCTCAAGGGATCCTGGGAAGGGGAAGCAGTGACCTTGCAAAAAAAGACAATAGAAACCATTCTGCACATCCAAGCATCAACGAAAACCTCAGTCGTTCAGGCATTGGAGTCAGCTTCCTCATTTTCTTCACAAGTCCACTTCTGAGAGGACTTTTTCCATTCCAGATATTCTAAGTGGATTGCTACAGGTTTTGTTTTAATTTGCTCTGTATATGGGATGGATTCATAAGTTTCCTTCTCCAGTGGACAAACAGGTGTGTGTTTGTTACTGGGCTCCAGCTTCAGCTGTTCCCAACCCAGTCCCTCTGAGCTGCTCCAGCCCAGGGGCCACCTATGGCCATCCTGTTTCCCTCGGGGCAGAAATGTATCAAAAAGGCTCCAAAATCGCTGGGGCCCTTTGGATAACACCAGCATGTTGCCATACTGATGTTTCCCCAGGAGAAGGGGGCTGCAGGGTAATATTTTGTGCAGCCCAGGGTCCTGCCGACCTGTTCAGAGCAGCCCATCCCTGAGGTTTGGGTGCAGCCAGCCAGAGCATGGCCCTGAGCAGCACTTTCACAGGAAAAACAGGAGAAAAAGGAGAAGGAACACACCTGATGGAGATACAGAAAACTCTATCAATGCTCCCAAACCCAGTGGAGGGTCCTAATCTGCCTTGACTATATACAGACATTTTGGTGGTTACTGCTGAGGCAGCAGAAGCACCCACAGGGACTCAGGCATCTACAGGAAAACCTGCCCTGGCCCAGGAATCCACCAGAAAACAAATGTCACCGGCAAGTCAGGCAACACCAGAGGATTTCAACCTCTCCCTCGATACTTTGAGCTGAAAATTCTGCCTAAGGACAATCAGGCATTGTCCCTGAGGCAGAGTACCTCCTCCCTCACAACCTCCTGGTGAGGGGACCACGTCTCTGCCCCTCACAGCTACCAGGATGGTCAGTGCCACCATCTCCAAAAGGGTCAGGAGCACCTTTGCAGCAAAATGGCACTGGAGAGGGTCCTGGGAGATAGAGACCACCAAGTCCCCTTTGCAGCCTTGCTAAGGTGGTAGACTTTATAATGAAGAATAAACTCCCTAGTAATGGGGATAAGGAAAACCTTGTTGAGAAACAATTGCCATATCTTCTACAAAGGGAAATCCTGTCTCGATAACCTGGAGTCATATGAAGTGGTCAGTTGGCATTTGAATAAAAGGGATTTTCATAATAACTGGATTTTCAAAAAGCCTTAGACAAAGCCCCATGTAAAAGATTATTAGAGAAACCAAGCTGTCATGAGCCTGGAGGAAAGTGTCTTTTATGGACCAAAAGCTGGTTAAGAAGCAAAAGGTTTGGGGGATGAAGGAAAGCTGGCACCAGGGTCCCTCAGGGATTCATGAGAAGATTGCATTCAGTACCTTCATCACAGACTTGAAGAAGGGACAAACAATGAAATCTCAGAGGTCAAACTAAACCATTGTGGGTAGTCAAATGTCACAGCAATGGTGAAGAACACCAGCATAAAGTTAGAAAGTCAAGTGAGCAGGCAAGGAGGAGGCAGCTGAGCCTCACAGAATAAGCTTAGAGGTAATACATGTAGGGGTAAAAACCTAAATCATGGCTATGTATTTATGAACTCATAGGAGTCACAACTTCAGATCTTGACGTGATCACTGACAGTTATTCAAACCCATTGGCTCATTGTGCAGTGGCCTCCACAGAAAGAATAAACAAAATGCTGTGAATCATCTGGAGGGATACTGTGAAAAGGACAAGTGTTTCTTTGCCACTTCACAAGCCCTTGGTATGTTCCATTCCTGTATGGAGTCCCGGTCTCAGGAATGTTGCAGCAGTTGGGCAAAGGCATCTGACAGGATAAAGGGAATGGAGCTGCTGCCTTGCACAAGGAGAGAATACAAGGGTTTAACTACCCAGTTGGGGGGAGAGAGCTAAAGAGGGTTTGCTGTTCTAAGGTTTACCAAAGCATAGGTGCAGTGGAGTAGCATAAGGAAGTGCAGTTTGTCAAGTGCTGCACAACAAAAGTAGGGGGAACTGATAAAATTACAAGGAGATTAATTTAGAAGAGATAAAAAAAAATTGCACAGGAGGTGGTGAACACCTGGGACTCACTGCTGGCACAAGGGTGGGGAGACAGGCAGTACCAGGTGACTCAAAAGGCACTGGACAAACTTATGGACAATGGGTAGGCAGGGATCTCATACCTCCTCAACAGCTATGGATGGAGTGGGATAGTGTAGGAGAGGCCAGGCTGCCTCCTCTCCCGAAGCACCAGTCCCTCTGGCCATGTAAAAGGGCAGAAAACTGGTCTCACCCAAGAGGCATAGTGAAAGAAACACAGCCTGCTATATGCTAATTAAAAAAACAAATATGATTTTGTAAAAAGTTACAAATCTATGTCTATTTGAAAGACTTCCCTGCTAACTAAGTCTTCGTAAATCCCTGGAATATTTTCCAGTGTTGATGTGTGAACAGTACACGTGTACTTTAAAAGACTCTTGGGTCACAGGGTGGCAGGGGGTAAAGAAAAACAATAGGAGAAGACAGAAGAACAATGTCCAAATCATTAGATCATTCCAAATGTTCAGCTGAAAGCTCCAGCCAGGTCTTCAGTGCCCTGAGTGCTTTCCCCATCCTCGGTATGTCAGTATAAATTATCATCAACATTAATTCTTTTGTTTCTTCCCTTTCCTAACAGATGTAGTAATCTTACATTTGGACACTGGCGATATTTCTAATTGTGTGATGAGGGTAGTGATAGAATTAATTAATGAACCAAGTTAGATAGAAAATCCTCAGTTAATTCCTTACAGGTTTTTGAGGGGTTACTTATGGCTGGAGGTGTTCTTGCAGGCTTCCATCTCTGTCACAGCACCCAGCCATGCATGCCAATGAGAAAATGGGCATTTTAGGAAGAGAAGAGGACAAATACTGAAGCACCCACTGCCACAAGAAGTACTTTTTTAGCAGTAACAGGCCTCAGACAGTAGCTGGAGTCAATGCAAAGCAGTACTATCAGAAACTACATTTCCTTGCTGGGAGCGCAACAGAGTGATTCCATCTGAATCTTCATCTTCCCTCTCCCACTACACCCTGGTTTTCCATGTCTGTTCACCTGATTGCTTCCTGCATATCAAAAGACAGCTGCCTTCCACCAAGGAGAACAATGGGGAGAAAAAAATAAAAAAAAAATCACACGTGCACAAAACTACAGAATATTTCAAGGACAATGCTCAAGGCCACCCCAGTCTGCAGGCACCTGCGTAACTCAGAGAGATGAGCTCCAGATCTGACGTGACTCGGGTGCCCTGAGCCTGTGTGGGATGAGCACAGAGCACAAGTTACACCTTTTGCCAACAAGGAGACAGTCACACAATCCTTTGCTACTCTGTCCAGGTACACTGCTGGCTTTTACAGATGGCCACTCACTGGAGGTATTGTGAACTGCCACGAAAGAGTCTGACACAAAGGAGAGGGAAACAGGGCCAGTAGGAATAAGGCTTGTTCAC
Organism: Sakesphorus luctuosus; assembly: GCA_013396695.1. NCBI lineage: Eukaryota > Metazoa > Chordata > Aves > Passeriformes > Thamnophilidae > Sakesphorus > Sakesphorus luctuosus. The sequence goes on from VWZD01011593.1 coordinate 177,587, forward strand.
AGTCAGGATCAGGTTCACAACCCCTGTTCTACTGTGGAAGTTTTAAAACTTGTTAAATGAATCCACCATAAATAATACGTACATAAGGTTAAATGTCCAGCAAAAATGGGACTATTCAGCTAGTAATGCAGTGTTAGATAGAGCTGTTAAGAGGCAATAATTCTCGATGATTATGTTTCACAGCTTTTGAGATTAATAACAGGATTTACATTTTCAGTGTCTAGTTATTTCATCTGGTTTCAGTTTGGGGTATGAAACTTATTGACAGAAACACACTTTTCTGAAAAAGGCTGTGCCCTATCTCTGAACTCCCAGTTTCAAGTGTTCAAATTCACTACCTTTTGTTGTTTTTAAATGCCTCCTGATACATTTGGCATGTCTTTGCAAAAACAATTACCCAAGCCCTCTGGAAGAGAAAGACACACATACATATAATACTGCAGTGCAAATATGTGACTCTACATCTCTGATAAAGCTGATCTGGTATAACAAGAAAAGAATCTGTATGATCCATCCCCACTGAAGCTGTAATTATTCACCAGTCAAGAACATTTAAATAGACTTGGGGCAGCATAAGACCAAACCAAATGCCATTTCTTCATGTGACCAAGAGAAGAAAGGCTTACCCAGAGTACCTGGTGCTTTTGCAGCCAAATCTTGTAAGGTACAACCTTCATACAAGGAGGAGACCAACCCTAAGCCTTCTCCAACCTGCAGCCTGCACAAGAGCCTCTGGCCAAGCTGATCTCAGCTCTGCATCCTAAAGTCAAATCAAGCTCAGGTGTTTACTTAGCCCCAGCACTAGGAAATAGCATTTAACCCTGCTAATGTAGTGCCAATCATGTACACTCCAGCCAGCAAACTGATCCTACTCTGAACATGCACAAACTAAGCTTCTACAAGAGATATTAAGTCCCCTGAAGCCTCTATATTTTAGCGCCCAACTTCTCTAGTTCTGGTCCTGAATTTCTATTTTTATTGTCATAACAACTTTTTCAATAAGCAAAACCTGTTAACAAACACTGCTCATAGTCTTGCTCAGCAAACCACTGCACTTAGAGGTACTTTCCCTATCCCTCACTTTTGAGGAAAACATGACAGACATCAACATCACCTCTCTGGATTGAAATCAGCTGGATGGCCTTGTGCTATGATAAGGCTCCCCAAAGTTGCCTTTTGACCTGATTCAACAATTATGTATTTGCAGCAAGCAAATACTTCCTCGAACTCCCACTTCACTCTTTTATCATCAGATTTCTCCTCAGTGTACACAAGCTGCATGGTAACTCTCACTCAAGCAGAGACAAGCTTTGCAGCCAATTCACCTCAGAGTCCCCAGTGACTGTGAGCAGGTTCCCTATCGCTCTCGCTCAGAACTGCGCCCACACTGCCCCTGGCATTTGGATAAAAGCAGTTTGTCAATAAAGTGCTGAAAGAAATTGCCTGCTTGGAGTGTGTAGTGTCAGCTGATGGACAGGAACTGAGCAACGAGTTTATTCTGACAACTATAGGATAATTTTTAAGTGTCAGGAAAGAATTCAGACCCAGATGGTCTATTTTTTAAACTACTGCACAAGAAGTAATTTTTCATTTAGCATTCAATCGCGGGCTCTCTCTAATGAAGAGCAGGGTATTTTTCTTTTTGATTTGAAAGTGGCTGTTGATGTTTAACAGGTTGTATAGCTCTAGGCATTATTATTTTTCAAGCTACCAACAGCTTGAGTATGCCTTCTCTTCAGCTGTGGCATTCCAGAAATCCCTGGTTCTAACCTTACATACTGAGACAAAACCCCCTGTGTCTTTGCATTGTCTCCAAGTTACAAGTGATGAGGACCTTCAGAGTGAGTCAGGGGGTGTTAAAAATTCAGGCTACGCCGTCATTTGGTCTAATTAGAGATAGCTGATTTTCTAATTAAGTCCCTTTCAAGACACATTTTGTCCATTAATTTCTTCTTTTTAATCAGTGCTTCATTTATCCTACATATATCTACATGTGTATACATGTATTAAGTGTATGCTTCTACACATACATATACCTAATGGTCATATTTTTACTGTCAATACTTGAAACACCACAGCTAAGAGTCTTGTCAATACCAAAGCTCATTGATTTTTAGGTACTTTTCCCGCATGAGAAGGTGACTCTGAAACAAGCACCAGGTTGTCTTAGGTGAGGAAGACAAATACTGGCAGAAATGACATATTATACATCTTCAAACTGTAAAAAATGAATACACAGCTATATATCAAGCAAGACACAACTGAAAGCACCAGACCTCTAAGGAACAGCTGTAAAACACAAAGCTGGAAGCGGAAAAGCTCCAAACACAAACAAAAAGGAACAAATCTGAAACTAACCTGATTTTAAAACCCCCATGAGTTGCCTCAGAAAACTGAACAGGGTTAGGTTTGCACATTTCACTCCAGGCAGCACCACGAGGAAAAGCACAGCTCCCAGGATTTATTTCCTGTGAAACTTATCCCACTAAACCCCATTTAGCCAAAGCAAAACAAGCAAATGTTTAAGAGTAATGAGCCCCCATTTACAGCCCCCACCCCACTCTGTCCTTCAGTTTTACTGCCGTATTTCTTTCCATCACACTTGGTGTTCACTGTTAGAACACAGAAAGGGAACAGTCTGCTAAATCAACATCTACCTGTCATTAGGGAGCTAGATGACATTCTGTCATACAAGAAGTAAGGGAAGATACAGCTCGATGGCCATCCTTCACCCCAGCAGATGCCAAAGTCAACAGATGGCTGGAAGGATGGCATCTCAATTCGGTTTTGATCAGTGATATGAGTTGGGAAGAACAGCTCTGCCCAGGCACTTCTGCAATCAGATGCAGGAGCTTTGAACAGAAGAGGCACTTCGTGATTTGACAGCACTCCTCTCTTTCTCTCCTCTAAAGGATGTGAAAAGATGGATTAAGACAAACCTTGTGCCAAGCTTTATAATGCACTTCTAATGACATATGCTAGAAATCAATGCTTCTCCAATGTCCTGCCATTTCCTTGGACTTGCCAGTGGAGTGGAAAGCAGCTATTCAATACCTGACACAGATTACTTCTGACTGCCAAAATATATTAACAAATATATTCTGTTGGTGTAGGGTACATACTCAATTTCCGACATCTGCCATAAAAATCACACCAGTATGTTAAAAAAAACAAAGGCAAAAAAAACACCCACCAAACAAAAACCAAGAGAAAATAGAAAGAAAAAAATAAACAACAAAGCAAACACTCAACTGAACTCCACAGTTCATCGCTAAGTCCAAGTGTTCTATGCAGAGGTCCAACACAGCCATGGATGACATCAAGTAATTCTTAACTGGCCCAATGGATCTTCTTAGTCCCCTGATTTCAGCACAGTTCTTTCCCCACCTCTACCTCAGTCATGCCCCTTCCTACATGACATACTTTCTGTAGCTTCTAAGAACAAGACAGAAGGATTTTTCTTTTAAACATTGCTGCTGCCAGCCCTAAGGACACAGTTCATCTACTCTCTGGGGATCAATACATCAGAGAGAGGATGAAAGGAATGTAAATTTTTCTTAACCTATCAGCACCTCTAAGTCTACAATTTCAGCATGTGCAAATCTTTCATTTCTCCATTCATCTAGAGACAGAGCCACAGGAGTCCACCACATAAAATCAAAGGCAGTTTCTCCAAGTAGGATGCCAACTCCCATTCCAGTAGAAGGGCTACACTTGGAGAACTCCACACATGGGTTTGGAGACTACTACTGCCAATTTGAAATTGCTAATGCACTAGCCCAAGTCACAAACATACATACAAACAGATTTCACATTGCACAGGTGTGTGCATTATTACAATTCACACAGAAACAGAATTAAATCATCCAAAAGTCATGGAGAGTTAGGGGGCAAAGGGAGGAAAGCTGTGGGGTGCTGCTATGGGCAAGGTGTTGGCAGTGCAGGGTCACATTGGCAGCTGGTGCAGAGGAGAGCAGCCAAGCAGTCCAGATGTCTCCTTCTGAAGGAGGAAGACAACTGCAGGGAAGGAGCAGAGCCAGCTGCCTCAGATGCCTCACTCTGTCAGAGGGAAAGGTCCCTGGGTGTTTCAGCACAATGCCCCCTTCCCAACCTGGGCTGGAAAGGAGGAGAGGGCACGAGGAAACAAAAGAGACGGCAAGATCACCTTCAAAGCCTTCTGCTAGGCAAGTGATGCTACTGTCCAACAAAATAAAGATTCCACTAAAATAAACTGTAAATCCCCCCCCACAAAACCATTTTGTAAAGATTGGTCACAATGGATCATAGATATATAAAGGAAAGAGATGTGGAACATACCAAGAAAAAGCATTTCTGACAGCAAGAACAAGGGAAAACCCATTGGCAAAAAACAGCAGCTTCCCTTCTGCAGCTTACCCTGTGCTTTGCATAAAATGGTACTTTCACTATTAGTTAAATATTTATGATTCCACATCTATACACATACCTGCACAGACACAGGTAGCTTGCCTTACCATCTAATAAAATGACGCAGGAAACAGAAACTACGCTAGGGATGGTTTGGTTTCTGTATCAATAATGAATGTGTTTTTACAAGGACATTTATGACTGGCAGAAAGGAGGCAACACAGAAACTGAAAGTGACTTCACTGATAGAAGCAGAAAAAAGTGCCTGAATATTCAGCCTCTTGTCATTACATCACATTAAGCCAACCCAGCAGGAACGTAATAGCAAAATTGTGACTAGGTGCATACACTGTATTTCCTTGGCTTTATTTATTCATATATTACAAAGATTATTTGTCCTTCAATTTAAGTCTCTGGTTCTGCTGCACCTGAGGACACAGCAGTACCTAGATGGGGTACTACATTAAGTACAGAGAAATGCTTTTGCCATTGCATAAAGTCACATTTGTAGCTGAGTTAGTAAGAGAAAGATCTCCTATTTTAGCTTTTTGGTGGGATATCGACCCCTTTCATCCCCATTTGCTTTATTGCTGTGCAAAATCCCACATTATCAGCAAGCACACACAAGTTTTTATGTCACTACAAATATATCCCTCAGGATGAATTCACATCACTGTATGAGCAAAATACCACCACAGGACAAAGGCAACCATCAAGACATTGGAAGAGAACTGTTTGTGTTACAGGGGAAAGCACTGTTACTCCTTATGCACAGACTCCGGAAGGCAGGACCCAAATCTTACCTCCTCCATCCTAGGAATTACAGACTACATTTTCCACTGAGAAATGGCTATGACTTTAATACCACAGTTTAACTTTTGGTCAGCCCTGAAGTGATCAGGCAGTTGGATAGAATGATCATTTTAAGTCCATTCCAACTGAAATATTCCACACTACAGCCCTCTGGTCAGTTCAGGGATCTCCTTGTCCCTGCTGTAGGTGATAGGGAGAATGACAAGGAAGATCTATCTTTGGCACTGCTTAAAATTTTCACTAGGAAAATGAAACTCTTTTCTGAAATAGTTTCAGCTGATCAGTATTATTGGCAGAGGAACCTTTACAGGTTCTGAAAAAGGCTTTGCATGTCCAGTTTTCCTTTGAAAATCTGACATCTGAAATGGCACTCATCTGATTGCCATGATGTAAAAGTTCTGTATGAAATGGTGCAGCTGTAGGATTACTGTGCAAAACCTCTACAGCAACTACTTGTACAAAAAAGGCAACACCACTGTGTTCCATAGGTGTGGATATCCAATATTTACAGAGGCATTAATCTGTATCTTTATGGAAATTGGACATCTGCAGCCAATCTGAAAAGGAACGATCTTTCATTCATAACCAGCTCTGCATCCCTAGAGTACTTCAGTTCTACTGTGGGCCACATTTCTGATGTTTTTTCTCTTATGTTGATTTGCCTTCCGTTGCATCCTTAGGTCTCAATAAGTCCATGAAACTACCAAATATGCATGAAAGGAAAAGAGGCTCAAATTGCATTTGAGATCTCAAGAGCTGTAGATTCACATACTTCATTCAACTTCCAAGGAGGTTGGTTACTCAGCTCTTCTGAAAATGCAAGACTATGCCATTGGACCTTGTGATGAGTGGAAAAAAAAGTCCTATATAGAAATTTAATACAAGCACAACCTCCATATCAGGGACCCCACTAATCACCTCCTTATTATTTAAGCTTCTTCACATGTTATTTAAGCATCCAATTCACAAAATACTCCAGTAGGTGAAACAACAGAGGAACAATAACACCCAAAAATCAAATAAAATAAGGAGAGTAACTCAATCAATGTGAAACACAGCAAACATTCAACTTGCAGCCCAGAGCTCAACAGCACTAATAAGGTAGCACTCAGGGTTTGAAGACCATTCTCTAGACATATCCCACATGCTAATGGCATCTGCTACTTGGTCTAAACACGCACAGGTATTCCTCACAGGCAACCTCCAGGAGGAAAAAAGGGTATTCTAGACGGCTGAACTGGAACTACATTGCCTAGTACAACTAGGTAATACACCAGACAGCATGACTGCTGATGTGATGGATTAAGGTTTATACTCACTGTTACCAAACACCAGCAACTCTGACCTGGACACCTAAGGCTCTACCACCAGCTTCATGACACTGGGAATAGCTTCATCCCTCTGTATCTGTGTTTTCTCCTCTCCTTTGTTGCCTTGCTGAGCTATAAGCTCTTTGTAAAGGCCTCTGGTCCCTCAGTGTTTGCTCTACATCTAGTAGAACACAATCTCATCTGTATCTTAGAATGTGAACACAACTTCTATTCCAGTATGTGTAAATACATTCTACATGTGCATAAATCATGCAAGCAGAAAGTATTACTTCTCTCAGCACAATTCCTTTACCCTAAATTCATCATGAAAAGAAAGAATGATAAATACTTAAAAAATTGGTCTTCAAACACAAAAATAGGTAACAAAGGTATCTTAGAATGTTAAAATCTAACCCAGCTGCACATGAAACACACACATGCAGGCTTTAGAGTCTGTATCATATTCATGGCATGCAGTGTAACCATAAGGGATAGCTTTATTAGATGAAAATAAATCCAATGTAAGAGATTTCCTTGCAATTATTCTGCTGCCATTATCCTGGCCAGACATTGGTGCAGCTTTTCAAATTGATGTGCTTAGTTTTCTGAGCAGAAGATCAGAATAGTGGAACTCTATGGGGAACTCAATTACCAAAGAAAATGATTGCTTGAGCATTCAAGGAATTGGAACAACACCTAATTGTAAATAGTAGATTATTATCCAGATTATGGAAGACACTTTGAAATCAACTAAGACGTGTACCTACATATGTCTTGAGGATGGTATCTGCAAGATTTGTAGGGCTCTTCTCCGGCATGGAGGGATGGAGGGGCTCCCTCAAACAGAAAACTAAACTATCACTGTGGCTTTCAGGAATGAACACAAAAAACTAATATATCCTTGCTGAGAAGTTAAAAAGCTGTGAATAACAAAATCACCAAGAAGTTTCTTTGGGAATTGATCCTTTCCCATTCTGTATTCCTTGTGTGGATGAACATCAGCATGTTCCTGCATGGTCGGCTATTCTGCTATTGAAGACTGCTGGTGCTTTCAGGTGGTGGCTACACATAGGAAGTGACACAGCTCTAGTAGGGGAAGCTCTGCTACAGCACAGAGATAAGATGAGGTGGTGGAAAAGGAGAGCCAGAATAATAGGGTTTAAAACCCACGAAGTTTGTAATTCTTCAGAAAGAAAAACGGGACTTTTTTTAAGGGAAATGGATTTGAGGATTTTGTTCAGTTTCTCTCTGATTATAAGCAAGTACCACAGGGGAAAAACCTTAAGGAAACAGTTGAGAATTACAATAAACATGAAAGGATACAGGATCTATCATGACAGACACCAAATAAAGATCTAGCAGAATTTACGCAGGAAGTACACCTAAAATGGTACAAAAACTAGACAAGTTGGTTTGGGTAATGATTTTGAAGTTCAACCACAGAGAAGAAAGCTGTAACAGCAGAAAGACAATGTAGGGAATTCGAGACCTGCAGGTACTTATGTGCAGATTTTACACACGGAAAATACTCTGTGGCACCCCCAAAAAAGGGAAGAAAACAACCCAGGAAATGAGAAACTGATTGAAGAAGTAAATTTGCTGCACAGGAGAACACACTGACAAACCAAAGACAAACCTGCAAGGAAGAAGCAGAGGTTGTCCAAGTTTGGTGTTGAGTTTTAGTTTGCAGTCAGTTTTGTTTTGTTTTGGTTTTTTGATGGGGAGGTTGGTTGGTTGGGAGGGTTTTTTTTGTTTTGTTCTGGTTTTTTGTTGGTTTGGAGGTTTTGCTGTTGATTTTTCCATGAAAATACTATGAGGCAGCTAGGTGGTATTACAAGCAGGGTCTCTCCAGAGATGGAGAAAAACTTGTGTTAGCACCTGGTGAGAAAGCCCCCAGAAATTCCTCCACACAAATGGTTTCAAACAGAGAGAGACAGAGAAAGGTGTGCAGAGGAACCAGAGAGCCCATTTCAGAGGGTAGACCCAGGTTCAGACTCAGAATGTAAAGGTTAAGAGGCCATTTAGTTGTTTCCTACACGTATGTTACCAAGGAGATTGAATAAATTTTCACAAAATAAACAAACAACCCCCAAACTGAACTTGTTGAATACAATGCTGGCACCAGAGCAAGAATAACGTAGGCAGAGTAGACTCAGGTTGGCAATAAGCATTTCCTAACATCCCAGGAATCCCCAAACTGTCCTTCCACAGCAAGAGCAAAAGCAGCAACCTAGCACTCTAAGGCAAAGCATAATAAATTTTACAGAAGGGATTACATGACAAAACAGTTATTGGGAACCGAGGAGTAAACTGCACAGCCTTCTGCTCCCCATCAGGTGACACAACGGATTTTTTTAAATATAAACATACTTTTACCACCACAGCCCCAATTTTGCTCAAAGAAAAAGGTAACATTACCTCATAAAATGGAAACCCTCAATTCATTAGTCAAACCCTAGCTCATTTCTCCTTAAACATGCATTCACAGTAGCCTTTCCTATACCACATTTCCCCATACACAGACCAGCACATGTTCGTTCACAGCTGGTCAAGATGCAAACACACTTCAGTATGGACTTGCTGACCCAGTTTGACCCAGCATGCAGCTAAATTTCATATAACTGCTCACTCACTCTCCTCCACAGTGGGATGGGAGACAGAATTGGGGTGGGGGAAATAGTAAAACTCATGGACTGAGATAAAGGCAGTTTAACAGAAGAGAAATGGAGGGGAAAATAATAGTAATAATAATAAAAACCAAACATTGCACAATGCAATTGCTCACCACTCCCTGACCCATTCCCAACCAGTTTCCAAGCAGTGACCTCCGGTCAGCTTTCCTCCTACTTTATATATTGAGTTTGATGCCCTATAGTGTGAGATATCCCTTGGGTCAGCTGTCCTGGCTGTGTCTCCTCCCAGCCCCTTGTGCCTCCTCAGTCTCTTCTCTAGCAGGGCAGCATGAAAAACTGAAAAGTCCTTGACTTCATGCAAGCACTGCTCAGCAACAACTATAACCTCAGTGTGGTATCGATGTTATTCTCATCCTGAATCCAAAACACAGCACTGTATTAGCCACTAAGATGATAAATTCCATCCCTGCCGAAACCAGGACACTCATCCCTTCAGGAGGCACTTTCCAAACTTGCCTTAGACAACTTGTCAGTAACTCACTTCACCAGCCTTTTAAAACACATCAGAGAGCACTCCATTCTTTTTACACACCCATAAAACCAGAGTTGTGACCAAGCACATTTTGTCTGCACTCTGTCTCTAGGTAGTTTGGCCAAGCCATTTCAGTTATACAGCTTTCTGACACAGAACTGGTGTTACTCACGTGTTTTGAAGGTTACTGCATTGCCTGCCATGTCTTACTGCAGAAAAAAAATTACTTGAGCCTTGAGACTTCAAACCGAGCGCCACCAAGTCCTGAAGGAAAGGAAAACCTGTTCACGAAATGTGCACTTTGAGGTAAGTAGTTTTCATTTGCTGGGGTTTGTTTTCTATGCAAATGCTGATAGATAGCAGAGCTAAAGACCAGTAACAGAACTTCTTAAGTTCTGCTTTCATTTCTACTACTGCCCCCACTTCCATAAGCTATGATTTACACTCCAGAACACAAGTGAGTTCACTGTAACCATATAATGAAACACATACAGTAGTCCATGACTGTGCAAGTTAAAAAAGAAACAAACTCTTCCTCAGCTTTACAGCTGTCTCCCACTTACCCATAGAGATCTTCGCTCCATAACTGCCAGCACTTCCCTCTAATCCATGCAAATCCACTTCCCATTTCACCCTTCTCTGATTTCCTTTGCCTCATGTCACAGAACAAGGTTATTAAAATCTTTCCATGATTTTAGGGAACATCTCACCTACTCCCCACCTGAGGGCTGAGCCCCTCATGCAACTGAAGAGCTCTCCAGCCCCACCCAGCAATCACAGAAATTACCCACAGCTGCGACCAGGCTACAGGTGTGTCAGAATACTCATCCTCTTAAAGGGCCATCACCTGTGTGGTAAGATCAGTGTTCCTCCAGCCTTTTCCTATACTCAGAGAAGCTGAACTGACTGCAAAATGGAGCTTGGCATGGAAAATCCATTTCATCGGCTACTCAGGATAAGTCAGAGATGTCTGTCTGCTCAGCCCTACTCTCATTTGAATTTCTAGCCCCAGAACAGTCACACACTGCAAAAACACCAGGCAAAACCCACTGGCACACAGTGCTTTACAGACACCAGTGTTGGCCTCTTATCCACCTTCAAAGACTTGCAAGAGCAAGCCCATAGGACATGTGCACAGAAATCAGAATAAACAGCATTTTCCAAGCCTATGCTAGCAGCATACTGAAGAAGTGCCATTAAATATTCATTTTTGAGTGGTTTTCAGATACACATGATTCCCATAACCAGTGTGCTGCCTCTTCCTTGCATGAGCCTTGTATCTCCTCATGCAAACACTGCCATTTCCTCAATCCATCTCCAGGAGGCTTGCAGCAAGTATGTATTTGTGCTAGTCAGCTCTCCATCTAACAGAGAAGGGAAAAATCAGAGTAGCAAAGTGGAGACTGACTGTTCATGGCATATATCAGTACAGCAGAACCACAAGAAGGATCAAAGCCAGAGATGAGATAGCTGTGACACAGAGGGCATAGCATTTTTTCTCGCACCTACAGGCAGCTCAAGAGGATGCAGTGTTAACACAGGGGCATCAGCTCCAACCTCCTGATGGTATTTTAAGTCATAATGTTGTCAGACATTTAACTTCTGATGATTTTACTGGAAAACATCCAGCTCATGCTGTTGTGCCACAGTTTTGAGGTAAGGAGAAATATAGTGACAACATCAGTTTGTGTCTCAAGGGGAACAGGACCAGTTCCCAGCTCACCCAATGCTGCATTCACTGCCTGGACAACTGCTTGGCTTGTGCCTTGCTCCTCGACTTGTAACAACACCAGACAGGTTGGCTCACATTTGAATTATTCAGAGAGATTTAGATGCCTCAGGATATATGTTTTTTTCTTTCTGTTTAAGAGCCACAACCAAGGGCTTCTACCAGGTAGTCATTATGAACACTGAAAAATAACTGTGGCACCCTGAAAATCCAAAGAGAAAATACACTGACTTTAAGTATACGAATTCAAATAAAGCATAATTAGCTCAATATCAAACTGGAGGTAAGTAGGCATTAAGCAGATTTTTTTTCCTAAATATCTGTTTCTGGACTGAAGGATCTATATAGCTGCATATTTATATGAGCAGTCCCAAACTCCTATGGGAGACTTTGCAGAAGGCTTGCAGCAATGGTAGAGTCCAGCAATTACCAAGTGTAAGCAGCCATGGACACCACTGGTCCATGAAAGGGAATCACCACTAATTTTTGAACAGGCATCTCCACTTCCAGGCTTATGCACTTTTCTTAAAGGCACTGGGATGCTCTTCAGGAATCACTCATGCTACCCTTTTCCAAGGAAATCAACAGATCTAAACACAGAACAAAAGGGGGAAGAAAGACTTTCATGAGATGCATAACCAGCTGTACGACTCTGAAGCAATCCCACTGGAGCGCCTCACATCTCAAATCCAACATGGCTCTTTCTACTCCACATTTAATTTTTTAAAAGTTATAAATGTGCCATTTGTCTGGCTAGAGCTTTAGGGAAACACAAAGGAACTCGTTGGCAATAAAGTGCCAGCTGCTTCCCTGTAGCTAAGTTTATCACAGTTTAACAACAAACACTTTTTATATAATTTATAGCCTCTGTATGGTAGTTGTTTTTAAGTAGATACCTGTGAAATGGATGTTTCCAGTCTTTGTGCTAAGAAACGTAACAAGAAATGCTGCTCACCAAACAGCAACAACAATAGATATGTATGTATACATAAATGTGTATGTTTACATAGATATTTACACATGAATATGTATAAGTTAATATATGTATATATCATGTATGCATGTGTGTATAAACATACATATTTAAATTTTCACAGATTGCAGCCAAAAGCCAAAGTTTGTGCACAAAGCCTTCCACAGGGACAGGGAAAGCTTATCACTGGCATCAGGAAGACCCAAGACTAAGGATAATCTGTTCAAAGGCTACAGCCTGTAGAAGCTGAGAAAGAAGATGGCACACCTGGAACAAGTCTGGTAGACCTGTATTGGGCACTTGTTGCAGATGGGGATCAAAGACATAATATCAAGATGGCTGACCGTGGAAATGAAACTTGTGGGTCAAAAGGAGTGGCTCTTGAATCAAGGTCTCAGATGAGCACAGCAGTTACGCAACATTTAATTCCCACAGAGCTCCATGAGATTTGCAAATCCACTCAAAGCTAAGCACAAGCCCAAGTGCATTCCTGGGTAAGAACAGCAGACAATCCATTACGGGAAGGTTAATAAGAGGTTTGAGGCTGATATAAATATGAGATGCCACAGTTAAACATCCTTTATGCTTCCAGCATCCATCGGCACTGTCTTTGCCAGCCACGTAACAAGGGTTTATACAATAGCTTACACTGAGCTCACTTGACAGTTACAATTGCTTAGGAAGTACAAAATTAGAAACTGGAGTCAAGGCCTGTTATATGGTGATCATCTCATGACCAGAGCAAAATTATAGTTGTCACAGGCGCTAGCTTACACACGTTGGTTATTTTTATTTTCCAGCCTGCTATTGTTACTAAACACTGCAGAACCACACATCCCACACACAAATTTCATTCAGGTCTACCGAGGGTTTGCTTTTATGTTGGGACTGTAGGGGCAAATCGAACTTCAACTTTTACTTATACCCAGAAGCATAGACCACAACATGCAGAGAGAAGCACAGCTCCTCCAGGGCAGAGGGAGAGTGAGGGGGTGCCACCACCTGAGGCCACTTTGCAAGAAAAGTCCCCAAACCACAGTGGGCTGAAGACTATGCTCTGCTTACTGTTGTCCCTCTTTTATTCCTAGCAAGTTGTCTTCACAGTTTCAAAACTGCTTTCCCCTCCTAAATGACCTGATCCTTGCTCTTATTCTTCTTGCACTTGAAAAGATTAATCAGGGATGAGAGGTTTGTCATGTGGGCTCCACAGACACAGAAAATACCACTCTATAATACTGTATGAACCTTCTTATATTCTTTGAAGAATACAGTGGGTCACCAGAGACTACATAATGAGTAAAATGAACACAGGCTCTGAGGAAGAAAATATGAAGGAAGGACGCACATCTTAGGAAGAAAATATGCAGGAGGGACAACCCAAGGACTCAACATCATTTTTTATGGCACCATTACACAATAGGGAGAGCTGACAAAAACTTTGCATCCCCTAGAAACAAATTAAGTAGCACCTACTGAAAGTAATATTGTTTTCCCCAAGTTTAGTAATCCTGAGTGGGCTCTCTTCAGTTTTTCTGGTGTTTCATAGAGTAGCAGTGCAGTGCAAGTGAAGGAGGCCTGGCCTCCTCATCTCACTGCAGCTGGCAGTGCATGAGGATTAATTCACTGAAGTAACTGCAATCTCAGTGATGCCATGAAACTTCTGGTTTCCAGCCTATAAACACTGTAAGCCCTCAATAGTGTCCCTAAGATAGAACAAGACACAGGATTTAGTTCCAAAGTCATGGTTAATGACAGCACGTCTCAGGAGCGATATTAAACTGTAAACCTTGGTGGGAAAGGCAGTCTCTCACTATTAGAGCTCAGGGTGAAGCCTATGGCCATATTATCTTTTACGTCAGCTTCACAGGTTTAACACTTTCCTCCAAGCCTCTGGTATTCTGCCGCTGAGAGATACAGGGGATTTAATAGACTTAAAAGTGATACAGGCTGGCAAAAATCCTATAATCTTCTCATTTTTTTTTTAAATAAAAGAAAAATATCAAATAAATAACAGAACCTTGGCATGGATCTTTGAGGAAAGATGCTAACAGTGCCAGATTATTTCCATAGAAATGGACTTCACAAACTCATGGAGATCCACAGAACAGTTCATGTCTATACACACTGTTTCTTTAGCCTATTAAATTTTTGCCTCTGAACAGATTCCAAACCCAAGCTTACAAATCTTCCTTATTAAAATATTAACTAACTTCAAAATTTGATTTAACTAGCAGAGGATTCAGGAATCTCATCAGTGTGTGTGGAGTGGCTGAAAAAAAAACAATTGAAGAACCGACTCTTTTACTGACACTCCTGTTTGGAAAATGGCTTGGACTGTGGCTCATACAAGGTGGTCTGGCTTTTCAGCTAGCTGGTTGTTCTTCTCCATTCTTCAGTATTCCCACTCCAACAAATTTAACTAGCAACCTTTATAAATTGGCCAATGAATTACTGTAAATGGAGAATATACTTCCTGTCTAAATAAACGATAGCTGAGAAGTTCCTAATGGGCCTTGTACATGGGAAGAGACTGGCTTTGTTCAACATGCTTGTCATGGGTTTAGCCAGGTGGGCCTAAATTTAGGCTTTAAAATTCAGATTAGGCCTAGAATTGTCAGCTGACTTGAGCTGGGCTTGGCTAGCTAACAGCTGACTTCTTTTAGCCAATAATATTGTATTCCATACCCTGCTACATCATCTCAATAGGAGTAAAATCCAGTGTGTGGGTGTGGCTTAGGCAGTTCTGCCATGGCCGAGGTGTGAGCCGAACGTGCTGCAGCTGCTGCCTTGGAGTGGGCCTTGTTCCCGTTGTTGCCGCTGCTTGCAGTTTGTTTGAGGTTTTTTTCCCTCTCCCTCTTCTTTCTCCCTTTGGCTGGTTGGCGGGGGAGGAACCCTTTTTCTCTGTTCTTGGGCAGTTGGCATTTTGCCAGCTCAACCCAAGACAGTGCTGCATGGTTTGTTTTACCAAAAACAGAGGCTTCATTCATGCAGCCTCTTTAGCCACACCTGTCATGGCCCCAGCTTGGCTGTTTTTCCATGATGGTGTGTCATACATTATTTTCTCTGGAAAACCAGAGGTCAAACCTGCCTATAGGGTGTCGATGGGAGGTGGCCATTGCTGATCTGAGCATCACTCCTCTGATCTGCCAACACATCTCCTGGCCCCAGTCAAGCGTGAGCAGCTGCCTGTCCCACTTCTGTTGGTGCTGGGCTCGTCTCAATGTGAATAATGCATAATACCAATCCCCTGAGTCCCCAAAGCTTCAGCTTGTCTCATCCGCCTCCCTCAGTGATGCAACTTCTGCATCAGTATTTTGACAGTCTGAAGGATTTCTATTGATAAGATTACATTCCCTACTGCTTCTGCATCTTCAAAACAGCCCCAGTGGGCAAATATGCCCCAAAAAATAATGGGAACATACACGGTTGTTTTAACTTGCCCAATTCTCCTGAGTGTAAGTGAAAATTAATCTTGCAAATGCTTTCACACGAGTTACCCTATCCTGAAAGGGATACATTTACCAAGCAGTGTAAAGTCTTTGATGAGTAAAAGAGACTCAGAAAATGGAAGTGTTGGCAATCAGCTGCCTTTATTTTATCAACAGACCAGATACTGCCCTAATTATACCACGCTCAACTTTGCACCAGCATGGCCCCTTAAAAAGCCCTGCCTTTTCCACATCATTAATATTGTTCATGTCATGTGCCAATGCACGGCTACCATCACAAGATAAACAATATTAATGCAAAGCAACAGCTACACTTAAAATACACATTTATTGTCAGATTAGCCCTGCTCCCTGGTTGAGTCACAGACGATCTAATCTACTACAGCAGTTGAAGACAGTGCAAATGCCAAAGGAGCTGAAGTGGAGCGTGTCACAGGGCACTAAGCTGAAGACTTACAGCAGGCACAGCCATTGAAAACTTTGCTTGGAAGTGGTCAGAGACATTGGCATGATTGGTGCAATGTATAGCTCTCATGATTACATCACCAATCTCATACTCACTCTGGTCACTGAACTAAAACTTCCCATTTTTGGCTAAGCAAGGAAGATTTAGCAGACTCTACAACGTGCACAGTGGCAGTAAAGAAAACCTACGATTTTGAAGCCTCCTACTAGGAGCATATGTCACCCTCAGGAGATTTGCAAAAATCTTCATCACGACATCTCAAAAAGCATCTGCAATTAGGAGAAAGGGATGAAAATAATTACTACACCCCTCCTAATAATGTCAGCTGGAGCCAGCTTAAATCTCCATGCACCGTCTTCAAAAGCTACTCCCACAATTCTTTCTGAGCTGGTATTTTTCTGTTGCTTGTAGTAAGCATATTTGTTTGCAAGTGATAGTGATTCTGGCTTTGTATATGTGCCGAGTTTACAAAACACCAGATGTACTCACTTAGGCATAGATGGTATGGTACCATCTCATCTCACTTCCAAGTTACCTTGAATATGGTCATGGACCTCCAAACTGAAACAATCAGGTACTAAATACTCTCAGCATCTCATTTTTTCTCTGGGTAAGGTTTGAAAGTAGCACATCCCTATACCCCCAGCTCCTTTATTGTTCAGTGCATCACTTGGTGTGAACAACTTCTCTCAACCTTGTTCTCAAGCCTTCACAAATGCTTCATTAGCTTTTCTAAAATAGAAATTGTTACAGTAATACAGCTGTTCACCCAGGCATCAAGTTGTGTCGACCTTGGAAGGTGCACGGCCAGTGCTTGCAGTGCGCTGTCTGCTAATAGATCACGTAACACACAATGGGATCTAAGCCAGGCTGTGAATTTTACTTTAGAGAAAAAAGGAAACTGCGGCTTAGGAAACTCCACTTTCTCTCCACATCATTGAACCTGTTCTCCACTTTTTTCCCCCAATCTAATCTACTTTGTTCCTGAGATATCACTTCTTTTGTTCCTCAGATGCCTCTTCTCTGACTATTATTCCCCTCACTTCTTACCTAACCCTTGGCATGTTCCTGAGATAACCATTCTCTTTTGAGGTGTGCAGCTAGACAATTATTAGAAAACAGGTTTTGGAAGGAAGAAATCCCTGCATACAGCTATATCATCACCTAGAGAAGTGCAGCAACAACTATGGATGACTGGGGAAGGAGTACACACTCCTGCCAAATTTCCTAATACAATAGGAAACCTGTCTTTTCCTAGGTGAAAAGACAAATAACTTGTCAAAACCTGGAATTTCTGCCTGAAATCCTATTTTAGAGCTTAATGAACTAGAAATGCCAACATTCCCTGGGAAGAAACAGAAATGAGACCCATCCTGAAACAATGTCAGCATCTTCACTTTGCTGCCCTAATCAGCACTGCCCAGGCTACATCTCCTCTTCACTGCTGTTCTGAAATACAAATACGTTTACAATGGGACACTCCAATCTCATGTTCTTTCATTAGTAGCCAGGAACTGACAATAATTAAAATTACTGTGCCATGAGTAATACTTATAAGGTCTAAAATGTTATTTCATTCTCTACTGAAAGCAATGGGTGAATTTCAAATCTAGGGAGAAGGATATTACAATGCCTGCAGCCACTCCACAAAATGATGGCTGCCTCCAAACCTCTTACCAAAATTCACCATTTAATATGTTAGTTGCATCTGAAAATGGATGTGTGTGTCAAAAGGAAATAAAGAAACTGGCTCAATAGCATTTGGATAAGAAAAATCCCTTTCAGACATTGCTGTTCAACCCCGCAATCCAATTTATGTCATTAGAAACTGTTTCTGCCAGGCTCTGCTTGGAGGATGGCACTACGAGAGGAAGTGACCTGCATTAGAACAACAAATACACCTGGTGTGAAAGCAGTGAACTTTAAAAGCCCTTCAGAAATCCAGAGTATTATTTAGTCAATCATATACCACAGAGCTGCCCCCAGAGCTATATGTCATTTTGATAAATTAACTGGAAAAACTCGAAGCATAAAAAAGTCACACGTGGACCCCAGACTAGAGCAATCATGCTTGAATGCCAGATAAAATACTTCCCACAATAAAAGTCATGCTTGCTACTGTTTAACGTTTAAGATAATTTTGAACCTGATCAAGGTCACTGGTTGCATAATGAGTTTTCTCTGCATCTGGGTGCCTAGAATAGGAGCAATACTAAAAATGTAAACCCGCCTCACCCACAAACGCTGCTTAAGGATTTGGCAATCCTGCAAGCTACAATGTCAAAGAAAAATTGCCAGGGAGAACTCAGAAAAAACACGACATTTTGATCCCTTGAATTTCCCCACAGATTAAAGGAATGCTGCACAACATGTAAGAGGGCAAGATGTGCTGCAGAAAGGTTGGTACCAATTCAAGGCAGGGACAAGAGAAGATTTCTGAGAGGAGAGCACATGCAAAAAGTGTAAATACCCATGATGGTGGGAAGTCCCCCATACCCAGCACCTTGTTTCTCTCCAGTAACCAGTGAACCTAGAACCTTTTGGCAGCCAGAGGTCTGCAAATCCTCCAGCCTTTATCAGGGCACCATGCCCTTGTTCTGACTTCATTTATGGTAATTGTATCACTTCTCTTACAAAGAAGTCCTTCCACCAAGTTCTGATGCCACCTCTTACTGTGAGCATTGATTTAGCACAACTCTCCAGGTGTTGCTGGTGCCTATCAACTTCCAACATAATTTTTCATGTTTGAGCAGGGTTTTAGACCTCAACATAGCACTGCATTGTGAACAGGGATGTGCTGCTGTTCTCCAGAGAAGCCAAGGCAGAGTGGGGAGAGGGTAACCCAGCTGTGTTGTGCTGGGCTTGCCTTCTGGAAGCCTCTCCCAGAGCCCAACTAGTTTCTCAGTGCCAGGTACAGGCATCTCTAACTTCCTGGAATACAGTATTACTTCTCCTGCTATTTCTTTCTGCAGCAAAATCAATAAATAAAGCATGTTACTCCAAAACTAAGCAGAACCTTCACGACCGGCAGTTTTTCTTTCCATCCAGCTTTCCCCACCTGGGTACTGTGGGTGCAGCACAATGGGAAGCCATAGGAGGGAAGAACAGCCCCCATCTCCTCTAGCCATTCCTTTAGGCACATTCCCATGCTTGGGACCACGAGGTGTCAAAGGAGTGAGCAATGCTCAGGCATTGGCCTTTGCAAGAACATAACCTCGGGCAGGGGAAAAGAGAGCATTAGCTTTCACAGAGAGTAAACACTGTGACTCAGTTTTATATCCCAGGCATCCTGACTAATTCAGCCCTGGGGGAAGGAAAAAAACACAGGAAGGTTTTTTTCTACCAACCTTTCTAAAAGAATCCAGTATTTGATCTCCCAATTTTTCTTCATCTGGATAATACCTCTGACACCACCACATTAATCTTATATGCACCCCACCAGTTCTTGTTAGGCCAGGATGTAGGACTCTGCCCATCACAGATGAACTTCAGACACTTAAGGTACATTCAGAACAGCACAGCCACTCTAAAGTCTACCAAAAATTCGCTTTTTCTGATCAGCTTTCCTTGTTGAAGGCTGCTGAGTAGAACTCACTCAGCCTCTCTCCTGCAGGTAGCCCCGACAGCTCTGCCACAGGACCTGGAGCCAGGCTTCTCTTGTGTTTGGCTCAGATGGGTCTTAAACTGAAGTCCCACTTAACTCATTTTTCCACTTGACTGTGCAGCACAATCAAAAACTGCTCTGTTTTATTTTGCATTAGACTCTGGGCATTGCCTTGCTGCTCTTTTATGATAAATTAAAAAACAGAGGGGGGAAATAACCACCATGGCTCTCTGCAGAGCACTTGTGGCAGGCAGCTGTTAGTAGGCATTGAGTTTTATAGTCCTAATGTTCACTTCTCTTTTTCCCAAACCTTCAAACACTGTGCATTGCTCACCTTTCCTGAAACCTCTCCTGAGAGTGCTGCCTGCCTCCCTCCCTCCTTGCCTTTCCTCCCCTTGAACCACTACCCCTGCCCAGCAGATCCCACAGGCTCTCTGGGCTGCCCTAGATGGAAACAAACCTTCCCAGTCTTCAAATTTTAACTACTGTTTGGTTCAAGGGTCCACACTATCCTGTTTGCTCAACTGATACCAGTGCTCACTTTCTTGTTCTCTGGTCTTGAATGCTGTGGGCAACAAGCAATGCAAAGCCCACCTTCTCCAGCTGGTCCTGTGCATTTTTCTACTGCTGGAGGCATGGTCAAAATCTTCCTAAGAGAGCAGCATCTCTCACCCTAAGGCAGTGAAATGAGACCCTTCCCATGCATTTACAGAGACTGTCCTCAGCCTCCAATTTACCTCTTTTACACCAGAATTAATGCCTAAGCTCTGTGGCTTTTAGTTACCTACAAACATTAGAAAACCATCTTAAATATCCTTAGAGCACCTTCCAGTACCCGCAGGGAACAAAGAGGGACTTTTTCAAGGGCATGGAATGTTAAAGCTTCAAGCTGACTGAGGTCAGATTTAGATCAGATATAGGAAAGAAATTTCTCCCTGTGAGGGTGATGAGGCCCTGGCATAGGCTGCCCCATCCCTGGGAGTGTCCAAGGGTAGGTTGGATGGGCTTGGAGCAGCCTGATATAATGAAAGGTGTCCCTGCCCATGGCAGGGGGTTGGAATGAGATGAGATTTAAGGCCCCTTCCAACTGAAACTATGACTCCATGAAAAATCTGTGAAAATAATTCTATTGTCTTCTTCTAGAAATACTTTATTATATTGGCCCTACAAGTCTTATGTTCAAAGAACATTTATTTAACATAAATATGTATCCAAAGAAACAAAAACAATGATGTCTGAAAAGCAACACACACATCTGGTTGCTTTTCAACCTCTTAGTTTTTCTTTATCTTGGGCATCACAACACCAAGGAAATGAGGCTGATATCTCAGTTTTCCTGATGCTATTTGGGATAAGAAGTAAACAAGTACATGGGATTACTTACTCAAAAACTACTACCTTGGGGGGTACAGTTAGTCTCTGGATACCCGTACTGCCCTGCCCACTTTAGATTTTTGCAAGATTTTTTGATCGCAACTGGGGCTGCCTGAAATACCTGACACAGCCTGACTACATCCAGCAGCTTCTTGCATTTTGAATTAACATTGCTAAATGCACTAGTAAGAGAGGGAAAAAAAGAAAAACAAAATAGTGAAATCAATCTGCCCAGAGGCAAAAAAAACCCCATTCTTGCACACTTTTAAAACAAAACTGTGCCCATATTTGGGCTTCTGTTTTCCTGCCCCTCAGCTGGGGTTTGATATACAAATGCCTTTGAAGTGGTCCTTTTTTTCCCCAAGGGGAAGGATATAAACTCTGGACACTCCTGCACAATCCACAGCCAGGGGTGCCGTTAGCCAGGCCCTTCCCTGTGAATTGGCATCTGTGCCGGCCAAATCAATAGCGGTCTGTGAGCACACAGAGCCCGTGTCAGCCCAAGCCCAGAGCTGGCGGCGGGAGCTCAATGCTGCGCTTCAGTCCTAAAAGGTTTTCGCTTACTCTGAGCCCTGAGTAGGTTAAAATAAACCCTGGTTCAGGCAGGGAAGGGGGTGGAAGGCACTACACAAATACATGCATTGCCCTAAGCGTCCTCGTGCTGCAACAAGGGATGCTTGTCTCGTCTCCCTGGGAGAACAGAGCTACAGGATAGTCTGTTTTTCCAGGTTTTACTTCAATTAGAGAAAACTGGTTTGCAGAGGTCTCAGACATCATAATCAGCATGCTGTGCCTAATATTACAGATCTGGATCTGTGGTTCTACTTCAGAAAGCTCAGTGCTCTATGGTGTATCACAATGAGCTCATTGTTCTTGCTACTGAATAGGGGCCACATTTGACTTTTGGTATCAATGAAATAATGAAAGGGCTATTTCCATAGGAAATCACAAGAATTAATCAACCAGAACATGAGGACCCTCATATCCTGCTTTCAAGCAGGGTTTTCCCTTTGAACTCAAGGACATCCTAATTCTCATACCTGGAGCACCACATCTCCAACAGACAGGTTTTCATGCAGGGGAAGAGGCAGTAATGCTCTGCATGCATATATGCTACTGAACTCACCTACCAAAGTCATGTTTATTTATTAATGTTCATCCTTTCCCAGAGCACACTTGTTCGGGGTTTTCTAGCTACTCATTGTAGTTAATAGGCCTTATCTTTCCTACCTGCCTGGTGGATTAGGCACAAACTTTTCTGTAAGACAGAAGCCAAGTAACCATGACTACATTTAGAAACAGGTCTGCAGCCTTCAGACTTTTCCACCAATCTTGAAAGCCTGCTCTGGCTTATAACTTTTAAATTGCATTGCTCTTCAACTTTCAAGTGTAATTAATTTACAGAAACAACCTTCATTTCACCTAAAACCAACTTTTAAAATGTTTCTAAGCTGATGTCACTTAAGCCTCAGGATGCGAGGATGTCTCAGCCCATTTACCCTGGGACAGCAGACTTTTCTCAAATATTTTTCAACATAACTCTCACTTTTGCTTTCAGGGATCACATTTCCCCATGTGATATTCATTGCCCCAAGATTCCTCTGCTTTGGAGAGGATGAGAAGAGGGAAAGCAACAGCTGAACTTCAGCAGCAGCAGAACGAGCTCTTTCTGGTCCTCAGACAGAGGTGAAGACTTTGAAAGGTCTGGAGGGAAAACACATTCATGCTCCTGACAACAAGAATGAGAGGGAGACCACTTCTGGTTGTTCCAAATAATACAGAATGCTGGGTATTGCAGTGCTGGAGCTACCCACAAAATAAGGGGCCTAAATCAGGATTTGAAGGCTGACTCAGCCTAAGCTGGGCTTAAGCTACTGAATAGAAAAATATTATCTTTAACAGGCTTTAGCAAATCCGAGCCACATTATTCATCCATAGATTTTGGGTTCTGAACAGTTCACAGCTCTAAACCTCTTTAACAGCAGCAAGATCCTTGTATTTGTGCAACAGCTTTAAAAAGCCAACATTTGTTTGGGCTTACAAACATACTTAAGTCTGTTCTTCAAACAGCAGTTGATGAAAACATTGCTTCTCAATTAAACTAGCATGTATTAACATTTATTAATTTCCTCTCACTCCTTTGGTGTAGTCTCAGGGTGACAAATAGGCCCTGAAGAAATCAGCCAGCTCCTTATGCCACAGGTGCAGAGGAAGCCCAGGTGTACACAAGCCCTTGGTTCCTGCTGGAGCTGTGGATGTTTTGCAGCAAACTTCAGCCAGGACAGTGGTGACTCCGTGCTCCCTGACAGCAGGATGTCACATGTCTTACCTCAGGGCAGGACACAGCTTTAGGGAAACTGCAGCACACACCCAGGGGCCAGATCCAGCCAGGGCCACCTGATCATCTGCAGCAGTGGGACAACACAAGCACCTGTGGCTGCAGTCCATGGCTCTTCCTTCACAAAATAACCCCCCCTCAGCTGGCAAACTCCCTCTTCTGCCACAGTTCAGGGGGCAGCATTTCCCCCAGTAAGACATCCAACCTGTGCCATAATAGCACACATCATTTCTTTTCAGAATAGACCCAAGCAAAACCAAGGCACTGACAGATATACACGGATTTCGGTGGAGAGAGCAACACTTATGAATAAGCAAAATGACTTCATAGTGCAGCCTGAATCTATGGCACACTGGGAGATACATAGGGGTTCCCAAGCTCGTATGTGCTGCCTGGTGGCTGTCATGATATGGGACACCACCCCATACAGCTCATTTTAACTCCCCAAAGCAGAAAGGTAAGACCAGGTTTACCTCTGATGACCTGAAATCCCAGAAAGCTGGTCAACACACTTGGAAAACCAGAAATGGCACAAAAAGAGGTGCTATGACATTCCTGGCAGGTGATGAGGTGCTACAGCAAAAGCCCTCCAGATACACAAGTTACTCATTTCTGCTCCATCAGAGCATGGGAACATGACAAAGCCAGGATGCACGATAGGAAAAGAACAAACAAAAATCCAGTCTGTGATGTGCTCTAGATTATGACTCAAACATTAAAATACAAATGTAAAGTTTGCCTTTTCTTTTTCCCAGGGAAGGGTTTCAAATCCAGCCCCAGTGTTTCGCCCAGTTCACTGCTGTTTGCAGAACAAAGATGCTGGAGTGTGTAGCGCCAGAAATGTTTCCACAACATCAAGGGACTGAAAGAAAAAGGTGTTTCAGGAGAAAAAGGGAGTGACACGTTTACACATAATGACGCAGGGTATATGCTGAAGTAAAAAGCAGAACTGAAGAGCTCTCTTCTTTCTGCTAAAGTCAAGGAGGACAGAAACTCTATCAAAGTAAGTATCCTTGCTTTCCAGACAGCACCAAAAACTGCTGTCACTGAAAAACAATCTTGCAGATGACCAGAATATATCTTGTCCTCCAGCAAAAGAGAGTGCCAGAGTTTTAAGGTCTTGTTGAGAGTCATGAGAGCGTATTCTCCCTTTCCTATAAAATACCAGGAGAACTGTAAACCTGATGTATAGCATCATCTAAAAAATGAAGGCTTCCAGTCATCAAAAGTAGTGCAATGCAAACTTAAATATTTGATTCCTAGAAGTAGCCATATAACAAGATAAGGGAGCATACCTGTGAGTGCAGAGTAAACTCATAACTGCATCATTTACAACTCTGCCCCCGAGCTCCAGAATTTCAATACATAAAACAGAAATATAATCTCCATATGTTTTCTCTTCAGAACCTAACAAAAAAATGTCAGAGCTAAATGAACACATTTTATACTTATTCAGTAGGTTATTTCCTCTCTTAGATTACAGAGTTTCTTTTGATTTTCCCCAACAGAGGTGGTACTTCCCTGTACCAGCTCAATTAAGGAGGTTGCCAGCCTTCAGCCACAAAACCTCCCTAACCATTGTACCAACAAAGAGGGGAGATTTCGGCCAACTGGCATGACTGCTTGCCATACAAATTGGGAAAGCCAAGTTATTAATGATAATAAAGAAGCAACACAAAATTAGGGGGAGCAGTACCTTGTTCCCAATTAAGTCAATAGCCATTTTATCACTGACTGTGGTGGGATAAGAACTCGAGTCATTGTAATTAAATTCTTTTTTTTTTTTCCTTTTTGAAGTTTGGGCTACAGTATATTAATTTACTGTTCGTCTGACAGGACATTCTGGCTGCAATTTATTTAATGAGGAGAATCAGAGGAAGAAACAAATGAGGCAGGACAGCAACAGAAGGTTCATAGTGGGTTGAAAAGAGGACAGAAAAGCAGGGAGATGATTATCTCCCTAAATGTCTGTAAGAACTGAACTTGAGCAAAAAGAAAGACTTAACAAAGCTGATGGATCTCTAACACGGGAAGCAGTTTGTTTCCCTCAGACAAAATCAGATCATGTGGATTTAGTATGGAGGTTTTCCCAGTATCTGAAAGAGCAGCAATGAGCAGAGAGGATGTCAGGCAGTAAAAGGCTGTCCAGCATGAACAGCTTGCAAGGAGACCTACTCCATCATCAGACACTCTTACATCACATTGGAGGGAAATGTCCCAGCACAGGAAAAGTAGAGATAACTGGAGTCACTCCTTTCCCCCTGCTGGACATACATGTCCTGGGGTGCATCTACACCACCCAGCTCCAGGCACTACACCTCCATTAACTGAAGGAGCTTAGCACTGCCAAGGGACCCGAAAAATAAAACAAAGCAGCACCAAGGCCCCAACACCCACAGCACATGCATTTGGGGATTTATTGCTGACCAGGTCCAACCCAATCCTCAGGAGTAAACGCTTCTAAGCAACTAGAGAACCTTCACAGGGATTTGGAGCACATCATCCAGGGGTGTTTCAGCCCAAAGAAACTGAATACCAGTATCTTAAGGCAGCTCCACAGCAGAAACCCAAGCATAGTAAGTGGGGACAGGAAATCCACTTCAAAAACACACTCCAGATGTAACCCAGAATAGTGACAAGAAAATCCTCTCCCTAGGAAAAAAACACAGATGTATCACAGGGACACGTAACTGCTGGGTACTGTCAGAGGCTGACCTGGCCAAAGACCAAACACAGCTGCGTAAAATTGGGTTTAATTTTTAATTATACTGAAGAATGCCCTATCCACAATCATGTGAACAGAGCCAGCCTGGGCAGATGACAGCATGTACGGCTGCTCAGTAGCCATTCAACAGATTGTACATTGATCCCTGCACAAGCAATCACAGTAATTTACCACCTTGGACACAGCAGTGGCAAGCACTTTCCATTCTGGAGGAGTCCAGAATATATCAAAATTTGTTCTTTTATTCTGCAGTGTAAAGCTGGTTACAGTAACACCAGTCAGAGACTCGGTACCATCTCCTTTCACCCTTGGATAATGTACACTGCTTGCTGTATCAGAAATGGATGTGCTATTCAGCTCTTTGATTTACTTGGGTAATATCAATTCAAGCTGATTGCAACCTACTGAAATGGCAAGTACTGGACACACATTTAAATTAACTATCTGTTATGACACAGTGATAAATTCAGATTGGCTCCAGGACCAGTGTTTGTCTCTATACGTCATTTCACAGCAATGCTCTACCCCACTGAAAACCTCTGGCAGCCCTTAAATTGCTGCTGTGTCCCTTTTCCCCAGACTTAGCCTTTGAAGAGCACTGGAAAATCCTAAGGAGGTAAGAGGAACTGTTGCTAACACTGTCTGGACACACAGAGCTGTTGCTGCTGGCTCATCTTCCTATTAGACACCCACTTTGCCTGCCCCACTCTGGACCATATTTCTACCATTTTTCAGTAAAACACACACACACAAAATAACTAAATAAAAAAACCAGGACATCTAATGCTACAAAGCCAATTCCTGCAGTAAGTCTAGATGGTTTGCAAGGCTGCCCCTTTAATAAAGCAAGCATTAGAGGGTGAGACAGCTCCTTGCTGGGGATTTGCAAAGTGCTGCTTCTTCCCCTCCCCACCTAGACATTCCCTTCACATGCCACCCACAAGCTGAAAACGGACTGGCACTTGCAGTTTCTTCTCTGTTATACTGCTCTTGATTCCAAGCTTTTTGCACAAGGTGTGGGGAGCCTGGAGCCACTGTTCAAATACTCCTCTACAGCAGTCAAGTGACTTCACAAGGGTGGTTTGGGGCGGGGGGGCAGTATACTGAATTTCCACCCTTCTGTGACTCAGGTATGAACACCACGAAAAATTAATTTATCCTTAGACATTTGTCCCCGAAGGCAAATTGGTTTCCCCATGCAGCTCACAGAGCTATCAGAACACCACACAAACAAATGTTCCCCATTATGAGGGCAACTAAACTCTTTTAAAAAAAAGACCAAAACAAAGCAACACAAACCCCACACTTTACATTGCCTGCATACGTTTTCACATGGGCTACTGCTCTGTGTGTTTAAGCAGCAAATATATCAATTCTTCACACAAAGGTTTCAGTTCAGGGACACACTAATAGAGAATTTACTCAGTATGTGGTGTGTACAGCCAGGGACACATAAGAAAAGCTTCTGTTACTCAGGATCCAGCAGTACACAGCAGTGATGCACGTGGCAGCCAGGAATGCAAGGATTGCATTCGGCAGTGTGGTTATTTTGTGAGCAAAGCAAACATGGATACTCTTCCTGCTCCTGCATTGGTCTGACCAGCTCATTCCTATGTACAAAATCATGTATGTGTAGGAGAAAAGGGAATGACCTTGTGAAACTTTCCTACTCATACCAACTAAAGAACTGCAGACAAAACTCAAAACATCCTCTATGAGAAAGATGTTTTGTATGATATCTGGATGTCATTTTGCCTTTCATACTAGAAGTCCATGGTGGAGTTTTACTATAAGGATTTCTGTATCTGATACCTGCACGCTGCTGTTGGAAGAGAACATGGATGTCAGTGCTATGCTCATGAAATGGCAGGTCATTATATGCAACCAGGTACACAAAAATTGCAATAACACATGGTAAGTGAGGAAATATATTAGCTCAGCTTGCATTGCAAATATACGTGGTAGCAGGGTATTAAATGGGAAAATCTTCTTTAGAGTAGATGAACAATTCATGCAGTGAGGTATAAAAGGCAAGGACAGTTATTGCCCGGTTTCCATAAAACCAGAGTCCTTGTTCTGGCACTATCATCTCACCCAACTTTTCTTCCCAGTCAGTAGGTTTCTTAATCCCAGGATGGTTTCCCAAGAAAGAGGCAAGGAATAACGTAAACACAGAACGCTTTGTAGGAGATGCAGAGAGTCAGGGAATAAGACCAACCCACGCTCGTGCTTTTATCTGCTGTAATTTGTCTGTGGTAGGTAAAGAAAATAGATGAGCAATTCCCCCATGCTGCATCTTCCATGGCAGCCCCCAGTGACAGCCTCTCCGCGCTTCACCTCTCCACATCAGCGTGATGCATCGCCCTTCGGCACCGAGCGTGCACAAACAGCAAGTGCTGTCTGCTCTGGGATCATTAGGAGACGTGCCAATGCCAGAGCAAGCTAAGTTACTGCTACCTTTAATTCCCACTGGGTACAATATTGGAGACAATGAGGATCAAATGGGTAACACAAGGCTCACAAGCAAACAGACGTGGGGTTTATTATCGCAGCAGAGATTCTCCAAATCGTGCCTGAAAAATTATCCTCAGCGTAGTCTGCCCTGCCAGGATCTCTCAAACATGTTTTTCTGCCAAAATAACCCAGGTCTACAATGGAACAGGAAGAATACCCTTGGCCTGAAGATTCCTTACAAAACTTACAGATTTCCCCTTATGACTGGATAATGTGGACCCTTTACAATGTCAACAAGGAACCAACTCTGAGTACTTCTTAAAAATCATCACTCACTGAAGGAAAAGGACCCCACCATAAGCTCTGCAGCTGATGAGTGAGAGAAAGTAAAGCTCAGCTAGCAAAAGCAACACACCCATCATGTAGCAGGGCTGGGACATGCATACAGCCAAGCCTTGGGGATGAAACCCTACAAAAAAAGCTTCCCAAACACCATTATGGAGCAGAGGGAGCACCTTCTTCCCCTGGCATTAGATAACAGCAGTGCCTGGGCTTTGCCCATGGGAAAAGACACCTTCAGGAGATGAGACTTCAAAGTTACCACTACCTCCACCCTGGTTCTTCACTGAAAAGACTGGAAAAGCCCTTTTGGAGCTCGCCAGGTGGACTACTCAAAGATTATGGCTTGCGAACAGCAAGTCAGGTAAGCCCAGCTAACTGGTTTCCACCCAGTTGCTCTTGTGAGTTGTTTGTCTCCCATAACTTGAATACAGCAACTTTGCACAGATTTGTTGACAGTTGGTTTCCTGCTCTCTAAATTACTAAAAGAGTAAAAAGAAGCCAATAGCTTAGGAAGAAAAATGCCTTTTATACAATCACTCAGGGAGGAAAAGAGCCTCTAAACTTTGAGCAACACAGCTAGATTCTCCACAAGACAGTGCCCTACCAGTTTTGAGGGACCACTGGGGTCTACTGCTGTTATGCCCAGCTACCTCCACCACCATTACCATCTGCTTCTGGCAGCAAACAGCCCCTGGGCATCATGTCACTCCAGACTCCAGCACAGAGGAACGTCATCTCCTCTCTTGTACACCCTCCTCTCCATTCATTTTCCCCCTTCCCTCTGGTTTCCCTCCATAGCTTTTCTTTGTTCCTCCCTTCTTCCTTCCCTCCACTAGCTACTGTTTCCCTCACCCAAATGCTACTTTCTGCTCATTAGGAACATGGGAGTAGGTCCCTGTTATGCTGTATTTACTTTAATTATATTATTTAGCAACCAGATGTCTTTGGAAGCTGTGCATTCTTCCATGTAGAAAATATTCCTTGACAATCAAGGCAGAAAAAGTTGCAACTCCAGCTGTGACTCAAGAAACTCAAACTGTTTCCATTGGTAGATGCTTATTAAATACCTCCTTACTAGAGAAAACGCCTGAATAAACTTATCAGCACACTTATTTCATTGCTTATGGGGGTGTCACAGGGAAAAGAGGATTTAGAAAACAAACTAGAGCCTAAGAGTTCAATGACAGACCACCAGGGTGCCATGGCCAATGATGCTAACAGCTAGTGCAGGGAAGAGAGCTGCTACACGTAATCAAACACTACACTGAATACCAAAATTCTGAGTTACATTTTAAATGCTAGCATTAAACCTCTTGAAGGTATTGTAATATCATTCCTCAGCCCCTGGAGAGCACCTTCTGCTGGGGAGGTGATGTGCAGAAGTGACTAACCACATAGCAGCACACAGTGAGTTCAGACAGATGATTGCTCGCTCATCCCCTCCCGGCAGGAACAAGAAGACACTGAGCATAGTGGAGAGGGGGGGTGGGAAAGCCCCTCCTCTTCTAAGTTCTAATTTGGGTAATGGCTACAGGCATTGAGGGCTAGGGAACCACCTTCCACCTGATGCATTCTGTGACTTCACATATGAGCTGGGTCTTTGGATGTTTTGATTGTAAATTGTCTTACTTTTATCCAGAGGCCAGACCCTGATGGCCTCAGTTCAGTTTGTTTAATAGTTACTCCATGCTTCCCAGGTTAAAAAACAAAGTTAAGTCCTAGGCAGAGCTTTGGACATGGGCAGAAGCAGCAGCTCTGGTCTCCTGCCCAGAGCAGCTGGGGCAAAAGCACACTGCCTGCACCAAGCATTGCCAGCACCTCATGGTTCTGAGGAGGGATCAGCCCATGCCATGGGGAGATAAATGGATCAGAGAGTGAGACATCCTTCATGCACAGGCCATGAGACAGCTGCAGAGGGGGCAGGAGCCACATGCTGCTCAGGTGATCCTTGCCTGCCCACAGAAACAGGCAATGCAGGGCCATAACACATAACCAGACTTTGAGTAAGCTGGAAAGAGGAGAAAGGAGCCTGACTGAAGAGATGAGATGATCAAAAAGAAAGACAGCAAAAAGGACAACAGCAGCTGTGTGAGTACATGAGCCCACAGCAGCATCTCCAGGAGTGCCTGGCTCCCAAAGTGCCAGAGCCACACCACAGGGCACTGAGCCCCTGCTCCACCACAGCGGTGAAGCATCTGCAGCTGCCTCACTGGGGCCTCCTGTCAGGAGGCTTTTTTCTAAACCAGGGAATAATACATCTCGTCTAATATAATTTACTGCACAATTTCACAGCAGTTCTAGAAAAACTCACCCTGGTGTCACTGTGATTACCAGCCATGACCTCTGCGTCTGCCTTTTGAGCTGGATGCTGGTTTGAGCTATTTCATCCATAATCGAAGCACAGGAGAAATCAGTTGTTTCATTTTTTAATTTTTTTTTTACCCTGAAAGATAACGTCCCACTACCCTTCCCCATCATTTAATAAATCAACACAGGATGTTTTTCATTATTAAATTACATCACATAATGATGCACTTTTTCCCCAGCACAGAAGGAAAAAGAAGTATTATGTACATTTGTTGGGCAATCTCTCCTCGACCTGAAGGTTTTGATAAGGCAGATGCCTGCAGCCATCTGCAAGGACTCACTAACAAGCCGGGGTTCCTTGTTGGCTGGCACAAGCCCATTCCCTACTTCCCCACAATTCAGGGAAAAGCAGCAGAGGGCTGGAAAGCATTGCTTTAATTATCAGCATCAGTCTCCTAGACAAGGCACTTAAGAGCTTTAGCTGCTGTAAACACTCCCTTGATAGCAGACACGGATCAGTTGAAAAAGGTTTTGGGGGAGGGGGATCTCAGGGGCGTAGAGATGAGTCTGGGGAACACACAGCTCCAAAAACACCCTGAAAGGCAGCAAGAGTGCACATGAAAAGCCTCAGCTAACTTCATCCTGTTGTGATGAAGGTCCACCAGGGATGTGTTTGGAGCAGGTAGCATCATTCACCTCTCCATATTTTTCAGAATTCTCCCCCAGTCCTCAGCAGCTCATAGAGTGGAACCTCCTGAGCCACAGGTTGCTTCTCTGCATTTAATGACTCTCTGTGGAATTTTCTTCTGTGAATGTGTTCCTTGCTATATTTCAAAACATGTCATGGATTTGAGTGGTGTTTAAATGAACTTGGGAACTTGGGCTTACAGCTGTCACCACCATAAATAAGTGATTGATTCCAGCAATGAGTTGTGCCTACTCCTGTTAAGAGATTAATTTGGCTCCCACCATTCACTGCAGATAGACACCTTGAAGAGGTGGCTGGACTTTGTGCCTTCTCACTTCTGGGGCCAGTTCTCCACTTTTGGCAAAAGCATCATAGCAGAATTCAACCTCCTCCTGTTCCCCTCTCACAGCTCGTCAGCCCTGGAAAACCACAGGGCGACAGCTTTCCTGGGGTGTGATGAGGAGATAGGGAAGGAGCCTAAGGCCCTTCACCTGCTACAGGTGCTCCACTGGAAAGCCATTTCCTTGGAGGTATTTGCATGGGTACATGCACACACCTCTACACATGGCTGATGCAACCCAACATTCCAGGACAAGATCAAGAAAAATGTCTGAACAGCACTTTGTAGGTACCACTGAGTCCCACCTTCATCCATGTCAGAACACAACAACCACAGCACAAAACTCACAAGTAAACAGGCTGAAGAAATCGGTCCCTAAAACTCTACCCCTCTGCCCACTCTCCTTGCTTTGCACCTATGTTTGAATAATAAATTTATTAACTTCCCTGGTTAAAAAGAGAAAGAGTCAAGCATCAACAGTAGGGACATTTTAGGCAGATATAAATGTATTTTCAGTCACAACCTACAGGCTACCAGTTTCTATGTGCCAACCATGAAGCTGCTTTTTGCCTGGTGATTAAGAGCTTCAAAATATTGCCTGTTAACCAACAATACCCCTGTGACTTTTATGCTGGTGAATCCTGCAATCAAGCTGTGTGAGCATACGTGGGCTTTCACATCTCCCGTAGCATGGTGGCACATGTTGGCCTGCATATACGCAGTAAAACAGCAATACAGCTCAGAAGGTAACTCTGAGCTCTTTATTCTGAAGGCAAGCAGGTGAAGATGAATGATGATATATAGAAAAGGGGGAGGCACCTGTTCCTGCTGCTGCCAAATTTCCCCGTGACCCATTTTTAATGACTAAAGGATCGCACACGGATCTTGACTTTTAATAAAGGAAATGCTAAAACAATTAAACCATGTCGAGAGACTCTAAAGCAAAAGAGTCAGAGAAATGTCTTGAAGCATCATGAAGAAAAGCTGAGAAATCAGTGCCTGAGATGGAGCTGCCACATCCCCAGTGGTCCCTCAAGGCCACCCCCCACACCACTGCCTCTGCTCTCTTCCCAGGTACAGGGTGTTTTGACCAAGATTTTTCACAAATGCACAAAATTCTCTTTCTCAGGTGTTTCCAACTGGATCTTCTACTTTTTATCTATTAAAAACAACAACATGCACTTCTGCCTCAAGCCTCTTGACTCCTGCTAGTGAGGCTGCCTCAGTCAGCAACTTCACAGGTTGGGGCAGCCTGCTTTTGGGAAGGTAAACACTGCAGAGAAGATCGAAAAAAGCTGATGAACAAATACACATTCTCCCTTGAAATTTCTATTTTATTTTCTTCTTCTTTAGAAGAACCAACCAAACCAATTCCTTTCCCCCCACCCCTGCAAAGTCAGCTAAATCGGCTTCTCTAACACTAGTTCATCACCCCAATTTATTATAGACAAATACACTGTAGCCATTTAACAGGACCAGAAGCATTGTGTGGCTTCTTCCAGGATGGAAATGGGACCAAGACCACAAATACAAGGCTGGGAGCAGACCATACAAACAGGACATATCAGTCTAGGAATGCAAGGAGAGGCCAGTCCTCCTGGGTCAATTCAGCAACTACTAGCCTCATTTCACACCTTTACAGCTTCAGAAAACACAAATAATATGGTTAACTTCCCAATACATCTTCCCCTTACCTTCCCTACCCCATGGATCAGATGTGACACAAGACACACTGCAAGGGGCTCCCCAAGACCTGTGAATCACTGTGGCAGACGTACACGACCAATGATTGGGTGCTATAGAGGAGAGAAATATTTTATCTGAATATAAAAGACACAGGTTTACCAAAGAGAGTTCACTCCAAAAGAGAACAGCTTTATTCTTGTACCTTTCTACCACTACCCTGAATTTAATAATCTCTGAGTAGCTGGAAGAGCAAAAACATTCTCCAGGTTTACTGGGGAAAAACTGCCTTAGCCAAGCCACTTCCATACCTTCTGTAGTTGTTCTCACTTTGCTTAAAATGTGTCCAACTGCTTTGGGGGCGTAGTTTCACAGGCACAGGTTTCTCCATAAAACTACCACCAGGAGCATGCTAAACCCCAGACTCCTGCTTAGAGCTCAGTCCTGGGCATGAGCACACTGCCAGGCACACAGCTTTGCCATAAACGTATGAGGAAAGCAGTTAGTTTTCTCTGATGTAAGACACCTTCCTTCCTCCACTTTCTCTGATAATTTGATGCTGTGCTATGACACAAGAGTGTCTCAGTATTTTATAGAGCAGCTTAAAAGTTTACAAAAAAGCCCCACCCTGGTGTCAGGGAGACCTCCATTTCAACAAGACTGGTGTAACATTTCCTTGTTTCTCTACCACACTGTATCATCTTTTTTTCGTTCTTTAAATGCATCCAAAATTTCATGCTCTAAGGACTAGGACAAGGTGGAGAGCTTACCCCTTCTACAAGCACCTTGATGGGCCATTGCCACTTAGGAGAACGGGGCTGATGGTGTTACCTGCAGGAGTTATTTAATCCATTTTGAAAAGGTTAGGACAAAATTAAGATCAAACTTTCATATTCTTCACACTTCCTTTTTGTCTTTTTTTAGAAAGGTATTTTTGAGAAATTATTGCTGCAATAAAGGAAAGGACAAATACATGTCAGTAATAGAAAACAAATTTATATTCCTGCTGTGACAAATGGGCCGTGCCGTGGTGCATCCCTGGTCAGAGGGGACGCCCCAGTCTGGCCTCCCGTAATGGCAACTTCTCATCCTCTCCTGCCAGGCCAAGTGTCCACCTGGAGATTTGATATTTGCCTTCATGGCTGGCTCTTAATCGAATAGGGTACTTTTAGAACGAAATTACCATGGCTGTATTACAGATATGACACATCTCACTTCAAGGGCATAAGCCAACCGTTAAATGGTGGACATTAGAAAGAAACTTTTCCTTGCAAGCAAATTATTACGTCCTGACAAAGCCACTCACATTTCTGCTCGGAGAACAATACTTTTGCACCACACTGCCAGTCTCCCTGTTCACCTGCATTCCTACCTGACACTGCTCTTTCTGTCCACAGGGGAGGGGTCTGCAAGCTCCAAGCCCCCGACCCCTCCTGCAATGCATTTCCCTTTGCAGAAAAGAAAGTAGGGGTCACAACAAGGACCATGGGAGACGACAGGACTACTTATATTTAGCAGCTCAAACCCACTTCCCAAAGAAGTGGTTCTTCAACACCGACTACACATTGAGGAAGCCTCAAGAGCTTCACCACTGCCTTCACCTCCACCAGGATGAAGCTCCACATTCATTTCTGGACCTCAGAGGCACTAGGTTTCAATTCTAGGGGATGTGTTGTGGTTTGAGAGGGCTCCTCTCCCAGGAGAACACTACTACATCCATGTGTCATAGCTGTTTCTTACAGCCACTTTTTAGGCTCATGGAACCACCCCCAACTTGCCCTAGCTGCTGCCCATCAGCCCACATGCCCACCATCAATCAGATCTGCTGCACAGAACCTCCAAATGCTGTGCCTGGGAAGATTTAGGAACATCAGAACAAGGAGGATACACCCCTTCCACGGCATTAACTTCATTTAAAATACCTTGAAACCTCCATGGTGGGACAGGCTGCAGATGAATGCAGTCCTGTTGCATGCACAAGGTAAAGCAAGTGGTTCAGCTGAGGAGGCACAGACTGAGCTACACAAGATCAAGTTATGAGTTATCATTTTTAGTGGCATTTCTGTGTTGTTACTTTCAAATTACCCATTATCCCAAGTTTTCTTTTCCTCCCATCTTGAACATAATTCAAAAATAACTTGATTACACACACATCCCATCAGTAGCAACAGCACTGAAGAAAAAAAATGTTTTCCTTGTTACTGTCTCAGTGCTCGATTTTCCAATTTGATTTTTCCATGCATTTAATACAGCTTGTTAAGTAGCAATATAATCAAGAATGACAAGTACAAAGACCAGTTTTACAGTGATTAAATCATCTCTAAAGAAACCAGCAATAAAAAGAGTTGGAAAGAGAATCTGATCTAGCTGGAATTCCAAGTGTTTTAAAAAGGATGGACTTGTTAGAAAGGGCACTGATTAAGTCAGCTGAAACACTGTATAAAATAATTGGGGGGCAGGGGGGAAAGGAATGGTTAATTATTGTATTATAAACACTATTACTGCAAACCTAAGTATTTGCAGAGATTATGGTTGAGTGTTTGCTTTTCCAGTAATGAATCAGCAAGATTTCTATCTGGAACAATATGTGTTTATAATAAATATTCTATTTAATAATATAATAATTATCATTATATTAGGAGAATATGGAAAAGGGAGTGCTCCTTCTCCAACACCTTTCTCTGCTAAAAGGAGCTATTGGGTGAGGACAGTGGTATTTCTTCCTCCTGGTGAAGCTTCTGGAGATCCAAGAATACAGAACCACATCTGAGCACCAGCACCTGCACCTGCACAACTATTGATTCTCGTTCCTTCACCAACATTACCTTTTTTAATTAACAACAACTGGAATATCTCTACATCTACAGATGTGAGCACAAGGGATAGTTGCATTACTTTTCTAAAAGTATTTCTTTCTAAAGGTTTTAAAAGTAGAACATTCTGATGTTAGACAAGTAAATGATTAATATGTACAGAGTTCTTAAATATCGCAAAATTCAGATTCTTATAACCCATCTCTCTGATCACCTTTTGTTTTTGTCACTATTTTACTGTACTGTTTTAAATTTTTGTTATAAAAGCCTACACAGCATTGCTAGGCAGCATTACAAATGACAGAAGTTCAGAAGTTAATCTGCATTATGTCCTCTTTGAAATGGCCCAAGATCCAGTGCCACATGCCAGCAATCAAAGTCATGTAGCTGATTCTCATATTTAAAGGGCTGAACTCTACTGCCTATGGTTTGGGGGTAGGTGGCACTTCTCAGGCAAGTCAAAGCTTTGGGATTCTCACATATTATCTCAGAATATATCACAGCAATCAGATCTTCATTATTCTTTAAATATTCGCGTTAATGTCAATGACAGAAAGCCACAAACAGCCAAGCTGGCCAACACAGAGATCATCTGTTCAGCAACAGATATGTTGGGAAACCGTTTTGACTGTGCAGATTCTATGTGTACTCTTATTTATATAAATATTTAGGCACACAGACACTAAATCACTGCATTAATTTCAGGCATGTTAAAAAAAAAGGAAATATAAAAGGATGCCGACTTCGAAAATCATAGATGACACAGAAGAGGCTTACAAAGGAGGGGTGTCATCCTTCCCCATGTTTTGCATGGAACTGCCATGTCTACAATCCCTTACCTAATGGAAAGGTGAAAGGAAAAGCTGGGAAGCAGGGAGAAGGTAAAAACTGTCCCAGTACAAACCCCCAGCAAACCGAGAGCAAGAAAAAACATTTAAATTAAAGGAGAATAACAGGAGGACTAGGGAAGCATGGAAAGGTTTCCCACAGCTTCCTTCTCTCTGGAATTCCTCTATAACACATGTACCATCTTTTCATTCTATCCTCCCACCTTGGTTTTATGTAATGCAACACCTTTTCCAAATGGAGTGGTTCCCAAAGAAACTCCAGCAGTTTTACAATGTAGAAGGTAATAAGAGAAGCCAACGTGCCCCCAGTGTGGGACTGCTCAGATGTGGTGAGATGTTCACCTGCTGGATTCAGCCATAGGTTTGGTGTTTCCATTAAACACATAGAAAAGCGTAACAGTGATAGCAAAAGTCTCACTTCCTTAGTAAAATGTAAATACATACATGTATGTGTGAGTGTGTACCTATGTATGCACAGTCTGTGATAGCCCACACTCCAGTGACTCCCTGTCCAGAGGCACAGGGACCGCACTGGCCCTTGGCATCCCCCCACAGGGACCAAGCAGGGATGCTTCCAGGCTGGGGGTACCCAGCCTGTGGCTTGGAGCTGCCTTTGTCAAGTTCTCGTTTGCACACAACTCCTGCTTTCCACCTATCTCAATCGTTAACTTCAAGAATACTGCACAGATGACAGGAAAAGGGCTTATAAAGAAAATAGACACATATTTGTTTGCTCTGCAAGTGGAAATTACAGGATTAAAGGCATTTGCGTGAAAACAATACTACAGATGATCTGGAAGCTGTTTTATTTTTTTAAATCCAAAGAGTGAAGACCCAAAGGTATGCACTATGCCCTGCTAATCTACCAGCTATTTGAATATCCTAATCCTTTACTTTGCCCACCTCTTTCTTTCACTTTCCTACACTGGTTACTTACTGCGTCTTAAGCAGAAATATTGACCTTTAGCACAGATCTCCTTTCCCACTGATAAAAATATTTACCTTGCAACTTCATGCTGCTCCTGGTTAGCTGCAGAGATACTTCTGGACCTCAAATCTGGATAATTGCACAAAACCAAAGTGAATGAGCAAACACTGCCTTGGATTACATGGACCAGCTCATCCTCAGACATACTAAAATCCAGCAGCAACTGGGGACCTTAGGCAAAATTACCTGAGTCCCTTTCACAATTTGACCGGCATAATGTTGTTTTCAATGTCATCAAGGCCTGCTCACCATCCAGGGAAAGCAGAGTCACAGGTTCAAAGATACTGTGCTGTGAGTTGTTGTTCCAATTTGATGGCTGCTGCCTTCTTTCCCCACCTTGTTATTTTGGTTATTCCCCCTTCAGTTATATCACAGTGAGACGCTAACAAGCTGCCAAATGAACCCTTTGGAGAACATAAGGATGTTACATGCTTCGTGATTCCTAAAGAGAACACTCTGTATTAAGGATTTTGCGTAGTTCCATTTAACTCTTGTGTACTGGCATTAGGCTCCCACAAATGTTGACTTCACACAAAGCTGTGCCCTCTGCTTGCTTTCTGCATCCTCCACTCAACCTCTGTTGCTCCTTCACTGCCTGAGGCAGCCACAGGAGCAGGTATGTGAAGGGCAGCTTAGGACATCTATGGTGAACTGAGGGCTGCAGCGTTCCTGCCAGTCATTGCCCAAAATAACAATTGTCTTCAGATTTTTGGCTCAACAGCAGCTCATTGCTTTGGGAGCCACATCTGTCAAAGCCACAAAATAGCCTTCCCTGAACTGAGAAACAACGTTTTCGAAGTGCTACTATTATTTTCTAATAAACCACACTTGTCCAAAACTGCAGGGTATGGGAGAAAATTACACTAATTTATGCAGAAGTCAACAATATAATTGGAATATCATTTCCACCTCCAGTCGATTTTCAAGGTGGTAATGGAAATCAATATGCATTGAATGGGAAACATCTGGTAGGACAACCCAAAGAGAGCGGCTCAGAAAATGCAACAACTGAAAAGAGACTTGCCCAATTCTGCTGCTGAGGTGAACGCACACACCATCACCACCACCCAGACACAGCCCTGTACAGAGGCTGTCCAGAAAACAAGGACTGTTTTCCCTATTCAAACTCAACCCAAGAAGAGAAAAATGCAACAGAATGTTGCAAAAGTGGCACAGCGACCACACCAAAACAAGTTCTGTGAGAGAGATGAATGACTGGGTAAGGACCACTGGTGGCAGCAGCAGGAAAAACAACCTCCTGGAAATAGTTTTACAATGTGTTAACCTCCATCTCATTCCCTCCTCTTCCCAGTCTCT
This sequence comes from Sakesphorus luctuosus, assembly GCA_013396695.1. NCBI lineage: Eukaryota > Metazoa > Chordata > Aves > Passeriformes > Thamnophilidae > Sakesphorus > Sakesphorus luctuosus. The sequence continues at coordinate 217,699 of VWZD01011593.1, forward strand.
TTCTGACACTGAAATACATTGTGGTGTATGGGGGTGGACTCTTGTCGCCTCGTTGATGGTGTGTGCTGAAGGAATCTGCAACGATATGGTGCTTCTGCCTGGTTTAGGATTCTCAATCCATTAACCCAGGAGAAGTGTGTGCTCAATGTCTAAGCCTGACCATGTGGTGTCTGAGAGCCCAAGGAAGGACACACAGGAACCACAGGTCAGGGCAGGAACAAAGAGGCAGTTTATTCAGGGGAACAGGTTTATAAAGGACTTGGGGGGGATACAAATGCTCCAGTAAGGGACAAGAGGGAAGTCTGGCTTTGGGCCAGTAAGAGTAAGGGGATTTACATTCAATGGGAGAGAGTTCCAGATCACTATCTGTGTCCCAGCCCCCTGGCCTGGCAGGGGACTTCTGGGAAGAAGACAGTGACTCTGCAGTTTTACATTAAGTACATTCAAGCCACACTAAAAACATCAGTTGTTAAAGCATTCTCAGTAGATGGCTGCTTTTCTTCATCAGCCCATTTCTGGCATGACTTCCTCCAAGCCATGTATTGAGAGTGCATTGCTGCAGTGGTGCACTGGATAAAAGCATTTGGACAACACTCAGGCACACGATGGGAATCCTGAGGTGTCCTGTGCAGGGCCAGGAGTTGGACTCAATGCTCCTGATGAGTCTTGTCCAGCTCAGCATATTCCATGATCCTTTATTCTATGCTTCCTGCCACAGTACTGGCAGACTACCGAAATTTACTTGAGGCACTCACCCATTACTCATTTGAAGCAGAGAAATCGAACAAATCATCATTTATATGTGTGTTTCTGCTGTAAAACCCACAATTCCTTCGGCTAATAATCAAAAAGCTGTGTGGAACTATAGAATGTTTTTGACCTAAAAAATCCTACTCAGTTACCTCTTTCTGCACCACTGCATCTAAAGCTGAGAGCACACCTTGCATGAGAAGCATGGGGTACCAACCTAAAACCTGGAAGAGGGAAATCCCTACTCTGCTTCAGGAAAAAATATGCCTTTTTCACTGTTATCACTGCACCTGTGAGGCACAGTGTCAGAGCAGGAACAAATCCCACAAATGCTGGGATTATGATAATCTCTTCTTTGAGGAGATTTAATGAAATCAACTCTTTCTTCCATATAGAAAAAAACCATCTAAATGATAGGAAAGTCTCATAATAGCTGCTGTAATGGAGAAGAAAGACAGCAACAATTTACATTAGTGCTCCAGATGATTTCTAAATGTTTTTTTTCATAAAAATCATCCTCCAAGGACCTCAGATAATCAAATAAATGACATTAGACCGACCAGTGGTATAGAAAAGACCTCTAACCTGGCCCCAACAAAGGAATATTCCTACTGCATTCATATCTTTTTAATAAAAAAGGTTGCTGGAAAGAGAAGCCTTGATGACTGTTGTTGAAGGAAAGCCAGTTTGTCATTAGTACATTGCAGACAAGCCATTTGAAATTCTGGATTCTGAAGTATTTTATTACCAAGGCCAGTGAAATCTTGGATGAATCAATATTCTCTGTGCATCCACTGCACAGTTCCAAGCTGCCTGTCTCCTGATTTCATGGCTGCACACATATCTGTCAAGAACTCTAAAAACTGTACAGAGAAGATGTATGTATGTAGAAAATAATATTAAAAAAAATTAAGTCTGCATCAGTTAATCTTTTCTCTCCCCACTCCTTATTTCCCCATGTTCTTCACCATCTTCAACATATTCATAGCACTTTCTTCATGTATCTAGAAGTTTGGTTTCTTATAACCCATTTCTTACTCATTTCAGGCAGCAAAATCTATTTACTCCATAATACAAACCACCCAAAAGTCACCCAGCAAAGTCCTGTACAGAGCTGCTCTGACATTTACAGCAGAAAAAAACCCAAAAAAAGATCTTTGTTGTCATATTCCTTTGGATCATCTGCATCTATTAAATCTGCTACAGGATCTTATCTGGAGCATCTCCTCAAAGCCCTCTGATTATAGACTTGTTCTAAGTTATCTTGTGCAGATTAAAGCTATTGAGATGGAGTGTTCATATAGGCATGGAAATTTAAGGCCAAGAATGACAGCACCCAACACAAGCAATATAAAAAATGTAAACTTTTGGGACACCCAGCTATCTGAGAACAGAAAGCAAATCTTGGGGATGGCGCAAGGTAGTAAGATTAGAACACTTGCAGTGGTAACAAAATGGGCAATTAAATGAGTTTTAATGCTTCCATGATTACTTAGTAGGATCTGTAGAAATGTCACACCAGAATTCAGCTCAGCAACCACACCAGCAAAACATGGTTCTGATGAATTATGGGAAGGAGTTAATCAATCCGGTGTCATTCATGAGTTAAAAATGAACAAGGGAACACAGGTGTACTCTGAGCTGGAGCATTATGAGGACACTTCCACTTTAGAGCAGGCTCTTACACTGCAGCCTTTCAGGTGATGCCAATGTTAGCCCAGCATTCCTTAAAAAGAGCTTCCTTTTCCTGCTCCCCAAGTAGACAGCAGAACTCCATACAACTTCCACATCTGGAAAATCACATCAGTTATGAACTCGTATAAGAGAAAAAGCATCACTATTCAGACTTTCTGAGCTTACTGTTTCCTCGGGCAAAGTCGGAAGCTCAGACTCGGTCTTTCACTCAAGCTGGACTTAATTGTACTAAAAAAACAAAGCAGAAAAACGTGCTGTTTTACTCTCCTTAGCAAAGCACGGGAACTAATGATTGTGCTTACAATACACTAAAAGGAAGCCAAATTGTTTAGGTAAACACAAAGACCTAACTATGGAGAGTTTAGAAAGAATACGGTCAGCAGTTCATCATCTCAGAGTCTTTGGAAAGCCCAATAGTGATCACTGGGGTATTGCAGCAAAGACTAGAGTTAGCAGTACAGGATTTCTGTCTTCAGCTAGTTTTTAATTGAAAAAAAAGGCACCATAAACATTTCACTACCTGAGCAGGCTGTGGGTGAGCTACACTGGAGCTCACGACATGTCTTTGCTTATTAACATCACCAATGTGTGGTCTGGGACCAGGCTGAGGGTCCCCACTGCACAGCTCAGCCCACAAGCCCTAAAGCCATCAATCAGCTACAGCAAAGCACAAAAACCAGAGTCACTTTTATTAGTAAATCTCCAGCACAACAACGTAACGATGATGTTTGTGTTATGGTTTCTGTAGAGTCCTGGACAAATCCCTGGGTCTGCCTTCATCTCAGAATCACCAAGTGATCAGCAGGACCCTGAGAAAAGCACATGTTGACCCCACCTTGGATCAGGGCTGGACCACATCACCTCCATGGTCTCAATCAGGCTAAGTGGGCCATCTCATTGGTACAGGTGAGGAAGGTGATCCCTGGTCAAAGAGCCACACACAGTCCTGGAAGAAGACACAGCTCATCTGGCTGTGACTTGAATACTCAGGCTACTCTCCTCATCACACAGAGCTTGTGCTAACTGCAGCCTCCATCAAGTGCTGTTTTGACAGCTTAAAATGAGGGAGACCTTTCTTCATGGAGGAATTCAAGCAGTACCCACTGACTCAGAAACTACCTTGTTCACACTCTGCATCTGCCAATCTTAGCAGTCCGCCTACACTTTAGGAATAAAGGGGAAAATTAAGGTAGTGTGACATGATAGGATATTGTTGAATATTAAATTTATGACACGTTGTTGCTTCATTTATAATTCATCAAAAATTGCAATGCAAATATTTGGCTATAGTGCCATGATGTTGGCAAAGACAACATTTTTTTTAATGTTCTTCTTTAAACAGAGACGAGGAATAAGACATCCCACTTAATCTGGGAGGGAGTCCACATGAGGGCAGACACAAAGGACAGCCAATGTGCAAATCCTGTGGGACTTGGGTAAGAACTAGTGGGCAATAAACACTCCCATGTAAGGAGGATTCCATCAGCAAGCAAATGGAACTGGTTCATGCTATCACGTATAGGCAAGTGCCTTCACACGTCCATGATGCCATTAAAACAGAAAAATAAATTCACTGAAATAGCCTACAAAATTGCTGTGTGGTTAAGCAAGATACAAAAATACAGCCATGTCAAACAAAATTACATTTTTATTTTGTTTTAATTTTTTTTCTCTGCTATTTACTTCCCTCAAGTCCGTCATACAGACATCTAGGCCGTTGGTTTACCAGGAAGCACAGGCTTAAATGAAGCAAGAAAGCTTGTCTGGAGTGATGCTGAAAGCCATTATCCAGACTACAGAGGCTCAAAGGTGGGCCAAGAGAGCTTGCTTTCTGTCTTGAGAGATGAACACCTGCCAGCAAAATTTATGACACTGTTATCTGCAGCCTGCAGAGACCTCCAGCGACACCAACTACCAAGCTGAAACAGAACCAGCTGTAATCCCTTGTCCCCTGAGGAACAGTGTCTTTTGGTTTTTAAGCTCCTGTAAGTTAGACTTCATTTAATTGCCATCACTCTCCATACGCTTTAGCTCTGTTGAGGTGATGCAAAGAAACAATAGTCATGATTTGAAAAACAGGTAACACCTCCAAAAGTCAGTCTTAAAGGTCTAGTGGTTTACTTGGAGATCTAATTGCACTAGGTGGGAAAATGAAAGGAATAAAGCACAAGGCAAACACATAAAATTTTTTTCCTATACAACGAAATACAAAAATTCTATAGGCACAACACTTATCTTGAAGCAGTTGTCACAGCTTGAAATTCTTAGGGCTGAGATGGAGGAGATATTTAGGGACACATCTATGATTACGCATTTGAAGAAATTACTAGGAGATCACTAGACATCACTCACTCACTCTAAATTCTTATTTATAAATGGTTGAGGGGAAATGTCCCTCTGTCAATAGCCTAAAGCAGATTCAGACAGTGTTAGCAAGAGACAGCCACAGCTGAAAGATTTCCCTTGCATGTGCTCAGACTGCAAGGACAAATTTATGGCCAGCATAGAAGAGCAGAGAGCAGAAACCATCTGCACTGAACATATCCATAGGAGCTGCTGCTCAGATCACTTCTGGGCATCAGCAGGGCTTTGATGATAAATGAACACTCTTCCAGCCAGGGGTGAAACAGCAGCAGTAGAAAGCAGAAGAGTGTCCTAAATGATTTTCAAAGCCTTTCCCAGGTGCTCCAGGTCCTGTTGACAGGCATCACTCAGAGGAGTTCACACCAGCTGTAACCACTGTGGAAGACCAAGAAGAAACCATCCCAATTTTGCTCCAGACTGTAAAATTGTTGGGGGTTTTTTACCATGTATTTTGAAACAAACAAACAACACCCTATTTGTTTACTTCAACAAAATCAGTTTCAGATGCTGAAGAACTACCTCTTCTACTAAACACTAAACAGACAAGATGAATGCTCCACTGATGTGATTGCAAAAAGCTCCCACAAATTTAACAGGGCCAGGATTTTTCTTCCTGTATTTCCAATATTACCATATTACTGTAGCGTGCAGAATGGATTACACCAGCCTTGCTAATTCAGGCAAGCTCTGAATAGCAGCAAGGCCAGCCAAGGAGCCACTGCCTTTTATTCCTCCACTGTCGCTTCCTTAGTATGCGACCGAGCACGCGTGGCAGAAAGCATTGGCCTTTTTTTCGCACTTCCGCGCAGGGTACGGCTGTTGTGGTAACCTCGGCAGCTTCGCTCCCAAAGTGAAGGCTGCCTTCATTCAGAGGGGCATGCAGGTGTCCTCCCTGCCCGCCAGCAAGGGCAGCAGCTGTACCAACACCAGCCAAAAACCCCATGCTCCCGAACTGGGCATCCTCGTCCTTGTGGAAGCTGCTCAGCACGGCCAAAATCCAGCGCCTTACCAGACTCCAAAGCTGCATCCAGCTCCCAGGGATGCTCAGGAGGATCAGGAGAGGCCTGGCAGTGGCTGGATGCATAGAGGTCAATAATCTGTGTATACACATGCATCACCTGCCCAGTTAATGCACCTCTTGTTTATGGGAGTGGCACTCAGTGCTAATCTTGGTCATCTTGATGTTAAAAATCCTTCGTTAACCCAAACCATTTGATACATTTCCTGCCAAATAAGTTATCACATCATACAGGCTAATAGTGACTTAGGGGTATTATTCTCAGGATGGACCAACAAACCAAAAATAATTGAATTCCTCTCATTTAACATAGCTAAATTTTATTTTCATAACCACCTTGGCTGGTGGAACAATATCTCATGTTTCCTGTGTGCCTGTCAATGGCCAGAGTCCTCTCTGGAAGATAAATGTCTGTGCTAGCACACACATGCTTAGACACACTCAGGCAGTGCCAAGGCCCCTTTGCAGACCTCTGCTAAGCAAATAAAGCATTTAATAAGTAATGGCCCAAAAGCCCAGATATCTCCTGCAGAAACTGTACAGAGCATAAACCTTGTGCCATGTATTTGCTCAAAAGAAACAGTGCTTTCTTTATATATATATATATAAATACACATACATGCACATATATAAAATATATATATAAAATACACTTCTGGCTGTATGAATATTACTCTCACTTCTAAACCAATGCTCAAATAAGGAATATTTGCTTTAGCCTACAATTATTTGGGGGGTTTGGTTTTTTTCCTACAGAATGACAGATGATACTGTCTTTTTAAAGTGACAGAGCAAAAGAGATTACAGTGATAATCAGGTTACCTTAGATAGAAAGGAATGAGAGATTCAGAGATACTCTTCTGCCCAACAATCCTCAGACTTCATATTTTCATCTGCTGGGTGAGCACTATCTCTGTAAGGTTTATTTGAACGTATCATTTTCCCACTAAAGCATTTTCTGGCTTCTTAGACTTTCTCTGAGGATATTCAGCTAAAAATAGGTTATAGTTTCAAAGCACAGTCATAACAGAAATTGGAGAGGATATATCACAGTAATTGTGTTTACCTTAAAATGAAAGAAAATAAGGAATATTCCACCTACTTGAACTAGAATTTAAAAAGTGAACAAAAAGACCCACTAAGAGGAAATAAAACAATGTCTGCTCATCCCCAACCAGTCTATAACCAAACACTGCAATAGTTACCCAAAGACAATGCCAGCAGCAGAAATTTACATTCCTGGGGTGCATACAGAGTCCACGGACCTTTGAGCCAGGCAAAAGGGACTCTCCAAAACCTGAGGTGATCACACTGCATGCCCCACCTCCAGTCTAGCAGCCACAGTGTAGTCCTCCTTTACCACATTGCAGGTGATGACCTCCAAGCTCAATCCTCCAGGTTTCACCCAGACAGGTGCACCCCTGCATTTTTCACGTGCAGCATGGAAGACAAACCATGACTGATGCCACAAGTTTCCCTCTAATATGCACTTCAGGATAAGAAGGAGATAGTGTTGGAGCAACCTATGTAGTCTTCTAGAATTGGCTTAAGCCCCTGAGCACAGAGAGGGCTAAAATAAATGCACATTATCCCCACAGTGCCCAAGTCTTTTGGTCAGCATGCCTGCGAAAAGGCTTTCACAGACAGCAAAGAAAATGCAAAGCAATAAGAAAACCCTAGTTTTTGTATCCTCTTTCAGTGGCTAAAATCTGGATTTAACACCAAACTAGGGTCAACTTCAGCCTGGGGAAGATTTGGCTTTTTCAGGTTTGATTTCTTCATCAGCTCAGCTACAACTGCTCAGCAGTTGACAAACACATTTGTAAGAGGAGAGCCCTTTGCTATCATCCAGCTAAAAACACCATCAGGCAATAGGGGAGCTGTCTGTGTGCATCCTCACCTGGGACAATCTGCAAAGCCTTCAGACAACTCCCAATGAACATGGATAGACCTAGTGAGACTTACTCCCCACACGGTACCTCTGACTTTGAAAAAGACCTGTCCTCAAGGGTGAATTCCTAGGACACGTCAGATCATTTGCAGGATCAAGGGTTATAATAAGGTTTTGCATTTCCAAGTTAAATTTGGATCTCAAAAGTACATTTGATCTGCGACACCAAAATTCATGAAAAGGCTTTCCAGATATAAGACCAGCTTGGGTTAACAAAGGGTAGCATTTAACAGTGGTACACAGGTAAATTTCACTGTTATAAGGCTGATTTATAACACTGGATAATAAAATTAATCATTCAAATTGCTACCATTTAAAAATGGGTACATTCAAAAATACTTTAAAAGTCAGTAAGTATTGAGTTAGCAATCTTTCAAATGGGTATTTGATGCCAAAATTCCAAGCCAGAGTCCCAACCCTACACTAAAACACGTGTGGATGAGCCTCAGAGCATCTCTCTCCCATCAGGCAGCAGCTCTCTGGGAAGGGGCTTTCACCCCCAGGCAGTCAGAAAGAGACTGTAATTTCAATACCATGTCTGGACAAAGCAGAGCAAAAATGAGAAGGCCTTCAAAAGCCAAAAAACATTGCAGGGTACAACAGGCTTATCCAGGCTACAGGTGCAAGATCCAGACCAAGAATGAGATAGGTGAGACAACCCCTGAGTCATGTGTTCCCTGTGCCACTGGAATGCTCATTCCAAAATCCTACAGATTTAACAAACCACTACAAGCACTAGAATTACCATCACTCTCCTGGTTCCAGAGGTTGAACCTTCAGCCCTACTAAAACCTCTGTTCTTCACACAGCAGCTGCTTTTGAAGTCTTCACTGTGCCAAGGGCAGTAACTCTAAAGGTTCTAAAGTAAATCTAAAGTGATTTCCAAGCAAAACATGCAACAGATGCTCACTTCATCATGTAAAAAAACACTGCATCACATGAAGCCAAATGCCCAAAAAATTATTTCTTACTGAATTTCATTTTACATTTCTTCACATGGCAATTAAAAAGGTTATGACCAAAGATATAGGAAGCACTAAAAATGCCGCATCCAAAAAGATCTCACTGAACTTAATGCAGCATGAAATTATCCAACAGGCCAATTTAAATACTTTGCTGTAAAAATACACACCATAAAAGCATGATTCACTGCTCTTTGTTTAATAGTTGAGTTAATTAAGAAAAAAGACAGGATTTTCACAGATTAAAGGAAAAACAAAAAAAAAAATCAAGTATTTACATTCTTAGAGAGTTCCTAAAAGTACAGCTGACTGAGCAGAGCAGCACTAGGCATGAATGTAAAAGGCCAGAGAATCACTTCTGCTTTACAATTCTATGAAACCATCCTTTTTAAAGCAATATAAAATACTACATGAGTCATATTTCCACTCTGATTGACTTTTCACTTTACTAGGCTCAATGTGTTTAAACCACTATCTTGACACGACCTGAAATATTTCAGGGTTATGGTTATTTTACAAATGATTATCAAGAGCAAATTTACAAATTAATCTTAAAGTAGCAAGAAGAAAAAAAAAAAAGACTGTTGAATAATTTCAGCGACGCTTCCCAATGTTTGCACAATTCTTTGTCTAATTCCCACTAGCCAAATGCCTCTGCTGGCACGGAGAGCTGGAGACACAGCACTGCATATTCTGGCCAATTAAAGAGTTTCAAATGATTTTTTTTTTCTTTAATCTAATCTTATTAACTCTTCCAGTGCTGACACAAGGACATCCACTGAACTTTCCTTTTTAAAGGCTAATGGGACTTTCTTCACACAACCCAATGGTGTCCCAGTGCGTTCAGGGAAGGATTTGGAGTGCCCACCGACATGGGACAGGACGTATTTTGGCAGCAATGACTGTACTGACTTTCTTACCTTGCATCATGTCAGGTGGCTGATGCAGCCACATGCTAATGCTCCCTCCCCATAATTTTAAATGCATCCCCTCCTCTTGATGAAATCGGCCATGAGAGTATTTGAGATGAAGCAAACAACATTCCTAAAATTCAGCGGGAAAGAAGTGGATGCAAAATAAGAAAAGAAAATTAAAGCAGCAAAATAAGAGTTCTGCCCACCAAGCACTTCAGCAGCAATTTTCAATGTGGTCAAAGCTGTTGAATATGTTAATCTTAACTTCTTTTAAAAACCTTGCAGTTCATAGAATGCTAAAAGGGAGCTTGTAAATGTTGTCAGTATCATTTCCCACTCAACTGTACACACAAACTACCTGTTTCTTTTTCTAAGTATGCTTCAATGTGCTTTTCTACCATACTTTTTTTTTTCCTCCACTAGGACAGAGAGGAAAAATAATGCTGAGGATACTTATTTTCTAAAATACTCTAATGAAGTCAGTGGAGACTCCAGGAGCTCGATATCATAAATAGAGAAAAGAAACAGAACGTATCAATCAAACCAACCCAGAATTGCATCTATAACAAAAACAAGGAAGGAAACAACAACCTACTCAGTAGGGGAATAACAGAGGAAATACTGACTTGTTACAAGAGAAACTATAGACGTATTTTGAGCTCTGAAGTGGCAGTAATTGTTTCTAAAAAAAGCTAAAAGTTCAACTGCACAGTCAGCCTGCTCCTGGAAGGATTTGTGGTGCTGAACTACAAACAACAGGTGGGATTTCTATCATTGTTTTTCTCTTAAAACAAAAATAACAACACCTGCTAATTTTCAGAAGGAAATATGAGGTATGCACTCTAGTGCTCTTTTTTTGGCCACTAAAATACTTCTGTATTTATATCACACTTCATGTCTATTTTATTGACCTTCCAGGTAGCCTTAAATAAGTCTGAAGTATAACTACAGTTGTGGCACAAGCCCACAAGGGTTTCCAATGCTCCAAATCCCTCCCAAGTCCTGCCTCCATGGGTAGAGGAGCACCATGAAGACCCACAAGGAGCATCCCTGGGCAGCACAGCACTGCTGAGGAACACAGATGCTTGTTTCTAGAGCAATGCTTTCAGGATACTTAAAAGTGCAACATCCACAGCTGCCTCTCTAATTAATCTGGTTTAGTTTTTATTATTGGAAGGACAACTGCTGTGGCCCTTCCTGACACCGTCCCTCCTGCTCAACACCAGGCTTCTGCAGCCCTGTGCCAGCTGAGAGGCAGAAAACACTCTCCTTTTTCAAGTGGTAATTATAATTCTCCTTGTTACAATGAAATCCTTTCTGTGATTAAATTTCAATCTGAGTAGGCTCATTTTCTCATTTGCAGAGATTTTATTAGTTTGTGGGAATGTCTGCTTTCCCTCCTTTGAATTTGTTCTTAAATTACTCTTCCTTTTATCTTTTTTTTTTCCCCTCCAAAATCCCTCTCTTTTAAGTGACATTTGCCAACATTAGTCTGATTTAAGATCTTTTATCCAACCCATTGCCTTTTACTTAACTATATTGCTTCCAAGACCACTGGGATCTCCAGGCATTAATCGTTAGCGTTCGTGCTGAAGCTGGCTTTAGGCAATGAGTTACCATTTCTTTGGGGAACACGGTGCACCATCAGCTGAAATGCTCTGAATAGTTTGCCCTGGTAAATTAAATCTAAAAGCAAACTCTCTTTACATGCCCATCAATGTCCCTCTTCTTAAAATGCCTGTTCTGTGGCACCAGAGACTAATTCCAGGGCTGAGTCCGGCATACTCTTATCGCATCCTTCAATTTCAGCGGAATTTCCCTACCCTTGATCAAGAGAAGAGAGGCCCACGGTCCAAGATCAACACTACATCTTAAAACAACAGGTCAAACTCCTCTGGCTTGGCCAAGTCGGTCAATGATGTGGTCTTGCATTTATCAGCAGACCCAAAGCTGAATCATCTTGGTTGCAGCCCACCTTGAGCTGCAAAAAGCCCTCACACCCTTGGCTACAAGGGCAAAATACCACGGATTCTGATAAAGTTCTATAATTTGTCTGAATGCATAACAAACCCTGGCCGGTACTGTTATAGGTAATTTTGACCGAATTATTGAGGCCAACACTGAAAACTTAATTTTAGTAATTTATTGCAGCAACAATAGACTAATAATTCACCGCAGCAACTATTAGACAAATAAGCAAACAGGACATCCTAGGAAATGCCCTGGGCGACCAGCTTAGGATCCCAGTGCTCCCAGCTAGCTCACAAAGAATACAAGGTATAGGCTTTGTTTCTATAGACCATGGATGTTCCTCTTTTTAGCTTGATTTTTCCATTCTTAGTCTCTGTTTTCAGCTAGTNCGTATTTAAGTTTCTTAAAAGCGGCGGAGCCTTAATCACAATGACATGACAAACTTTGCTTGATTGAAACTAATACAAAAACTTTATATCAAATCATCAACTCAATTTAACAAGGAAATTTTATATTGATCACTTACCTATCACAGGTATCGAGCACCCTGCATGAATAAAAAAATTAAACAAACCAACAAACCCGCACCACATGGAACAAAAAGCACCTTGCATTTGATGTTGGGGTTGCTACCACTCCACAACCTCAGGGCATCATGGAGCGCAGCCCAGAGCTCTCCTGCTTTCACCAAATGCTCTGAGCACTCTTCATGTGAAACCATTTCTTGCAGCACAATGGCTTCTGTACACCTACAAACTACTGTCATTGAGAATCTGCAAAAAAAAAAATCTGAGCAATTCCTTTGGTCGGAGCTCAACCCATCTTCAACCACTGTAGCCATTAAATCTGTGGGGATTTTAGCCATTTGCAGAACTGCCTTGACTCCATCACCTTGCACAGTATTCAGGGTGCACTCAGCCCATCTGAGATACCCCATGTTAAAATACTGCATCATTGTTTATTCAAAGCATGTGGAAATTTCCCAGCTGCTTTATTTTGAGTAGCACTGGGAAATAAAATGGGAATAACACACTTTGACATTAACCTCACTTAAATCTAAATCCAGTGACACCCCACCACCACCACCAAGTAGCCATGTCCTTGCTTTCTGTTTTAAGCTGCATTTTGCATAAATCACAACCACAGGGGCTAAATAAGCCTATGCTGTTTTTAGGGTGTCCAGAAACACCACAGGAGACTTCCAGGGTTCCCAAGGACACATCAGGCTCCCAGAAATGTCCCCTGATCACAAAGGGGGACATTGCTTTTCTGAAAGTATCCAAGACAACATGCATTGTTTTTCTTTGTTCTCTTGGTGCTTATTGTTAGAGACCTGAGGTGACATTCCCAGTCAGAAGGTATCAGTGGGAACACACACATTTACAGGAGGTGAGTGCCTGGGGTTGTCCTTACGTGGTTTTCCAAAGGCATCAGGCACAGAGGGGTGCCAGCAGATGCTCAGCAAGGTTTTCCAAATGGCATGAGCAGGTCTGGCGCCTCCAGTGCCTGACCCTCGCTGGCTTTTGCTGAGATGGATGGCTGGTCTGCAGGGTGAAATTAGTGCCCAGGAAGTGAGACCGTGAACTTAACATGCATTTGTAATTCCCCACAAATTCCCCACGTGAACAGATTTCATCTGCATTACAAATGTCTTTTCACGGCTGGAGTCAACCCAGAGTTCTTCTTTCAAGGGTAGGGGAAAGCTGAAGCTCTGATATTATACATTTCAGCTCAAGTTTCTGGACTGTTTTCTTTGCAGTTCATAACTAATATTCTTAGGCATCTAATAACACACCTCAGACATGCTACCTATAGGACTATTTTTTTCAAAACATCATTAGCAGGCTTTGAACTTAACAGCCATGTGTCTGTTAAGTTTTTGTGTCTTTTCCCTGCCATTTTAGCACCAGGTTCAAAGCAGCTCTCAGCAAATTCAGCTACTTCAAGAAAATCATCTGTACAGGCCAAATAGCCAAACACCAACACACACACATGCAATTAAAATCAAATGCCTAGATGATCACTTCAGTTTTAATTAGATTTTACTGGGACTATGAGTTAAGGCTGCAGGCAGAGATGTTGATTTAAAGCTGTAGCTAATGTGTTTTATTGCCAGATTTGCTCACAGTCAAAGCTAATTATCCCTATTATGCTTACATGATTTTTCAAATAACAACAACAACAAAAAAAGCATTAAAAAAGTGAGCATGTAGCAAGCAGATTGGCCTGACAGTGCCTATGCGTGTGTGCACGTGCGTGTATTTACCAGCCATTTAAAACCCAGATCTTCAGTCATACAGGGAGAAAACGAAGCAATTAGCAAATGAAGTGCAGTACAGTTAAACAAACATCTCATTTCCAAGACCCATCAGGAAACACTGAACACAACGAGATCTTCTGCTATTTCTAAATATAACAATATTGTGCAAAGTAAAATGCTGAATAGTTTATCAAAATCATACCTTGGAATGTAAGTGGGCTTAAAGGGAGCTTTCTGTGGTTTTATACATTGAAAAAAATCAAAGATTGGGGGGTTGTTGCTTTTTTTTTAATTCCTCTCACTGGTAACATCACTTAATTTTATCCCAGGACAAATAAATGGAAAACATTGAGGAAGAAGAACAAGAAAGTGTTAGCCTGAAGATTTTTAGATTTTCAGTTCTTAAAATTGCCAAGAAATTTCAAAAGAAGCAGCAACTGGCAAAAAAAAAAAAAAAAAGGCAACCCATCACTACTCCACCATTTGAAGTAAAGCCTTGACTCTTTCTCAGGAAGAGTTTAGATAGGTCTTGAAGAAGCCTTCCCCATTGCTCTTCCCTCCTCCTTAAGCAAGGAGACAAGAGCACTCGCTCTTGTTCCCATCTCCCTGTCCACTGCCTCTACCCTGAGTGGGGCTTTGAGTCTGCCAGCCACTTGTTCTTTTACCAGGGAGCCTGCTATGATGCACAGGGATTCTAAGGAGGCCCACAGAAACTTGTCTTCCATGAGTCAAACCAGAAATACCACGCACAGAGTCAGCCAATACTTCCTCCCTCCCCACTCCTGTCAGAACAGATTGCGTTTTGCTTCTGTTTTGATTTTAAAAGCAAAACATTCTGGACAGAGAAATGTATGTTTCCCCACTGGAAAATGTTAGTTTTCTTCGCATAAAAAGAAGAAAAATTCTCCAAATCCCAACTGTTGAGATCCTAGAGTACGGCTGCAACGACTCAGTGGTTTCTTCTCAAGGACAGTCCCCCAAAGCAGCAGGGCCAGCAGGGAGGAACAGCCTGGATGAGTGTGGGACATTCACACTCATACTTTTGAGTCCAAAAGTGTTCAATGTTCAAGTCTTTTTCTCACCACTGGAGCTGCAGGTCAGTTCTGCCACAGAACTGAAATTGTTTCCCTTGATGTTTTTGCAGGAATGCAATGGGGGTTTATAGGCTCCCAGAGGGACCTGCAATGGCTGTGAAGCTGGAGCACAGCACAGTGGAAAGCCAACATAAATGGTGTATTCTAAGGCAGAAAAATCCAGAAAAAGATGATCTTGCATCCTTTCTGAACATACTGCTTATTGCTGAATATGCAGATGGATTTTCACTACAACCAGGATGCGTCTTCTATGTGTAACTTTTGCTTAATAGTAGTTACTCCCTTGCTACATACAGGGAAATTATTCTTTCTTAATTCTTTATGTTGAAGGAGACAACTTCTCCTTCTCAGCTAATACCCAGCTCATCACATAGCACAGGAGCATCAAACCCCAACACAGGCAGACAACTGCAGACCTGCCAAAAGCTCACCCCTAATAAGCAGGGAGGTTCCTGCCAACTGAAGTGCCACTAAAGTAGCAATTGTTGTCACTAGATAAGGAAATCACTTTTTCAACATTATTGATAGAAAAGCAAAGTACAGACTACCTGTACCTCCCCAAGGCCTCACATACACAGCATTAAAAGACATTTACTGAATATGACAGTAGTGGACTAGGTAAAACTTTGTTGAAAGGTTAAAGGAAAAAAAAGGCAAAGCTGGCTTTAATGTTTTAAGTGCCACCACACCTGAAAATTTTTTAAGCTCTGGCTAGAACGAGGACTTAATGCACATTCCTGCTATTAATTGCTTTTTTGTTTACAGTCATAAGGCTCTTAAAATATTTTTAGGATCAGCACTCTAAAACAAGTCCAGATTTTCAGACTTTCTTAGCCTTTTAAAAAACAAACAAGCAAACAGGAGCAGAAAAGCACTGGAAAATCACAGATACTTTGCTAAAGCCAATCATTGATTTCAAACCAAACACCAGAATAAGGACCTGCCCTGTTGCCAGAGCACCTTTACTGTTACTGCACATGTGAGTACCCCCACCTGGACAGCCATGGGACAGCCCAGCTGGAGCATGCCCACAGAATTATTGCTACCCAACACCCTACCCTATGGCCTCAGCAGATTTTGGGACTGTATAACCATCAGCAGGAGGTTGTACCAGCACATTTTCAGATGTGTGCTCATACCTGCATGCTGCACCTCACTTGTTAGTGTTATTTTATCTTTGCTGTGTAGGCTGAGTTTACTATCACTTGCTTGAAGGGAACAGCTGGGCTTGCTCACTTGGTGTGCGCATTTCCAAGCAAGTGAGCCGAGAGTGGCCTGTGAATACAGCAAAGGCAGACCCCTCTTAGAGAGCCTTTCCCCGGGCATCAAACAAAAAGAAAATGAAGAGCTAATACTGGACAAGACCCAAGAGCTCTTCATGTGAATAACTGCAAACGGGAAAAAAAATGCCCTGAGAGACAGAGTTGGAGGCAATTTGTGACAATGGCTAATAACTCCCAAGGCCAGCAAGGCTGGGGATTTTTTAACAGCCCAGCATGCCTGTGGCTTTGGATGGACACCCTCACCTACTGAAATCCTAAAGGATTTTGTTCAATCTGCTTATAAATGACACCTGCAGATGAAGATGAAGCTTCTTATTTTCCAGCATTAAACAAAATGTCCTTTCAGCAACACCTAGCCAAGGTTTCTCCTTCTGTCTCTCTCTCCTTGCATCTTCTTAGTCAAACTGAATCCTGCCATAATTTTGGCTTTCAATCCACAACGGGAAGGTCAGACCCTGTGAACAGAGGCCAAAGCCTTTGTTTTCAGCCCCAAATAGGATTGCATTAGTTAAGCCTTAGCTGCCATTCTCAATTTTCTTCATTCACACTACGCACTGGCAGCCAATTTGGTTGAAAGAAATTTGGCAAGTATTCTTGGGCCTTCATCCTCCACTGTTCCTTTTTTTTCCCCCAGTTAAACCAACTATTTTCCTTTGCTATTAATGGCAGATACTGAAGCATTTCACTAGTGCCTAAACAGAGCAAACAAATGTGTGACTGTTCAGGAATGACTTGGTCCCAGCTACAAGGAACTGATAGCAATTAATGCCTATGTACAGAGACTTTTTCCTTTCTAGGTAAGCATTTTCATATATATCACAGAGCACATCACCATCCAGCATGCAAACAGTGACAATATTCACAGGATTATGTACCTATTAAACTAAAAGAAACAGGAATTCAAGCTACAGATGGCTGCAGAGGAATGACAACAGCATGCACAATGACTGGGAAGGCAAAAGCCTAACTGCAGGCATGGTGGATTTTCACTACTGAACAAGCTGATATGATACATGATGCTTTTTATTCTATGGTTTCAAATATGTAGCACTATCAGGACTATTTAGGAAGGACTAACAGTATCAAGACCTTAAGACTTCAGAAGTAGCCTTGAAATACTGCTTTTCATGTAATGGTATTTTTGAATACTGATCAGGATAAATCTGAATCCCAACATCATCAGATCTCCTGAACTAGGAGGAAGAAAGCACTGCTCAGTACTGAAGGTATTTACAACACCCTCACTCTGCAGTTAGGAACACCTCTGTGCTGGCAGAAAGCAGATTTGTGTCACAGCCCCCATGACAGTGGGGAAAAGCTACTAAAGGGCTTCAGACCTGGGTATCTTCAGTGCCATTGTAGGAACACAACTGAAGGGCTGCAGTGTGAAAATACACAGGATAAGATCCCCTTAAGGACACTTCATACTGGAGTAAAACCCTTCCTCCTCTCCAAGAGGAGGGTTACTGGTCTCCTGCTTACCATGGGCTCTCTGTTTGTACAGGACGAAAGCCTTGAACCACCACTGGAGTGCAGTGGCCAATCACATCCAAGTGCTCTCCATCCAGATCTCAGGTTATGCAGCAGATTAAGCATAAGCATTCACGGGCAACATATCTCTGAGATGATAAACAGCTTTTCTCCCAGGCAAGTCACACCTTTCCCTGGATAGATTGCCAGCACCATGCCTTGCAATTAACTTGCCAGATGCAGGAGGCAGTGGATGCATCCTCTTCTGTCCTGCACCACCACCATGTACTTATCTGTAGAAATTGTTTCTCATTAGAAAAACAACCTGTACACACTGGCATAAACATTTAATTCACAAGGGTGGCAATCCTATGGAAACTGGCAGCATGAAAGCTGTGTGCACACAAACACCTTTCCACATCAGAGTTCTCTGAAAGTTCTTTCCCAAAATAAGCAGCAATGAAAGGCAAATAACACTGAATGTAATTACAGCTTTAATTTATTATATTCCATTCAAAAGCTGCCTCAAGTTCAGTTAACCAAACTTGCTCTGATGGCATCATTTTGTACATTCTCAATCTTTTATTTATTCCTCTTTCATTCTAAGAGGAAAAGATAGTGGGTTAGCCATAGGTCCTGGCTGCCAATAAATGTCAGGACTGGAAGTTGCATTGGTTGTTCAGTGCATTAATGAGAAGTTTGTAACAAAATCCTTCAATGCTGGTACCACTTACTGACTTTGCAAAACAACCAGTTTTCTAACTCACTATCATTAATTGATCCCATGAAAGTCAAGCTTTGAAGAAAGAGAAAGACCAATGGTATTAGCATAGCAAGGTATTGCACTGGCAGCTCACCAAGGGACTGTCAGTCAGATTACTTTCAGGCTTAACCACCAGAGCTCAGAAATCCCTTTGTACCCAGAACTGAAGGGTGAGCTGGGCTTTCCCAGAGCTCACCAGTACCAGCACTCCCAGGTGAGCATGTACCAGCACAAAGTGGACTGCAATTTTTTTGTTTTGGTTTGGGGTTTTTTTGTTTGGTTGTTTGTTGGGTTTTTTAACAGTGAAAGTGTTGAGGCACTGGCACAGGTTGCCCAGAGAGGTGGCGGATGCCCAATCCCTGGAAACATCCAAGGTCAGGCTGGACAGGGCTCTGAGCAACCCAATCTAGTTGAAGGTGTCCCTGCTCATTGCAGAGGAGTTGGACCAGATTATATTTAAATGTCACTTCCAACCCAAACCATTCTGATTACGTTCCTGATTTAGAAATGTTTGGGCTTCTCAATACACTTAAATTTCTTTCGCAATTAACAGCACTATGGAAGAGACAGGTGAGAATCTTGATCCTTATACAGGTGTCTCCAAAGCACAACTATTTAGCCAAGTCTCAAAACACTTGTTTCAACCTGAAAAGATGCTGATGGTAATTGTATTTCATGTTTTACAACAGCAGAGACTCACTGGTTATCCTGCACAGGTTTATTCTATCTGTTGCAGGACCTTTAACTTGCCAAAAACACTTAAAATCCCACTAGCATTTTTGAATTTCTTATTTTTTTTTTCAGTAAGGACTGTATGCACTGCAAAGTCTGCCTTCACCAAAACAGGAGAATTTCTATGGAACAGATAATTTTCAGCAAAAAGTGATGGGTAAAACGGCAAGATAATAGTTTCTGCTTTTTCCTTTCAATGCTGTCAAAACATGTCTGTTCAATAAGCACAGAGTAGCTGTGTTTCAACCCTGTCATTATATTTAGACCTGCATATTAATTGAATTATATTTCTATTTATTTTACTCAATACTATTCTATTCATACATACGAAATGATTCATAATTTCCAAATTATTTTTTTCAACCCTAGCAATTCTGTACAATTTTAAAATACTGCATTTCCTTTCCAACTCCGAAGTCTTCCTTAATGTCTAAAGAAAAGCTGCAAAGCAGAATAAACATCCCTCTACCAGTACTGGCTCTTATGTTTTGCACATCAGATTTTTGGAATAAATGTAACCAGCTGGAGGTCTGAGTCAGGAAAAACCAGCCCTGTTCTGTATTTGACAAGTACAGAAGATATAGGCTACTAAAAGGAAGAAATAAGCAAAGAATAACAACAACAAAGGATGTAAAGATCATTTGAAGCGTCTAAAGAGAGTGATGCTCTCCAGGCAGTGTCCTGCATCGGATGTAATTTGGCTGATGGGCAGATGACTTGGTGTCCAAAGGCAAATCCAAATGGGTTCCCCAACCCAGCACTGCAACTGCAACCTCATGCTAAAGTACTGCAAATTTCTTCCAGTAATGCTTCCCAGTACCAGGCCAGGATCAAAAGCCCCAGCCCAAGGGCACCTGCTCATTTTAAATGTATGCATTGTCCTCCTTCCCTCTTTATCCACAAAGCTCAGCGTGAGATTCATGTTAGAGAAGGAGCAGAGTTAATGCATGAATTACTTTGTTATTAGGTCATTAGAGATTAAAATTGACACAGACTAAATTCCACTAAAACCAACAGAGGGTTAGGAAGAGGTTTGGGCCAACACTGAGACCTCTGGACAAAATAAACAGCTAACTCAGACTTGGACAAGTCTGTAAACTGGCTACTCTCAAACATCCCTAGGTGGCTAAAGGAGGAACCTTCCTCCCCAGTTTACAGCATCCAAAACTTCAGCCTCTGCTCTAAACACAGTCAGCGCCTTACAGAGGTGCCTGATCCCATGCCAAGGTAGATTTCTTAAAGTGTATGGGATTACCTGGTCTCAGGATAGAGCTGTTCTTGTCACAGACAGAGCCTTCCCAAGATCAGAGCCAGAGCTTTTGACTATGAAAGAAAATGAATCTCATTTGAGACAAGCAGTCTGAGCTAATCCAACCAGACCATACCATGGCAGCTCAGGGTTATGGCACACAAGCAATGAACACAGACCGTACTTAATACCTACATCTGCCATTCCCACCGACACCTTGCCAGGACCCTCCACACCACCACGCACCATCACCAGCTGGTTGACTCATTTTACATGATGTTTCCCAAAGGAATCTGCCCTCAGTTTGGAAAACAGAACAGATGCATGCTGGAACCCACCAAAACCTAAAAGCAGGGAGCTGTTAACCTTTAAAAAGCCGAGAAAAAATCACTCAGCTTACAAGGAAACAAAGGCTTCTGACCCTCAAGGGAGAGATATCTTAGCATTCAAAATCTGATGAATACAGAAAAAGGCCTAGTATTTTTCTTGAAGAGAGAGAAGGTCAGAGTCAAGTATGCTTTTCTTCCTTTAATGGCTTTACAAGTTCCTGAAGTCACTTGTGCTACAGAAATGTATTCCTATCACTTTTTCCCTTTGACCAGCAAAGCAAGTGCTGAGTACAAAGGGAAAAAAAAGACATGCACACAGTATCAGCTACAGCACTGACATGAAATAAAACGTTTCAGAAATATTACAATATGGTGAGACACCTTCCTGACTACTCTTAAAGATGTCAAGTGTAAATCATATTTGACTTCCTCCACCGTGGGTAACACAAGCACCAGAAATTTGCATCGACCAAAAGGAAATTTCAACTGCATGACTTAAAACTCCCCATATATAAACACTAAGAGGTAGTGTAAACTGGGTCATAAATCTGGTGCTCTTTATTCCAGTGCTGCAGCCACCCAGCCACGCACAGGGGGAACATCCTGAATCAAGGGAGCAATGTCAAATTAACCTGATTATTTTCTTGGAACAAAGATTCTGAAGAGTTTTGGTTACAAAATGTTGGTGTTTCCTTTCCCTGTGACAGCTCATTGGCTCAATGCCACCTGGGAGAAAGGGAAAGCTCTTCCAGATAAAACCTTGCCTAGTTCCAAATGCTTTGCTATATTTATATTCATAATAATACCAAAAATTTTAACAGCACACACAGGGAGATACTTTTGCCTTATAAAACAGGCACGAGGCATGACACATGCTGAGCATTTTCCCCACTCCCTATTCCCCACTCTTTTTATTCCGCTATACAGACAGCGCAGTAGGGAAGCACAGCCACCAGGAACTGGGAAGACCACGCTGGACAATTGAGGTTATGCCCATGGAAGTAATTTGATGCAACAGGAGGAGCAGATCAGTAGGTCAAAACCATCGGACACTACAACTGGTTACAGTTTTAGAGGGAAAGTCCAGTATAGTCCATGAGCCCATCAGCCTGACTCCATGCATGGACTGACAGTGCCTCCAGGACTGGTTCAGACTCTCTGGTCTCTCAGAGAGAACATAACAATAGGCATATCTGAATTGGAGCCCCAGACTTTATTTCTTGGTAAGGAAATTTAGGATACCTGTTCCAAGGACAGGCTGTGCTCCAAACTGGCACACGCTGGAAGGCTCTGCCCTAAACTGTGCTGCTGCTCTGAACTAAAATGCTTCCTTATGTGCTAGTGAAATGTGAACTACAGGGAAGGTATAACAGCATAATGTTTGCCGAAGTCCCAGCAGGGCAGGAAAACCAAGCCTGCTGACAGAGTACAGTGAGGAGACAAATTTATAGCTGCACATAGGCTTATAAAGTAATTAAAGACTAAACACATTTTAAAAACAGAAAGAGAGAGTCAAAATGATCCTTTGGGTCGAGAGGGTATTTTTGCTTTTTGCTTTATTAAAACCATATTTCAGCTGCTGATTCTCAGATTTGATTTTTGGTTTTCCAGTCCTACAGAGAAAAAAAATTGCCTCTGGATACAAATACACCTGTGGAAGGGAGATCACCCACGAGCATGGGTCTTCACTGGATTTATTTGCTATTCTGCTCCCCATGAAGCCCAACCACAGGATGCAACTGATATGTTTGATTCATTTGTTTGCTATCAACACAGATTTGGTTCCACAGGGGGGTTGTCAGTTTATGAGGATCTTAAATTACTGCTAGAAGTATAAATCACAGCTGACTATGAAGGTTTTGCTTTGTGTTTGCCCACAGACATGAAGACACTCCTTTGTGCTGAGATCTACCCTGGTACCTCCCAGGGAGCTGGTATCAATTCTAGTTTTGAGAGCAAGTTTGACCCTGCAGCACTGATGAGGTGCCCACACCAGAAAAAAGGATCAGCAAGTAATAGTTTTCCACCAGAAACAAACAAACAAACAAAACAACCAGTGGTTAAAACAGCAGCTAAAGGTAATACCTATAAAAAAAATTTTTTACAAAACTCACAAAGTGGGATACAGAGAAAGACAAACATCCAGCTCTTGTGCCCTGCATTCCTGCACTCACACCTCGTTATGGTTTAGCCAGGTGGGCCTAAATTTAGGCTTTAAAGATCATATTAGGCCTAGAATTGTCAGCTGACTTGAGCTGGGCCGGGCTAGCTAACAGCTGACTTCTTCTAGCCAATAATATTGTATTCCATACCATACTCCATCATCTCAAAAGGGGTAAAATCCAGTGTGTGGGAGCGGCTTAGTCAGTTCTGCCATGGCCGAGGTGCGAGCCGAACGTGCTGCAGCTGCTGCCTTGGGGTGGGCCTTGCTCCTGCTGTTGCCGCTGCTTACAGTTTGTTTGAGTTCAGGGAAGTAGAAATATTTTGTTGTTACTCTTTCTGTTTCTTGCTAGATGTCTTTTAGAGTGCTTATAAATCTAAAGTAATATACTTCGTATTAATTGGGGAGTGGGAGGTTATTTCTTGTTATATAAAACTTGTGTAAGAGTGTGTTATATTGTAGTTTTCTTTTAATTTTCTCTTTTCTGTATAAATACATGTAGTTAGTTTCAGCATAAACCTGGTTTGGAGGGGTTTTTTTCCCTCTCCTCCTTCTTCCCTTTTCCCTTGGCTGGTTGGGGGGGGAAGAACCTTTTCTCTGTACTTGGACAGTTGGCGTTTTGCCAGCTCAACCCAAGACAGACCTCAGTAATGAGAAAGAAGATGTTGCCAAAGAGGTTTCTGATTTCTTGATTTTTCACATTTTGTAGATTTTAGAAACACAGTAGTCTGTAGTAGTTTGTAGTGAGATAATACTTAGTGAGCAGCTTACAGCATAAAATCCTCTCTATCCTCCCTATCTCTAACCCCTGCTCCGAGAACAGGCCGCTAAGTTTGCCAGCTATTTAGTCTCTCTCTCTCAAGGTGCCAGATTAGAAGCTAACATAAACATAGAGCAGAGTGACCCAGAGGACGTCCAAGAGACCTTTATGTGCCGAAGAAGAGGAGGAAGACGGAGGGTCTCGGGAGACCCCAGACCCAATTCAGAGGAGTGGAACCTGGGAGGGGACAGGGGTGGAACTGGGACATGTGGACTGTAGTGATTGGATAGATTATATTATAAAAACTGTAGAATTAAAGCTTGCTGGAGCGCGCGATGATGTATTCCTAGACGAGCAGGCTTGCTCATTAAAGTACCCGCCTTTTATCTTATCTCCTACAAAACTTAGCTCCGAGTCTTACTTTCAGACTCACAGAAACAATTTTCCACGGCAACAAAGACATAAGGAGGAAAACACCAACAACATCTGCGAAATTCAGTTACATGTAGAACATGGTGAGAGTTTCCCTGAGCCACCAGCAGCCAAGTTTGCTCACATAAACTGTCACCAATGTGACTCCCTTTCTTAAGGGGACGTTCTGTAAAACTTCCTAAGTGACAGGTTCATAGTCCTGTTTCGCAAAAGGTCATAAAACCCTGTATTCTCATTTTCCACTGCTCTAGCCGATAGCTGTGATTTAGAGCCGGCAGTTTGACGCTATGATTGCTGCCACACCGAGCAAGAGCCTCGTGCATACCGATACCGGGACTCCAATTTGGCAGGCTAAAAGTCTCCTAAAATTGTGAAGTGCCACCATAACTTTATATGGCTTCATTCCAAAACGCTCAGCTATTTCTAAAATAAAGCGCTTAAAGAAATTTCAGGGCTCCAATTACAGCATCTAAAAAGAAATGTACTGCTGGAGACCTTGCAGTGCTCGTGCTCAAATCCTCCTGCAAATGTGCACTCAAATGCTTCCAAATTGGTTCCCGCAGAGTAAAGTTACTAGAAATCAGTGCAGCATTTTTCACTCTATTTTCCAATGATTTTATAAGGCTGGGAAGCAAGAAGCATACTGAATGGATTTGCATGGATGCCCAGGGATGGTGGGATGCCACAGCAAACAGGCAGGATGCAGGTTTTTACATCCATGTGGCTGTGTTGCTGCAGGTAAACCCTCCCAATGCTCAGACCCTTCTCCCACAGACCTGTTTTGCTCCATTTCAGAAAAATGAGTTAAAAACCAAAGAGGCCAGAAGCTATGGCCCAAAGGAAGCTCCACAAGCTGGGAGTGACCCCTGGTTCTGCCTGAACATTCAACTCTCCTGAGCAAAACCCTCTACAGAAGGTCAGGCTCCTGACAGACCATCTGCCAAGGTAACACTCCTCTTCATCCTCAACCTCACTGCAAATTTCACGTATCTATTCTCATCTCCAAGTAGAAATACCTACATGTATAAAGCTAAAAGCAGGAAAAATAGCCAAACCCCTTTGTTGATAGAGATTATATAAATACCTGCAAGGAGAACACAGAGCAGGTATTAACTCACCATAAAATATAGGTACTTGAACAAAAAAAAAATTATGTAGAGCTTTTCATTCTGGAAAAGCCCTCTGATAAAACAGAGGGGGAAAAATCATAGTGTAAATTTTGTTAAAAATATTTCCTTCCTAAAAAGGAGTATAACAAGCCTTTAACCAAAGACATTGAGAGGTCTGACATGGAAAACCCAAAAAAACCAGGAAAATGTGCTGGGATTTTCAATAGCAGGGAAGGGAATATTTCCCATTGGATGTTTATTTTTCCATTTTACTATCTCTCAGATGTGGTCAGCAGTGTTAATATTAGCTGCTAGGCTGACAAATACAAACCCACGTAATGGTAGGAAAACCTCTGCCAAGCACAGTATGCAATGGGGCTTATAAATATCCTACTAAACCCATTACGACGCTGTTTTCCAGTACAGAGCAAGCTCAGACTTGTGTCCAAAGGAAAAGAGCTCATTAACCCATCCTCTTATTGGCACCTGAACTGAAATTGCCAAGTTTGGATGTTCCTTGATATTATGCGCTTGGCATGACTGCCCGGGGCTCCCCTTCAAGCTGGGCTGCTACTGAAGGATGCGATCCTTAAATAGCAAGTCTCCCTTGCCAGACAGCTCAAGTCAGGATGCACAGTTGCAATGGAAAGAAATATGACTCCTAAATGGTGGCTGGAGAAAACTGCTTTTTAGCAGCATTTCCAAGTTTCCTTAATGCCCAAGATAAAAATCGGCACATTGGCATTCTGCATTTTGCTGACTCTGACCAGAAATCATAAGCTGAATTTGTTTCAGATTCCTTTAGTCCACACAGTGCTTGGAATAGTCCCGATAAGATTTTATTACAGATTATTTTTTGTGCAGGTAAAGCAATGCTGCCTGAGGGGAAAGGGGGGGAAAGGAAAGAAAAAAACCCCAACATTGCTTGTGCTAACAAAAAAATTAAACAACCTTGTAATTCTCACAAGACGATGTCGAAGGGACTTACTCAGAGACACAAAAAGCTGTGCATTGCATTGGGAGCTCTGTGTTTGTGACTTAAAAGGTTATCTACAAAGCAGATCCAAGTGTACCTTCTTGTGTTCTTTCTTTTGCAGCTCTGAAAGGGCAGATGTGTGAGCTGTAAATGGCTTTACTGGCGGGCACGTCTTGGAATTCATGAGCCTACCCCATGCACAGACACAGCAGGGCATCCGGTCTCACCCCAGGAACGCTCACCCTGAGAACAGCATGGCAAGCAATGCAAAGGCACGTCCAATGCTATGACAATTCACAGACTATTAAACCTCATTTAATCTCTTCTCTAGTATCTGGCAGGACTGAACACACAATACCCTCATTCCTCATGTCTACAGAGGAGTTACAGAAGGAAAAGGTAATAATGCACTTTTTTGAAGGTGTTCCTAAGAAAACCTATTAAATGTGCACAGAAACGTACAAGCTGGCCTCTAACAAGCTTCAAGGGTTCCTCTCTTGTGAGTGCCTGAACGCCTACACTAAAACTGAGGTGACTTTCACATTGCATTTCGCTACAGCAGATGACAGTCAGGAAAACGTAGAGGAAAGAGGGAGTCCTTACTGCCAGGCTGCTCCAGAGGAGTGAGCTGAGAAAACGTAAAGGAACACAGAGATTTTATGTACATGGACTGTGCTTTCCCACTGAGATACAGATGTTTTCCTCTTTTATTTCACATTTCCCCCTATATAACCTACACGTCTTGAGAGCAGAGATTAAAGGTAACAGGTTGTTTGAAACTTCTATTCTTTAAGTTATTTATAATCAGCCACTTTATACAAGGAGCAGCAGCCAAGAGTTTCTTCTAGAAAGGAGAGATAAGTTTAGCAGTAGTTATGGGAAAGCTTTTAGTAGCAGAGACAAGGATGAAGGGAAGTGAAAGCTGTCAGAACAAACCCGAGGTGAGACGCTGTAGTGCATCTTCATGCTGTAAGTTAGCACCAGCTCTCTCTGGCAGCCTGCATCTGTTCAGGCTTTTATTTGGGGCTTTTTCATCCCTTGTCTTATTTTTTGTTAAATGATGCAATTTGCCTTTTCTTCTTTGGCACAATAGTTAATTAATCTCTCTCCAGCATCCTGTTACCACAGAGAGTGCCATCCAAATCCTCCTAGAACCAAATTTTCAACTGTCTTTTTTTTACTGAAACCAGTGTACTAATGGGTGGAAAAAACTAATCAACTATTGCAGCTCCTTCTGATGACTAAGACTTGTACTTACTCAGCAAGTCCTTTTAAGGAATGCACTTACTTCTCCCTCTCTGTTTTAGACCTCAAAATTTATGGTGCAAGGCAGCATCAGCATTTATTTGCAGGTTGGATGTTTACCTAATTAGCTGTAATTAATAGAACTTTTTATGTAAAGCCCTTTCCAGTTCTGGGAAATAACAACTTCAAATTCACCTGTTTAAGAGGAGATAAAACAGACAGCATGAAGCTACAATGCATCACCCAGCAACTTCCACACCCCAATCTCCACACATCAACCATCACCCCAAACTAAACTATGAAGATGAGTTTTACCCAACCTCTTTCAGTCTGACACCTTGCAGATCAGAGATGACAGCTCCTCAAGGGGTATCATTCAAACCAAAAATGTGCTAATGTCCAAAAAAATTGGTTTATGCACTTCTGTACCCTAAGGAAAATCTTCTACAAGCTCCACAATTGATTTGTTTCATTTGGTACTGATTGCCATTAAATAATGGTGAATTTTCCTGTGCCACTTCCAGCTTCACTGACTGAGACTCAAGAAGTTTCCTGTCTGGCAGCTCTTACACAAACAAGCGCATGGTGCCTCATGCACCAAGCACTGCAAAACTCCACATGGCTGTTTGCTCAGAGCAAACCTGGGACATGTGTCATTCCCTGGCTCTATTCCTTTTTCATTACTGCTAACACTGGGATCCCTTCCTTGATCTCTTACCAACTCACCCCTCCAATTTGCTGTCTCACCACTTCTCAAGTGCTAGAAGTATTTCTATATAATAGAATAACGGAGTGCAATTCTAATACCAAAATTCTGCAAAGCTCTCTGTTCTCACACCATTCCCTAACTCTCTAAAAATAAATATGAACATTTCTCTGTGGTATTTCCTTCTAAGCTGTACTGGGTTTCTATGGCCAGGTCATAGTAGCAGATCAGCAACAGAGGTGGCTTCTGTAAGAAGCTGCTAGGAGCTTCCCCCCTGCCATGTCCTGCAGAGCCAATGCCAGCCAGCTCCAGGATGGACCTGCCACTGGACAAGGCCAAGCCAATTAGGAATGACAATAACACCTCTGTGACAACATATTTAAAAAGGGAAAGAAGGTTACTGTGCAACTGAAAATTGCAGCAGGGGAAGCGTAGGGTGAGAACATGTGAACAACAATGTGGACACCAAGGTCAGTGCAGAAAGAGGGGCACGACCCTGAGCTGCCTGTGGTGAAGACCATGGTGGAGCAGCTGTCCCCGTGCAGCCCGTGGAGGATGATCGGGGTGCAGAGATCCACCTGTGGCCCATGCCAAAACAGGTGGATGCCCAAAGGAGGCTGTGAGCCGGTGGGAGGGCCATGATGGAGCAGGGTCCTGGCAAGGACCTGTGGAGAAAGGAGACCACACTGGAGCATGTTTTCCCTGCTAGGACTTGTGGCCCTGTGGGGGACCCACGTTGGAGCAGCTTGTTCATGAGGGACTGCACTCTGTGGAGAAGTGGCCCACGCAGCAGCAGTTTTGTGAAGAACTCATGCTGGAGAGGTTCATGAAGGACTGTCATCCATGAGAGGGACTCCAACTCCCCTCCCTGACAGCGGCAGAAAACCATTGACCATAATCTCCATTCTCTGTCTCCCTGCACCACTGCTAGGGAGGAGGTAGAACTTGGAAGGAAAGAGTGGTGGGGGTAAGGTGAAAGATCTTACTTCTCCCTTTTTTGCTCTGATCCTGTTAGTAATAAATTTAATTAATATTCCCACTTTGAATCTGTTTTGCTTATGATGGTGATCAGTAAGTGACTTTTCTCGATTCTTACCTCAACTCATGAATCCTTTGTTGTGTTTTCTCTCCTCTGTGCAGTTGTAGAAGGGAGTGAGGGAGAAGCTTTAGTGGGTACCTGGCAGCTAGCCAGGGTCAAACCATTACATAAGCTTAAAATAACAAGAACACAGAACAAGATAGATCTGGAAAGACCAGAAGTGTCTTCAAGTTTAATGTAAAATATCTGAAGGACCTAAGTAACATAGGGTCTCCCTCATGTCCCTAATCCAACAGAATGTGTTTCCAAGTATGTAACTTGATGGTCCCTTGCTACAGCTCCAGGCTGTGTTTCTAACCCATCTGATGTGGACATCTCCTCCCCTCTGCAGCAACCTGCTACCCCAAAGCTGTCATCAGGTCTACCTTCTGTCTTTGTAAATAAAGCAACATTCACCTAGTATCTTCTCCCCAAAGCTCACAGTCATTCTTCTTGTTCTATTCACACTCTTCCCACTTGCCCTCTCCCACTGGGACAGTCAAAGCCCATGCAAGAACAGTGCTTGGGCTGACACCTAACATGCACTGACCTGGTCAAAAGAAAGCCCACTAAGCAAATAAAAGTAATGAAGTTTCAGCGGCACAGAGGGCAACGTGCAGTGCAACTGTTTATATTCAACAGCAGTCTTGGTGCACCTCTGTGGGCAGATGGGGCTTTGCGGTCTCATCTATCACTGCCATTCTGACACGTGTCTGCTTAATTCATGGGCTCAACACCTCCACTAACTTCGTATGTCAAAGCATTCAATAGGACAAAGAGTTGGATGGACTACTTGTCAATTGACAGCTGATGCTGACCCCTTAGAAGCACAAAATCTGCCAACCCCTGCCCAGGGAGCAGCATCGAGCACACTCTTCGCAAGCCACCTACGCACTGCCAGTTTCAGGTCAGGAACTCCTACAATGGGCACAAACCAACTCTCAATCAAACCCTTAAAAAAACCAAAAAATCTATTTGTGTTTCGATGACAAGCTCCTGTTGACTACCAAGCACAGTAGGAAGATCTCACCTGCTCCTGGTATGGCTACAAAACAAATAATTCATCGAAATTGTTCAGATGCTCAGCTGGTAGGAATCGCTGCCATTCCAGGGAAGTCACGAAGCCAAAACCTCTGCTCACATTAAAAATATATATAGATCTCCAGAGTCCCCTGCTGATTTTTATCTGCCAGTGATCTAGAACAGTATTTTCTGACTAATCCTTCAAAGTAATTCTTTTTTTCCAGCTTCATCAAATTCCTCACATCCATTGTGCATGCTGGGACTTAGTAACTCACCCTAAGCCTTCACTCCTTATATACATGATTTGTCCGCAAGAGATTTTTCTCCCTTTGTCTGGTTCTCCAACAATTTAAGGCAGTACCCCAGACAAACACAATGCTTTGGTCATTAACCGGGTTGGGGAAGTACTGTCCTGCCCTAAGTTTTTTATCTTAAGGCATTGGTCTAGCCAGAGCAATTGGCATGGAAATTAGTGTAATTACCAGTGTAAACAATCTGTAATTTTCCACACAGAGTCAGCCTTAAATCACCACCGGTCCACCACATTACCATGTGAATGGGCGGTGGTAGCTAATGGGCCATATGTTAAAAACCAGGTTACCCGCCATCTTCATTTGCAAATGAAAAGCAAGAATGACAGCTGGACAGTAAAGATATGACCACCGATCATGCTGCCACCACTCCCAGGACCCCCAGGCAGAAAATCCAGCTATGAAACAACAATAAAAGTTCCTCAGCTCCAAGCACCATCCACTTCACCATAAGGCTCCAAAAAACTACTTCTGATACACCAAGTGTGTCACCCAGTCCACTTACAGCAAAACATAAAAGGTTTGCCAAGTAAATTTCATGTAGCACAAGAAGATTTTTGAGAAACTGCACTACAAAAGGCACACATTTGCCTTCCCAAGTTCTGACACATATCAAAGGAACAAAGTTTCCCAAGAAAGCTGTAGGGAAGAAGCAAAACAAATGCCATGCATCAGCAGGGGCTCATCTACACCAGCAAGTACACAAAAGACAAGGCCAACCCCTCTTCCATCTCCCGTTTTCAGTCCCAGTCCCATGAGCTTTGTGATACCTTCAGTAGACCAGCTGGACATGGCTGACAGGCCAAAAGAAGCACTGGGGGCATCAACTACATAAGGTGACTTCGTACCAGGAAGAACACAATGGAGCCCTTGTTTAAGTAAGAATTAATCACCAGGTTCCACTTTAACAGGCACGGTGGGCAGGAAACTCTCCAGTTCTGTGACAGGAGGTGTTTAACTACGGAGTTATACCTCCCTGCACTGAGCTGCTCGCTCACAACTGTGGCCACAAAAATACGAGGGGAAAAAAGGCGTTCCTTTTATTTGGTGGGATCATTTCACCCACCAAGTCCCCAGTGCTGACAGCAGCAGCACACCTCACCTATGAACTAGTGCTACAAGGCTGTTTGCTAGAGGCAGGTCCCCTCCAGCAAGCGGAAATGGCTGTGCATACAACAGGGATGATGGGACAAACTCCCCAACTGATGTCCAACGAGAGTGGTAATAGCATTATGTTCTGCCTCAATAGTGCTGCTGCTATTAGAGGTACTACTATTTAATATCCTTGCTTTGTTCTTGAAGAACAGGACTTTCTGCCTCAGTGTCCTGGTTTTCCCCTTGTCCTCCTACATATACTCTTGACATACTCGTTTTTAAAAAAAAAAAAAGAAAGAAAATTACTGTTGAGAGGTCAAGCCACTCAAATGCCTCTGCATTAGAGCTCCCAGAAAGCAAACTAATTACACTGAAAATGATGAGCTATACAGAACCAGTGTGACACCAAAAATGACCATTAAGGATGTGCTAGTCAGTTCTAACACATACGTTATTTCTCACTCAAAACATGACTAGAAAGATTTAAAAATCTGATTTCTTTTTACAAAAATAATCCTATCAGTGATCGTGTTTATAATGTAACTTGTATGCCAAGATCTGGCAGTCCTGGTTTGGCTCTCCCACATCTCCATCACTCCCACGGGCAATGGTACCTCTCCCCTCCCAGGAATTGCACACACAGCGCCATGTTCTTCAGGATGCTCCAGAGACCCACCAGTCCCTCCCCAGAGGGAAACTTAATTGATAACCCTGGGAGAAAACTAAAACTACATACATACTTGATGATGTTTTTTCCTTACAGGAAGTTTTTCCTCAATCTTTACCAACTTCAAAATTTATCTAACACATCCTCTTTCAGTGAGGAAGAATGAGGCAGTCAAATCACACCATCCTGGCATTAGTAGTGACTAATGGATATAAACAGCATTTTCAAATCTGTCAAAATAATTTACAGTATCTCCCAAAGTTTCCTTTCCATGCAAACAGTTGCCGAGTTAAAAGGTTTTATAACTGCAAATCATTTTGGGGAACAGCATTAAGAATTAAGGAATTCATCAATGGGTTTACTAATATGAGTAGAAAGAATAATGGATGCAATATCTGCTAAGGGGACATCACATTATGATACACGCTTTAACTAATTTGCAATATAAAAAAAAAGAATTATTTTGTATCCCACAGAGGCTCTTATCATTTGCCTACTGCTCTCCCTTTAGGCACTTTCAACACCTGATTAATTAATAACTGTTGTTTGGGTTATGCTGCTCAACAACTCCTGTACCCTGGCTGTGAATCATAATCTGGCACTAAAAATTTAATAGGTGCACTGCAATGCCATCTTAGCTGCACCCTATTGAGTGTTAAATAACTTATTTTTTGTAAATATAGTCCTTTTTTTTGAGTGTTAAATAACTTATTTTTTGAAAATACAGTCCCTGGGGTTTTTTTTCAACCTGGAAGCAGCATTACACTTCTATATTTCCACCTGTCACCCATAGCTGTAATTAGCACTTGTATTGCTTCACTGAGAGATTACCTGAGAGAATCCCATTAGGAATATTTTTCCCCCTCCTTGTTTTTCTAAAGCCACCACCACACGTAGCTGTGCTGCAGAGTCCCTGGCACATAAATGGCCAGCTGGGAGGTGGATTTGGGTGCTGTTTATGAAGACTGAACCCAGGGAAGCCAGCAGTGGCACTGCAGACCAGATGAGAGAGCTTCAAAGGTTTTTCCCTCCAAAAAAAATGAAAAATCAGTTTCTGGGCAAACAACAACAGAAAGCCAGACACAGACCTACTGTATCACCACCACGAGTAAATAACAGCAAATGCAATAAAAGTAAAGCATCCCACCTACTGACACAAAGTCCTCACAGCAGTCATGGGGATCCACATATCAGGATGCACAACAGTTCATTTTGACACCAAAACCTGCCCCAGACAAACCTTTCACTGAGAAAGGCACGGTGAGGGTCAGATTAAGATGAGATCAGAGCAGGAGGACCAGCAGGACAACATTAACATGCAAAAGGACACACATGGCAGATCACTCAAGGCTGCCAGCCCAGCCAAGTTCTGCAGCCCATCAGGGCAGCACCTCGGGAGGGTCCATCCCGTTTCCAGGACTGGGTGAGGAACCAAGCAGAGCTGCTGTGGGAGCAGTGTGCTCCAGGAGCACACTTCATTGCTGTGGAGGACAGCAGTGACAAACAAGGTAAATGCTGACCTTGCAGCAGCTATGCCACTGAGCCCAACGGCTCTCCAGTGGCAAGGACATCAAACAGCATCCTCTGGTTAACCCAAAAATAGCACAAAATCTCAAGGTAGGCTGAAAATCTTGGCTAGCAGGCAGGAAGAGCTGAGAGCCACAGCAGGCTCAGAGAAGTCATTTAGCACTGCATGTTTGTCCCTGCCCTCTGGGAAAGGCACCACTGATGCTCTCCAGCAACCACCACCAGCTCCCAGGCATGGTCCTGCTCCCTGCCCCATGGCTGAGCACGGGTGGCAGGCAGCACTGAAGAAATGCACCAAGCTCCAGGAAAAGGGGAAAGTGCTTGGAAGGACCCTACCAGAGAAAGCTTCCAAGTGCCAGCTGAACCAGCCCACCAATCAGCATGGATCAGTGTGTCCTGAATTTGCACTATATTTTTCTAGTATATGCAAAATAATATCTGCATAAAGCAACAGTAACAGGAGGTTTAAGCAAGATGTCCCATGAAGGATGGTTTTCTACTCTGATCTCATGGAAGTAGATGAAAGGAAAGGGCAAGCAGCTGTACTGCTCAGTACTGCCCAAAGGGTTTGCAATCTCCCCCACCCTCCATCAGCAGAGGTTTGAGCAGTTGGGAGAGCAACAAAAATCTGTCTCTGTGTGCCAGTGGTTGCTCTTACACCGGATTGATTTTTTTTCCTGGTTTTGTTTTTCTTTTCAGTTTTTGGGGGGTTTTTGATGGTTTGGTTGTTTCTTTGTAGTTGCTTCGGTTTTGGATAAGAACAACTTCAAAGCCTTACAGATAACAGATACTGCTAATCTCCATGGAACAAGGTTCTTGAGGGGGAAACCCCTCCAAAAAAACCTAAACTGCCAAATAAGCAACTCACTTGCTAAAATAACAACAAAGTCTTAATAACCTCAGCCCACTCCCTCCACTCCCTGGCACAGATACAATTTGTCACAGCTTTTCTGGGCAGAGCCGAACACTTCAGAAATGCAGGCTTTCAGGATCACAAAGAATTTTAGAGATGGTGACAAGCTGTGCCAGAAGGTCTGAAAAACAGTACCTTCTTCCAGCACTCAGGATCACAAACAGTTGCTTTGCTATCACTTCCATGGAACGAAAATAGGAAAGTTCTACTAAAAGCTTTATTACTCTAATTAAAATTAAATTACTCACAATTTACAACTTGCTCCTTCTATATCCCTAAAAATAAAGTCAATAAAGAGACATTCTGACCTCTCTATTAAATAATAAAAAAAAATTGGCTCTCCCTTGCTTTTATATGTCACACAAAATACAAAATACTGCCCTTACACCTGCATCTTCACCAGCAGTACTTCTGTGCAAAACCATTAATCATGAAAACTCATTCAACACATTTTTCCTTTTCTACTACATGTGAATAATCCACAAATTAAAAGGAGACCAACGAGGGTTACCACTGAAATAATTAAAAGCTTTGCAAAAAACACAAATGCTTGTGCTTCAGGGTGTGCACTGACCTCTAGTTAAGAGCAGCTGGAAAGAGCTGAACCAAAAACTGCAGCGAGTGAAACACAAAGTGCCTTCAGGAGGAAGGCTGCCCCGAACAGCCACCACTGCCCCTTGCCAGAGTTGGACCACAGTCCACAACTTCTGAGCCCTCTGGGCACACCTGCAAGCCCCTGATGTACTATTTGCTGTTTAATATACTACCTATTCCTGATGCCAAAGCATCACTCTGGCTCTCAGGGCAGTGGGTGGTAGAAAGCTTCAGTGCAAGTCTAGGAGGCCTCAGAGGGGTTTCTAGACAGGCTTTTGCACAGGATCCCCCAAACCTGCACACGACATGGCCACCTATTTCTTATGTACACACTCATACACAACCACTACCTGTATATACACACGCAAATGGTTTGAGTACGTCGGAGTCCAGTCCACGCACAGGGTCCTTCTCAAACCAGGCAATTCCCCACCACAGCTTCAATGTAGACCAGCCTGTCAGACAACACAGAGCAGCTTGTACCAGGCTCCGGAGATGCCTTTTCTACAGGTGACAAGGTAAGTGTGAATTTTGGGTAATTGCCCTTTTTTAAGCCAGAAGAGTGTGGGAGGATGGAATCAAGTACTCAACAAAAATGCTTCTTGTTGCATTTGGGAGACAAGCAAATGGGTGAAAAAGTGAATTCTCATCATCCACAGGAACATTATTCTGACTTACAGCCAAAGAAACATAGCCTGCGATGCATGAAAAACTCATAGAACATGTAATTCAGAGAATGGCACAGAGCCAGAAAAGTCCCTGTGATTTTGGGAGTGCTTTTCAAATGAGCAACAACTCAAGTAACAGGTACGTGAAATGAGACAGAGCTACAATGAACTTAAGATAAATGTTAAATATCGATGTAACAATCAAGGAACAAAGCCAAAGCAGAAGAGAAAAGGTGCTCATGATTAACAGTCCTACATTTCATCCTCAGATAGACAATTCTGTTAATGCTGCAAACACTGTCACGTCCCTTGCAGAGAATTAACAGAAGTGCCATCTTTCTCAGGAAAGGCACAGCCACCTTCCTGCAGGCATATCAGCAGCACAGAAACTTGGGTTCATTTTCAAAAGGACATGAGCTCAACTCCCAAGTGTTTCCAGGGTGCAGTCAGGTATCTCCTCAATCCTTACTGCAGCTTTGTATGGAAAGGATCTCAAAGCACATATAATTTTACAGATGGGGAAACTGAGGCACATTTGCTTCCATCAGGAAAACCTCACATAGCAAGCCATGGCCTTTTGTGTTTTAAATGTTTCCCCTTTGTGGAAAATACCAATATCCCCTCCTGTCATTGCTAAGACATGTAATATCTCCCTCCTCCTTCCCTGTCTCAGTTCTGCAGCTCAGATACACTGCACTGCATCCTGCCACAAACCAAGGACCCCAGATCACAGTTTCAGAAAGCTAAGCATTGCTTATCACAGCTTTTAAAGCAGACACTGGCTGACCTCTTCAGCAATGCTGGAGCATTTTCCCCTCCTGTTGTATTTGCTGCACTATCTATTATCTTCCCATTTATTTTAAGTCCTGCTAAGCCTGGTTGGAGAGGGTTTGCAGTTTATATTGCACTACACTGATCCTCCTCCTGTTTGTTTTTAGTAGCATATGGCCATTGAGGTTATAGCCTCTCTTTCACTTCTGTGTCTAGACTTATTATCTTAATTTTTTTTAATACCAAAATCTATATGACACTTCTCTCTGCAGGCATCTCTTCTGTCCAAACTCCAATTATATCTCCACCTTTTTTTCCCTTAACTACTCTGGATGTCCACAATACACCAGTGCAAAGTCTGTACCACCACCAGAGGGTTCAGATGTAAAGAGGAAAAACTAGTGCTTGTGCTCACATTTTATTTGTTAGTTAATAGCAACTTATTAGCAATAACACTAGCCCTATTTGTTAACTGCTAATAATTAGCTAATGCTAAACACCTTAGTAATAACAGCAGTCTTGTCTTCTTTTACCTCCACTCCTTAACTTGGCACCAAAGGAAACCCACCCACTCAATTTTCCATTTTCCTTTCCCGTACCAGGCAATTTTCCTCTTGTTTTTTGCACAAATTGTTCATGACAGGTGGTGTGTCAGCCACCTGGTTTTCTCATGGACCAGATAGTCCTCCTTGGAGAAAACTTATGTCTACAGAGAAAGGAGAAGGATGACAGGTCAATCTATTCAAAACATTTTGACTATGAATATTGTCTAAGAAATCAACCTTTCCAACAGAAATGCTGAGTTTCATTGTGAACTTGTTCAGTTTTTCTTTAGACACTACCAAGTGCTCTGGTATTTTTGCAAACATTCGTACCATTCTCATGGTTAGCCCCAAAACAGTCATCTGAGCCACCTTTGTAGCATAGTGCCAACTGCCTACCTCAGGCCTTGTGATGGAGATGGCTCTGACAAGGAAAGACAATTTACTGCTGAATGCTGTTTTTTTAACAGAAGTAACAGAGTTAAACAAACAGTTAAGGCCTGATCCTCAGGTTAACATAAATCAAATCAGATACATCAAAGTAAAATCTATTTCTACCAGCTGTGTTTCTTGTAATGTAATTTCAAAGCATCCTTTTCATCTGCCACTGGTTTTACCAGGGGCAGAAGGCAGAAAATTTACTGAAAGCCAAAGGAAAGAGATAGTAATAGAGATCTCTTAGTGATGATTGCAGAATCAATATGATGACAGAGACTAAATGACTATGAATCATCCTGTTAAATGTAGCTGGTCCGCAGGACTGCCCCAAAGCTGCAAACAACCAACACAAAAAACCCCAAAGTGACTCATCTGAGCCCCACGACTACTAAACCTGTGCAGAGGATGCGGTGCCATCCCAAGTGCCACATTATCAGGGTGCTGAAGGACATGCCAGCCTTTGCAAGGCCCCAGCTGGCAAAGCGTGCCGTGCCCTCGTGCCTGCCCTGTGTTCCCAGGGCAGAGCCGGGTTTCCGGGGCTGGGTGAGCTGAGGATGCCCAAAAGAGAGAGCAGAACAAGGGCGACATTGTTCCCCGTGCACGGCCTGGGGTGCCCAAGTTCGCTGCTATTTTTTCCCCACAACTTGTTTACAGGAGGTGGGTACCATCATTCATTTTGACATAAAAAAATAATAGTAGAATAATAGTAGTAATACAAGGGAAGGAGAGAGGGAGAGTGCTCAGCAATGACATGGGCATAGAGGTATGCAGGGGGAAGCAGCACGGCCGCCCAGGGCCCATAAATCTCACCAGCTGGACGATGACCTTTTGTGTGCTGCCCATCGCTAAAGGTTTCTGACATGCAAAGTCCTCCTCCTGCTCTGCAGGGACAACAGAGGCTCATGAGTTATTAAAACAAGGCCTGATCACAAGTCAGAATGAATAAAACTGTTTGGAAAAGAGGGAGACAAAAGGTACAAAAATTTTACATAAGCAAGGATGCAGGTCAAAAATCTCCTGAAGGGATGGGTGTTTTGGGGCACATCTAATTTGGACTTCCCAGGTGATGTTGCTGCAGACAAGAACTGTTAACATTACTTTCAATGCTCATGCCAAGTCTCAGAGAGGACAACAGTTCCTGGGAGGCCGGACATCAGTTTGCTAAAAAGGATGCAATGACAATATCATTCTCACTTTATAAGACATCATTTCTGATTAGAAAGAGAGCTGAGGCAGTGACTTTCTTCTCTTTGTCTTTGCCACCATCACCCCCCATCATTTTAACCTGTGCCTTGAAGGATATGAAACTTTGAGAGCACTGGACCACAAAGTCAACTGGGCTTTTTCTGGGCATAAATAATCAAACAACTTTGGTGCCAAACTGAAGTAATTCCAACAAGAGAAACTTAAATTCCTTGTGCAAACTCTAAGTTATATATAGTTTATACACACACATACAGTCATAGTCACAGTATATTTTTATATATATAGCTATAGTCTAAAAGGTAACATTTTCATTTCATTTCAGGGCAAACCCCAAGTCTCGTGGTTTCTTAATTTTATTTTCACAGAAGGAAAGTTTTCTGCAGAGATGTGCATCTGGCTGATGGCTTCTTGTGGGAAGAAGCCAAGCTTCTCAATGGGAAGGGCTGGTGGGGCTGGGTCCCCGCATAACAAACAGATGGGCAGTATTTTCAGCTTGGACATTAGTTTTAAATGTGACAGGATCATCGAGACATTACATAGTAATTGTCACACCATGAATTCTTTGTTTGCCACAGATCAGAAACTGTAAACAAACTCCCAAGGTAACCGATACCCTAGTGTGGGCTTTAATCCATCAAATATGGTAATTGTTAGCACAACCTAACAACTTGCTGGCTTGAAAATTAATCACTCAGTCTTAGCAGCAAGGTGCATCTTTTTATACCTAACACTTGGCATACCAAGTGTGGCTAATAAGATGCCTCTAATTTAAGTCTCACAACATCCCCCTTAAGGAGATAACTGCTCACATTGAAGGCCACAATCCCAAAAAGGCTGCAGAGAACAATACTCAGCACCGTTCACCTCCTGCTCCCCACCACTGGAGGGAGGTCAGAGCAGCCCATCTCTGGCAGGAGTGCCAAGGAGGGCACCACAGGCTATGAACAAATGTATGGGATTGAAACTTATCAATATTTATGACCTATTGGACCAGAAAGGTTATGGTCATATAATGTAATTTCTGACCCAGAAAGATGTATCTGATGAATCATTCAAATT
The DNA here is from genome assembly GCA_013396695.1 of Sakesphorus luctuosus. NCBI lineage: Eukaryota > Metazoa > Chordata > Aves > Passeriformes > Thamnophilidae > Sakesphorus > Sakesphorus luctuosus. The sequence continues at coordinate 257,785 of VWZD01011593.1, forward strand.
TTTAATAATTTTGACCTAAGAAATATGAACAATATCAGTTCTCCATGGTGAGCAATGGCAGGACCTGAGGGAATGGCCTGAAGTTGTATGAAGGCAGGTTAGGTTAGATATTAGAAAAAGGTTCTTCACCCAGAGGGTGGTGGCAAACTGGAACAGGTTTTCCAGGGAAGTGGTCACAGCACCAAGCCTGACAGAGTTCAAAAAGCATTTTGTAGTTTTGTGAAAACCCGTATACTTACAGTTCCTTCCTTCTGGCATCACTGTACCGTTCTTGCTGTCAAGACCTAATCAAGCAGTCTTTTCTCATACACAGTCTCCTTATTCCCCTAACCAGTGTTCAGCTCTGCCCACCTGCTCCCAACTCCCTCCTCCAGCTAGTCCCCACCCACTGATTCTTCTAGGAGGAGGCTAAGTTCTCATGGTCTTCAGCCTCAGGGATTTTCCACAGAGCTTTACCTGCATCATTGATCAAATTGACTCTCTCATTCCTGGTGCCTCCTTGCAGCTGCTCTCAGACATGAATCTGTTTAAAAGACATCAAGTTTCAGGCACAAAATTCCTCTCCTTAGTTGAAGGGTGAAGAACTCACCTGTGCTCTAGGGCACTGCATGGTCATAAATGCTGACAGCATGGTTTGTCCCTTTTCTATATAATGCCTTCAGAGTCTGCAGGGATTTCAAACAGGGTAGTGAGAAATTAGGAAAAAACCCCAGGATTCAACTCATGACAGAATATTAATGCAACAGATTAAGTCCTAATAGACTTTGGAGCTATCCCAAAGAAAGCTGAGGAGAAAGGGAATTTAACACATGACTTTAATATTGGTTAATAAATGCACCATCTTGCAGATGTGACAACCAATTGTCTATTTGCACAAGTTCATTTCAGTAACTGATGTATTTTTGTTAAGAATGAAGCCCCCTAAAATCACAAAGATGGAGTATCTGCAGGTACCTGCATGAACCCCCTCAGGGATGCATCATCAGACTAAGCAGGCTGAGACCCTCTAAGCACAATGTGAATTTCTGAGCAGTTCCAGGATCCCATTTGCCAAACAGCTTTATCTCTGAAGTTACTAAACAACACAGACACTTGCTGCCTCTCCCTTATTTCTCAAGAACTAAACTTGTAGACCACCAAGGCTACCACATGGCTGGATAAAGCACCAAGTAGCTCTGAAATCCTGAAAGGAGGTAAAAAAAAAAAAAGCCCCTTTTCTCTCAACTTTGCCATGTCCAACAACATAATAAACCTCAATCTCCATTTCTTTGAGTCGTTATAAACGCACAGGCATTCAAACCTCAGCAGGTGGATGGCAAATCCCTTACACTCAGAGGTCACACAAAAGGCAAGAAGCTGATGAAAAGTTTTGAGAGAAGTTTGCTGCATGTATAAAACAAGATTTAAGGAAACAAGAGGAGAATCATCCAAGGCTAGGGCAGCTTGAGCAGTTTGGTACCTGCACTGGCGATGCAATTACACACTATTAACACCACTTTTTTCTATTTTATTTTCTTTTCTATGGAAGTTATCAAAATACCTACTTTGAGCATGACAGCAAATCACTGCCAATCTCGTAAGCCTGCACTACTTCTAAATTGGGAACTGTGACAGGAGAGTAGCACAGCATTAAGGCTTACCTAGGGAAATGAGTCACTTCAATTAAAGAAGCAGCTATAGAATTAAATAAATTCATATCAACTAATTAATATTTATGATCATTATTATCAGTGGGTTTTTAGAACTGTAACCTAGGTATCACTATATGAACATAGAGTTAACTAAGTGATGTACAGAATCAAACCCCACTATACTTCCTCCTTTCATTATTTAATGGCTTGCTAAAAAAAAAGAATAGCTGACTGATTAATCAATTCAAAGTTCAGGGGACCAGCACATTATCAGAAGGCTGACACTGTACTGAGTGAGTTGGCACTTGCATTTTTAATTTGGTATTCCATTTCTCAGTTAAACTTCATTGCCTACCTTATTTATATAAGCCTTTTATCTCGTTGGAAAGCAAGAGGTACCTCTCCAGTAAGATTTATTGTTAGAATGCAATTGCTTTTACTTTTTCTTCACATCCTTCTTTCTGACACTACTGTGGTCCAAATCTCTCTCCCTACAGCAGCTGCTGAGCAGTAGCACAAAAAGGGTGTAAAACTGTTTAGTTTACATGCTCCTTGTATGATAAAAAGTGGAAAAGAAACCTGGCTGTTCCCATATAACAAATTTGCTTTGGTATTTTCAACCTCAATGATATAAGGAGAGAAATGCAGTGATTCCTCCTCTACATCTCCAAGTCTTATGGATCAGCATAGCAGCACAGTAAATAAGCTTAGAGGTAACATGTTCAGAAATTGCAATGTCTGGGTAAAAACAGCCAGGCAAAATCTGCTTTAAGTTCTTGCTCCTACAGATGCACAAATTCACACAGGTCTCCCCTGCACACCCTTCCACAAATAAGTAAGTGAATAAGTGAACGAGTTTCACTCTCACCCGTTTAAAAAACTTCACACTTGTGTCTCTTTATCAGGATTAAAGTTTTACAGGCTCTGGGAACAAAGGAAAAGTGTCAGCACAGTTTACAAACCAAAGGATGACGGCAAGACCGCAGGCACTCAGGCTGTACACGCACAACACAACGGTGGAGCAGCTGGGAAATGAGCTCTGTAAAGGCCACACACCAATGACACCTCAAACTGGAGGCAACAGCAATGTGCTCTGTAAGAGGCAATGTGCACCCTGGTGACAAAGTGGGTGAGACAGCGCACAGCTCTCCCCGGGACGACTGCAGCCCCACGCTGCTTGCTGGTGTTGATAGGACCAGGCAGCATGCCACCACTGAGACGTCCTATCTGACCTCCTGCTTCCAGAAACACTGCTCCAGGTAAATCTGACAAAGGAAAGAGCTGTAGTTCCTGCAAGGGCAGGATCCCACCACATCAGTGACCTTTCCAGAAGCTTAGAGGAAAAGAGCAGGTCCCTCTCCTGCTTGCAGCCCAATCCCATAAAGCTTTTTACACACACTTAAGCTCACCCTTCCACATTCAAGCACTTAGGATGAACTTTAGGCGGCATCTTATGTGCCAAGGTGCCTCTGGAGAACCTGGTCCTTGCTGAATTCAGCTGGTTTGGCATTAAAAGAACAATGTTCACCCCCAGAAGGGCTGTCATTAACTGAACCATCAAAAATAGCCTAAACATAGCAGATCAAACGCACTCAGATCTGACCAAAATTTTCCCCAAAATGAACTCCTTAAGTCCCATTCCAATCCTTTCAGCCACCGTCTGGGCATGAGTCTTCCACATGGGCTACTCCTGCGCCCCATTCCCGCAGACCATGATGCAAAGTCCATCCACCAGAGAAGGCAGAACCCTCAGCTGAAGACACAACAACTCACGTTTCACATTCCAAAAATCAGGTTCTCCCTTTCCCCATGAGGTTGTGGCACACCTTCTATATGAAAAAGTGATACATACTCACTAATTGCTCTAATTTATTACTGTTCAAAACATCATTTAGACTCAAGTTAGGATCTAGATTGCTAAATATGCTTTAATCATAATAATCCTCAAAGAAGGAAAAGCAGGCAGACAGAAGCCATTTTGCCTTCATCTGTCTTCTCTTGTTGCCAAAGCCCTTTCAGAGGCTCACCCATTTATCACTTGGATAGCGATCGTTAGCTCTTCTCATTCCAACTCCTACAGACTGATGATGGTTGTTAGACTTTTTATTTACCTTTTTTTCTAACTACTAGCAGAGTTAATGCTGTAATAACTTCTGTCCTTTTATAAAAGTTCTCATTTAAAAGGGAAGTCCTGAAAATCATATACAATCCTACAGTCTGTATGAGACATGCTGCTGCTGTCACACCAGGAGATTTTAAAGCAAAAGGTAAGCAGTCAAATACTGCAATTTCACACTATAAACAGAATCTGGATTTGACTCATGGCATTTCAATTATCTTACTAAATATACACCTCAAACCAAGTCATTCTTGCTCAGAGTTGTAGCTGTTTGCTAAAACATAGGAAGCAATTAAGTCTAAGCTCGAAAGAACAAATGTAATGTAAAGTCTGGACCACAAACTACAGTGGCTATCCTCACTCCTCGTGGGCACTGTATTCACCCATCTACTCCCCATCTTGTGGGACCAGCACCAGATAGGCAGCCCACAAGTGGGACATTGTCAGGAGAGCCACCAGCTGTTCTCCCACAGCACTGGCTGCTGGGTGGGCACTTACTAAAAGAAGAGTTAGCTCCCCAAAACGAAATCGCCTTGATTTGCCTTAAGGAGGAAGCACTGTCACCACCTCAGCTTTTCCTGCCTGGGGAGGCACCAGGAGCAGAGCAGAATCCTCAACAGTGTGCCCAGGTGGCCAAGAAGGCCAATGGGATCCTGGCCTGGATCCAAAGTAGCGTGGCCAGCAGGCCCAGGGCAGTGAGCCTTCCCCTGGACTCTGCCTTGGGGAGGCCACACCTTGAGTGTTGTGTTCAGTTCTGGGCCCCTCAGTTGAGGCAAGAGATTGAGGGGCTGGAGCGGGGCCAGAGAAGAGCAAGGAGGCTGGAGAAGGGAGTGGAGCACAAGTGGTGTGGGGAGAGGCTGAGGGAGCTGGGGGTGTTTGTGCTGGAGAAGAGGAGGCTGAGAGGTGACCTCAGCACTGTCTGGAACTGCCTGAAGGGAAGTTGTGGCCAGGTGGGGGTTGGTCTCTTCTCCCAGGCACTCAGCNTCACCAGTGCCATGGACACAATCCTGCTCATTTACTCCCTTACTGTTGAACACAAACCAGACAGAGTATTTGGAATTTCTTGCAGCATATGACCACACACAAAATGCAGAGCTAGAAGAAAGGATCCTATTTCCAAATCTGATTTTTCACAAGGAAGTTCCCTTTAGAAGAATTTTTTTCCCCCTCCCATATGAAAAGGTGCCTTCCCAGTTTCAGCTTACTTGCAAACACCACTTGCTCTCCAATTTTGTAAAACATTTGAATGACCACTTCTGGAAGTTAAGATTTATTTTTTTTCNCTTACTGTTGAACACAAACCAGACAGAGTATTTGGAATTTCTTGCAGAATATTACCACACACAAAATGCAGAGCTAGAAGAAAGGATCCTATTCCCAAATCTGATTTTTCACAAGGAAGTTCCCTTTAGAAGAATTTTTTTCCCCCTCCCATTTGAAAAGGTGCCTTCCCAGTTTCAGCTTACTTGCAAACACCACTTGCTCTCCAGTTTTGTAAAACATTTGAATGACCACTTCTGGAAGTTAAGATTTATTTTTTTTCAGTTTTGTTTAAAAAGAAAGATACAAAGAAGTTGGATGAGGGGCAGGGGTTGGTGTGTGTGGTGGAAAACTTAAGTTTCTTTCCAGTTATTAAGCTACAGCAGTCTGAAGACTTAAAAGACTGGTTTTCTTCTGGAAAACTTTCATTTAAACCAAACAAGATACTGTTAGTGGAAAGTTATTTATATGAAAAAGTTTGAACAGCTATAATGGCCAAACTTCGCTAACGCAGATTTGGGAAGGACACTCCCCNACGGTCCCTACTGAGACTCAAACTCGCGACCTTGGGATTCAGAGACTGGAGTGCTCTCCTTTACACCACGGCACCGCCAGAACAGCTATAGATATAACAGAAATAACTGGTCAAATGAATTAACAGGGCAACCAGTGTTCTTTAAATTCAGATCTTTGGACATTAATTTATTCAAGGCTACAAAAACACAAAAGCTGAATGCACATCACCCTTCGCATCCAGCTCATCTCTCACCCCAGTTCCCCACATTCACTCAGCAGCAAATGGTCCTTCTTGGGTATGGAAAGAAACCCTATGCCCCCTTTCTCACAGCTCTTCACCTACAGGATCCATTCCCCCATCCCACCACACGAGGCTCAGTCCCACAGTGCAGAGACTGCCATGGCAATTTCAGCATTCAGTAAATGAAGGAACAGCAGGTACCCGCAGAGAGACCTTCTCTGAGGGTATGACAACTGAAAGCAGATCAGAAAATATTACCCAAGTCCCTATACCAAAAAGCACCCCATCTGTCAAACAAAAGGAAAAAAAAAAAGAAAAATGTTCTACAGGCTGGTAACTGCTGACTTACATTTGTTCAGCTGATGTCCAATTATTATTACATGAAACTCTACACAGGAAAAAGAAAGTCTAATAAGCAAGCTAATGAAAATTGAGTATTTTACAAGAAAGTTACCTAAGCATAACGTCAACTAGATATCACACTAAGTATTCAAATCCAGGGGTACCAACAAGGGAAAATCTGGCATTCAGACAGAAATGAGTTCTCAGACACAGAGGAGCAGAGTGAGCCAAAATTTTCCAAAATTCAGTCTCATCATGCTACCCTTGTTTTTTTTTCTTAAGCATACATTTTAACACAACACCAGGTTTCCATACAATATTGGAAACCTGTTCCCTGTGCACCATTTTGAACTGAAACTTTTGCAAATTAATTTTTTGGGAGAGGAAATCAGAGATTTGGGAGGGGGAGGGTGGGGCAAAAGCTGCAGACCCCTCTCTTGCAGTCCCAAATTGCTGAGGGCAAGACATGCATGACAAGAGACAAGGTTAAACCTCCCAGCAGCCTGCAGTCCTGCACAAACGAAATGAGCAGCTAATTGTGACATCGCTTACTATGCACTGCTTTCATTTTTATTTTTTTCCTCAATTATAAGCTTAATGAAAGCCTCTGCTGCACTTCAGTGCAAACAGATTTCATTCCTCCTCTCTTCGCCGATTTCAGCCATAAACCCACGCTAATTACTCTGACAGGCTAATGGGAGGCACAAAGAAAGCGATACATGCAAACACACACATATTCCGAGCGAGCCATCATGGGTAAAAGAGGGCTACAGCCCCCCGACTTGGCCAGCCCTATTGACAGGACAAAGGAGCTTCTGGCCTGGCAGCACAGAGCAAAAACTGTGGATGCAGAGAGCAGAATGAAGAGAGAGGGGGAAAAAAGGAAGTAAGAAAAGGAAGTAACACTCATTCTTGTGTTCTGAGGTCCTTACTATGCAAAGCTTTCATGCTGCAAATAAAAGTGCTATTGAGAGAAGGTGGAGGGGACCAAAATGCTGGGAGGAAAACAAGCAAACACACTGCAGTGCCTGCTGTGAGGGGCCCGGGACCCTCCACCAGCACCAGCACCGCCTGCAAGCACAGAAATCATTTAGCAAGCCAGATGCTATGATAAGCAGCTATTTTCAAATAAATGAAATAGCTACTTTCTCGGCAGACTTGCTCTACTCTGCTAACAGCCTGCAGGTGCACACCACCTCCAAACATCTTGCACAGCACAAACCACCACAAGATGCATCACACCTTCAGTTTTTCTGTGCACGTGGCAATGTTCACGACAGTCACCGAAATTACATCTGCTTTTCCACAAAAAGGGGGGAGAAACTGAATTGTGAGTGAAAACGCTTCAGCTGAACAGGTAGGAATGTTGCCAGGGCAGTCCCAGCTCCAGCTGAGCCCCCTGTGAGAGGATTTACCTTTTGCTGGCTGGCAGATGGAGACCTGTCCTTGCCATCGTCCTGTGAAATTGCAAACTCCAAACACTGCAATTTCCCACAGGCACTGATAATAGCTATAGGGTATCTCGATTGTATGGAATAAGTTACCAGTAAGTAATTCTCCTCAATCCCTCTTTTCACAAGTCCTCTGAACTTGCTTTTAGAGCCCAGCAATACAGGTGAAAAGAGCTCACACTTTGGGGTGCTGGGTGCTTTGCTTACTGAAGTTTTCCCCTGCAGCAGTGAGGACCAGGACAGAATCTGCATGTACGAGGTACTCTCACTCAGTTAAAAAAAATAACATTTTAGAAGTTTAAGACTAATTTTTCTGTTGGGTAAAACACTGAGAAACATGACCCAGAAATAGCACCATGCATTTTTGCCTGGGACCAGCTCCCAGTGAATCAAGGGAATGTTTTCCTCAAGTAAGGACCACAAGACTTACAGCTCAGACCACAATCATAACGAGTACTACTTGGATTAGGAAGAGTTGCACCCACAAATCTCAAAACACCTTGCAAACACAAGGAAACCTCATTTTCTCTCTTTCCTGTTCAGCAAAATTCAGGAGGGAAAGGGAAAAAGAAATTTCCTGCTGAAGAGGGGAAATCCCTCACCAATGGTCAAGAAATGAGACAAAACCGTAATCCAGGTCCTTCCTATCTCTAACTGGAGCCTCAGCACCTCCCTAAGCCATTGAGAGCCACACACCTTTGGATCACTTTGGAAATGCATTTGGTAAGTTCTCCATGAATCATGCAGTATTTATCTCCCTGTTCCTGAATTCCTGTTATCTTGACAAGTAACAGCTAGCCATTTTGAGCACCGTGAAAGAAAACATATTTTCTGGCTTTCTTGTTAATTATACTTTAAAAAATACATAAACTGTAGTCATGGGAATAAAAACAGGCAGGGTGAAGCTTTGTTAGAATAGCCACACATTGACACTCTAATAGACACAAACTAATTATTTTGTGTCTTTCCCGGCAAGTTTCATTCAATTAGCTGCAACGCTGAGTTCAAAAGGTGACTAATTGAGGCCTATTCTGGTTTCTGGAATTACAGTCCCTCAATGATGTATGCAAAGACATGGGGAAATCTTACATTTAAGCTCGGTTGCCTTGGCTAAATATTGAAAGAAGAAAAGCAGAGAGGCAGAGGAAGGAGGAAGGCACTTGGCATTCAGATCTCGTCCACAGTGGAACAATTAATTTCCCACTCTGTGATGAGATGACCGACACAGTGGGGCAGTGCAAACAAACTTGTCTATCAGCACTAAAAACCTCAGGCAGGAGAGCACCAAAACAGGTCCTCAATGATGTACTGTCAGTAATGCCTCAAAGTCCCCGAGCTGCAATCCCTGCACCCAAAAGTTGATCCTTGGAGCCAGCTTTTAAAATTGTTACTCTTTTTTTCAGGTACATACTTGTGGAGCATTTTTCCCCTGCTCTTAATGCTTTTTGTTTTATCATTATTTTGTTACACTGTTAAACAGCTTATTATTCTTCTTCCTTTGTACATCTATCCTCACAGGAGGGGAACATACAAATGTGGGTGCTTTTCAACAAATCAGTCACTTAGGATGCTCAGGGCAGTCCTTCATCCTGGGCTGAGGAGCAGAAGGAGAATAAAGATAAATGTAAAGCAAACCTAAGAGTGATGATCCCGGCATTTTGCTGACCCCCTGCAGGAGGCTTGTTCTGCCTGCCCACCCAGCTCCAGATCCAGCCAGACATGGTGTACCAGCAACTACCTCCAGCACTGGCTCGAGCTCTCTGACTCTCTTCTTGCATTAGGACACATGTCCAAGGACTGAGGAACCTGACAGGTTCATGGGCTTGTTTGGTTTGAAATGCCACCCTGGATTTTCCAGACTTCTAAAGAACCGCCTTGCCCACAAGTGACAAGATGGATTAATCTGTCAGCAATCCAGCCCAAGCTGCATAAGAACAAAAAAACCCAACTGAAAATAAAAAAAAAACAAAACAAAGAACACACCCCAAACACAAACACCCCAAACACAAACACCCCAAACACCCAAAACAAAAACCCCAAACACCCCAAACAAAAACAAACACCCCCAAAAAACCCCAAAATGTAGCCAATCCTGACTATATCTCAAAAAAGACAGGAACACAGTAAATGTTTGAGTCTTCCAAGCTTCCTGGACACCCCAGGTAATGTTTGGTGCCTGTAGCCACAGGTTCCCCACTGCAGCCCCCCACTACCTTCCAGATTTTTTTTAGCAACAAAACCCAGACCTGCAGCCACATTCAGACTCATTGCAAAAAACACCTCTCAAGCACAGGAGCCCTGACTGCCAGCAGCAGCTGCCAAGGTAACACTCGAAGCCCTGCTCTGATTTCCAGCTGGTGGCAAGAGCCCCATGCCAGCCCAGACAAGCACAGCTCCTCAGCCTAAAACCGGCAGGACCTTTATGCATTTCTTTATGCAGGACTAGCAAGGCAGCTCCTTTCAGCTTTCAGAGACTTTGGCTATTATTGACCAAACACAACACAACCACTTAAAAAAAATATTAAATTAAATCATATAAAATAACCCAACAGGCAGAGGTGAGTTTTTACTTTTATTGACTCTTCATTTTCTCACAAGAATGTATGGCAAGCATACAGGTATATAATGCACCAAATGCATTTCAAATGGTCTCTGATTCAGAATAAATAACTACTACTATAAACTGCAGGGCTATTGCTCCAACAAATTATTTAAAATCTGAACAGCTCATGACAAATGCAGTCTGACTCAACAGCAGATGCACTTCTCATTTATTCAGTTCTGTTAAAGCACACGCAATGTTAAAAGCAACAGATAATTACACAGATGAGAATAATACCATACTAAGTAAAAAGGTGCCACTAATTGTATCAGTAATTAAACTGATCTTTTCATTATCCTTGTTTTACAGCTATCCTTGTCTTTGCCCTTGTAGTTTCTACCTTTTGTAGCTTAATAATGGTTAGTTTCTGCTTTCTTTATTCAGATGTAAGAAATTCAGCATCATATAATCAGAGGAAAAAACATCTTGGAAAATACACCTGCAAGAATGACACTTACAGTTATTTGACTCTACTACCTGAGCCCAATTCCTTCCCCTGGAAGGTCTGCACCCAAGTCAAATGTAATAAGCACATCTAATCTTTGTTAGAAGTATCTATTACCTCATGATTGCCAAAACAAAAAGTCACCCAAGGTAACACATGTGGGGATTCTTACCAAGGCAAATCTAGGATGTGTAATTCACATCATATCCAAACCAGCCCTCCTAATTATGTCAGCCTTTTCTTTCCAGCACGGTCACTTTGGTGACTGAATTAGCACTGCACATTCAGGCTGGGGTGTGCTCAGGAGCTTTCCTGATGGAACTGGTCGACTTCTAAAGTTTTGTCTCGTGAGAAAAACAGCAAATAGAAAAGGGAAACAACAGAAAAAGATCTTAAAAATCACCCCAAACCCACCAGCAAAAGCAATCTACGGAACAGGTAGTTGCAGCAAATGCAGAGAGTGGAAGGCTTAGGAAAAGGGGAAGAACGAGAAGAGATGCAGAGTGGGGCAAAGTCCACTGACTGAAGTCAGTGCTGCCTGAAGACATTTCAGTGATTATTTTGCAGGCATAAATACGGAATTTTATCATTTAAAGAGAAAGTTTAATATTTCAAAATTGTTAGGTATCAAACCAAATGAAATCTCTCCTCTGACAAATGCAAGCTGACCTGAAAAATACCCATTTGTGCTCTGGTAATATTCAACAAGGTACTATTACTTATGCTAACCTTTAAACACTCCAGAGTTAAATGGAAGCAGACTGGGTAACAGCTTTTATTAAACTGCAGAGTGCCAAATCCATGGGATATACATCACACATGGGGAAGGCCATGTTAGGTTGGAGGCAGAGGAGAAGAAATATCAGCACCTTAAACATCCCTTAGATTCTGCTAAGACACAGCCTCCCAACAAAGAGCATGGAGACCACAATGTCTTGAATGATAATAATTTCCTTTTTGCAGAGCACTTGCTATGAAGAGTTGCAGAAGAAACCACTTCTTGAGGGATTAAGACACAGTGAAAGAAGTCCAGCCATCACACTGAGTTGGTATGTTCAGGGAGTAACCATTCACCTTGACCAGATGATTTTCACCCCGGGGAACCAAGAGGAGACTGCAGGCAGAAACATACACAGGCTATGAAGTGAAAGACAAGTTTCTTCCCCGTCTTTAAGGCTAGACTGCAGTGTATCTCACACATCCTATTTGTCCATAGGGGAATTTTGGCAAAGTACGATGTGCATCTTTGCTGAGAGGTTCCCAGTGATGCCAAGAGCTGCAAGGAAGTGGCAGAGTACAACACCCACACCAGCGCCGGGGTGTACGTCAGGCACCGCCTACACAGAGCCATTAAAAGCTCTCCTCAGTTCCTTGGGTAGCACCTTCTCATATACTCATATATATCTGGATTAAAAACAAAGGCAAAGAACCAAAACAATATAGCAGGGAAAACACACACACATATATATATATATAAATGTAGGGAAAATTGAGTGGAGAAAACGAGGGCAGCAGAGGACTCCTGTGGCATGGCCAGTGCCCAGGCAGGAGCTCAGGGATGTAGGAATGAGCCACTTCAGCTGCCAGTACATGCAGCATGGAGGGCTGGGAGGAACATTCACAGACAAAGATCTCTAAAGAAGTATCAGTGCAGTTCAGTATGCAAATATTTTGTTGTTGACAAAGGAAGTAATAGGGTATTTTTTCACCATTTTTCTTTGTGCCTCTCTTTAAAGCATCAAAAAGCAACAACAGAAACCTCACCATCACCCTCCCATTTGACACTGTAGAAGTATAAGCATACACAATGGACATATGTACTCTCGCAACATACTTTCCCCCTTTTCAGAAATGAAGTGCCACTTTCAAATATTTCCACTTTACTTGCTTTGAATTGCCAGAGATCAAATGAGTCAATTAAGTGCTGTGTCTTTTTTGTGTGGAGGCGAGATGAAGGTAATTTGCTGCTCAGTGCATCTGTTTCCTCATCAGCACAGTAAGGACCAGCTAATTAGGGGAGGAAAACAATATGGTCATATGGATAGGCCAGATTGCTTGTCACTCAGCTATTCAGCAGCCAGGCTGTGCTATGAGAACAGCAAACAGATGAGGAGTCTTCATCTCCTTCCTCACCATTCCTTGGGTAAAAAAAAAACACAACTTCAAGCACTCAGATGGTTACCTTAATATTTTTAACTTTAATCCCAAAAGGTCCCTCCCCACATCCTGCCCTCGCTTCTGTGCCCATGAAGAACACTGCTGCTCTTTGCTCCGGCGAGGATTCAGGGCAGCAGGTGCCAAGGGTTCTCTGAGCAGCTCACAGCACCGAGGTTGGGCACACTGCGCCGCCTGCTCGGCCAGGTGGGAAGGGGGGACCCCGGCTCACACCACGGGGAGCACGGGCAAGCTGCAGCACAGGGAATTTCCTGCCAACGTGCAGTACTAATGAAGGCACTCCAATTTCCTCTTCTGTTGACTTAAAATCTACATTACAGGGCACCGCTCTGCTTTCTGTCTGACTCTGTGCAAGTGAACGCAGGGTGTTCCCTGCTCCCACACGTCCCCACGTAGCAAACAGGACAGCACCCATCTTTGGAGGATGACAGGTTTATAAGGGACCAAAATCTTCACAATTTCTGTCTCCCTATTGCCTCCTATGCCACGATTTTTTTAAAATATATGTTTGGAAAACAACTGAAAATTGCAAATGCATGATCAAGACTCACCTAAAAAGTTGTTGTTGTTTTTCCTTTTGTTCTGCAACACAGAAAATTACTAAATATTTCTCATCATTTTTAATTTCAATAGATTAAATTAGATATATGACTTTGTTCTCAACCACCTCTAACTTTGAAACACTGCAGAATCACAGACCCCCAACTCAACAATCAGGTAGGTGAGCGCCCCAATTCAGCTTTAAATCACCAATCCTAAATCTGATGTCAAAATTTATTTTCTAGGCAAACTGAAAACATGCAAGTGCATGAGAAAAACAACTTTAAGGAGGCAAAGTAGAGATAAGTAATTCCCAGTCACTCGCACACAATCCTGCTGCAGCGTTTCTGTTTATTAGGAGAAGATAGAGAATATCAGAGGAAGTTCATTTATACCCTGGCCTGTAATATCAAGCAGCAGTAGACATTACATTTACTACATCTAAGCTTTATTTGCTACTACAAAATGAAATGGTATAAGGTACAGAAAACAAGTTAACTCATTTGGAGCATATCATGAAGGCAATAAACATGAGCAAGGGCTTTCACATGTCCCTGTCAGCCACCACAAGACACCGACTGAGTGTTCCATACTGCAAATACAGCTTTTTCTTTAAAAGAAAAAAAAATTACTTTAATAGAATACTCCCAGCAGATCTCTGGTTTTGCACTGATCAGAGATGCACCAATAAAGTCTGAGCCTCAAGCAGGGAACAGTTTATCAGGGCTTGCCAAAAAACAAACTACAAAAAAAATAAAAATAATTATTAAAAAATCAAATCAACCAACCAAACATAATAAAGAAAAACCCCAACAAACTAAAAACCCCACAACAAACTAACAAAAAAACCAACCACAAAACCCAGAACAGACATTGAATGAAGTCCACCCTTCTTTGTAAACCAAGGAGAACAGGTTCACTCATGAGCCTTTTAAAAACAGTGCCAGGGAGCATCTTATTGCCTCAGCCCAAAAAGAGAAAAGTTTCATCTCAGATTTTGGCACACATACCATCCATGGCTTTGACCCAAAAGCTTTGTTTAAACCAAAGCAGCTCTTTGCTCCCATTCAGAAGGCTGCAAAGTTTGGGATGAGTCACTGATTCATCTAGATCTATACAGACATCCAAAAACATAGATCAGACTGCAGAACTCCCTCTGAACTAAAAGTCTTTATCCTTGCATCCTCACCAGACCTCACAGGAAGTGCACTTCTCCCTTACCAACTCCTCATATCATTACTTACAGAAAGCCTACAACACATCCAATCCCTCCAGCAGGTGAATGTTGTCTGATGATACACGTCAAGGGATAGGGGACAGTATTTTAGAGCAGCTATAGGTGAAAATAAATAAGCAGTCAGTATGCCATGTATTCAGTGGGAGTATATAAACTCCTTGAAGCACAGCTTTATTGCACCAGTATTCCACAAAATTACAGGCTAAAACTTCAATTCATACCTTTCCACTTCTCGAAACCATTTAAATTGTTCTTTCTAACAGTGTGTAAATCTTGACATTTGTCCAAATGGCATAATCAAATTTAGCAAACTGCACAGAAAATATCAGTGGCTGGAATGGACAAAACAGGCTATTTGCTTCATTAGGCAAATCTAGGCAGTAAACTGTGTCTTCCTCAAGAACAGGGCAGCCACGACTCAGATGAAAGGAGAGGTCAGAGTGATGCAAAGGACTGGCTAGTGAGCAGCAGGAACCCCTGCTCTGCTCAGGTGCGCCACCAAAGCTTGGCCACCAGTGCTTTGGAAAGAAACTAAAAAAAACAAACAAAATCCTCCAGTACAAGTTGCAGAAAAACTGTTTTGTGTAGTATTTAAGCCATAATGACAGCTATATGCTGGCAAGTTTATGGCCACTGTAAACATGGAGGCTTTAGCAGCCATGGGATAAACAGCACCAAGTCTCAGAGGGCTCTGCAAAACCTCTCTGAAAACTGTCTTAAACACACAGAGAAAAGCACAGAGAACACAGAGAAGGGACACACAAAGCACAATGGAGGGAAACGCTGGCTTGCAGGGTGCTGTGGATGCCAAAGTCTGCTTGAGTTCAAAAAAGTAACAAATTTTCAGCTGAAAAAGTCTCCATCGAGTTCAATTCAATGTGGGTCTCCACCTCCTGCTAAGGGGTCTGAGCCAAAAATAGTGGGAGCCCAGTAAAGCCTTCTAGGGGGGAATTTTACATGCCTGTCTTGCTTTCATATCCTTCAAAGGATAAGCAGTTTCTGCCCTCAAAGCCAGGTTACCAGACAAGGCAAACTGTGGTTTGACCCAGCCAAGCTGCATGTTCTCATGTGGACCATTCCACCCTGCTTTATTCTCTGCATCCCCATACGCTGATCCCTCCCCAGGACTCAACTCCTCCCTCACTAACTCCCCCACCAAAAGCCCACTCACTGCAAAAGAGCAGGTACCCTATTTCCCAGTGATAAGGGCTGATTGGTGAAAATGGGGGCTGGCACTTCAGCTCTGTCTTGGTAATTACAAGGCTCCAAGCACCTAGACGGAGCAGAGCTGGCCACAAAGTTGTTCTGCTGTAGTTTTGGCTAGAAAAGCAGAAAAAAATCACCTCTGAACTAAGCTGTTTCTTTTTTCAAAATCCAGCTCCAAGCTTTCAACCCATTGCACCTGAAAAACCAGAGACAGACACACACAGCTTCACTTTTGTCAATTAAACTGAGGAGCCTAAAAGCCTTGAGAGAAAACCTTGGAAATTTTAACAATGATGTGCACTAATAAAAAAAAAAAAGAAAAAAAAATTAAATCAAACTGCAAACAGCAACAAACCAAAGGGAACATTTGAGTTTTAAGAGATGCCTTAAGTCCAGCCAACACTGAAAGCATTTAAATTCTGGCAGCTTCAGAAGTAAGTGCCAGCATGAATTTAGATCATTGGATACATTCAAAGTCTTTCAGCTGCAGTTTCATTAGAAAATAATGAAACCGTACACGATCAAATCATTATAAATAAAGTTTTTTGAGCTCAGTGGAAGACAATACTGATGGATTCATGATCTGTGCTGCTTTAATAGAGCCAGTAATAATTTTGATGTATTGATTTATTTTTTATTCAAAACAAAACAAAAAAAAAGTGGATTTCTGTAAGGAATGCCTGCTCAGGAATTTCAGTGGAACTAAACAGTGTATGTTCCTGACATTGTCACTATTCTTTAAATCAATTACTAAGACTGGAGCCAGATGGCTAAAAACGACCAAAATTACACAGTACATTTTGTTTATTAGTTAGGATTATTATTCAGGCCATAATTGCTTTTAACAGATTATTTATCATTATTAGGATTATAAGAAAATTACAAAGTTAAGAAAAACATGATTTTTCAACTGCATCTGTCCCCACTCTATTTAGAACTTTCCTTAAATGTCTGAACTGAAGAATTTTTAAAAAAACACCCAACAAACAGAAACAAAACCTAAAGAGAAACACTTCACTAGCCAGACACACCTGATTTGGCACATACCCAGAGACTGCACAAAGATGCCAGGAACTGGAAACTTCCCAAAGTACCTTTTTGCATTGCTGCTCACCTGAGCTGCTGGGAACCTCTCACAAGGATGGGAGGATGCTTAGCTACTCCAAGACTGCTTGGATCCCATCATAAGCTCAACCAAACCCACTCTGAAAAGGGCACCTTGAAGTCCTGCCTCTAAAAGAAACACTCCTCCTGAGCTCCAGGCAAATGACAAAACAGGGGAAAGGCAGGTTTCATCCTGGATCTAATCTTCCAGCAGTGGCAAGCACGTTGCTCCAGCAAAGACCAGGGCTTGCCACAGAAGCAATCAGTTGTTTGTGCCATGGATACCAACACATTTGCCTCCCTCCTTCACCAGCTGAGATGGTCCCTCTGATCCCAGAGCAACCAGCTTCACTACCTTTATTTTTATTTCAGTTACTCACTCGTACAAACCATCATGTCAAGATAAAGATGGTTGAATGCTTCCACCCATGAGATATCTGTGACTCAGAAAAAGGATTCTCCAAACTGTGTCCAGTATCACCAGTCTGGGAAATTCGGGTCGTACAGTTCTAATCCAAGTGTCAGCAGCTGGAGATCAGGGATATAATGGGACTGAGAGTAAAAGACAAGTACTCGTATCAGAGTACTTTATATACCTTGGAGGGGAAGAGCAAACAGAAAACCCACTGCTGAACAGCAGCCTCACATAGCCAGAAGTCCTTCTCCCCTGATGCTGGGAATATTAAGCCAAACAAAAAACTGTGCAAAACAGGCCTCTTTCTCCACGGGAAATTTAAGTGTGGAACTGAAGTCAAGAAACAATTGCAACAATTCATGTTGTGTAACTCTTAACCTTTTATTTTAATATATACAAAGTAATTATCTGAAAATCTGCCCTTATATCCTACAGCCTTTGGGGGACAGTTAGGTTTAGCTGTCCACCAAACCCCCAAATGCAGTATGCCATACTGCAGCTGCAGTTCATCTTTGAAACACGGTCCTTTTGCTACAAAAACAAGTGCTTTGACACAATATAGCATTTGGACTTAGCCAACCTCAGGGTTTTTCAAAAGCACCACTCTCTTCTCCACCCTCTTCATACAGACAACAGCATCATAGAATCGATCGGGTTGGAAAAGACCTCCGAGATCATCAAGTCCAACCCTTGGGCCAACTCCAGTCCATTAACTAGACCATGGCACCCAGTGCCACATCCAATCTGCGTTTAAAAACCTCCAGGGATGGGGAATCCACCCCCTCTCTGGGCAGCCCATTCCAATGCCTCAGCACTCTCTCTGGGAAGAATTTTTTTCTGCTCTCCAACTTCAATTTCCCCTGGCAGAGCTTGAGCCCCCCGTGCCCCCTTGTCCTATTGCTGAGTGCCTGGGAGAAGAGACCAACCCCCACCTGGCCACAACTTCCCTTCAGGCACTTCCAGACAGTGCTGAGGTCACCTCTCAGCCTCCTCTTCTCCAGCACAAACACCCCCAGCTCCCTCAGCCTCTCCCCACACCACTTGTGCTCCACTCCCTTCTCCAGCCTCCTTGCTCTTCTCTGGCCCCGCTCCAGCCCCTCAATCTCTTGCCTCAACTGAGGGACCCAGAACTGAACACAACACTCAAGGTGTGGCCTCACCAACGCAGAGTACAGGGCAGGGATCACTTCCCTGGTCCTGCTGGCCACGCTATTTTTGATCCAGGCCAGGATCCCATTGACCTTCTTGGCCACCTGGGCACACTCTTGGCTCCTGTTGAGCTTCCTGTCCCTCAGTCCCCCCAGGTCCCTTTCTGCCTGGCTGCTCATCCCACCGAACCATGTTGTTCTCAGTGCTTTTTGGTTGCTGTGAGGTTGGGGTTTAAAACTTCTCCTAAAAGGTGGAGGAAAAAAAATGACACTAGTAGTATGCATAAAGTGTCCTCTAATGTGGACAGAATATGAGGCACCATTAAGAAAAAGGGCACCAGACAAGAACAGCATCATCCTTGCTCACCATGACCCTAGTCAATAAGCCCTGGACAGAACAGTGAAGGATGGAGAGAAGAAGTTGACTGGCTAATCAACAGGTGCATCATGTAGATACCCATTAAGACCACATTACATTTTCCAAAATCCATATACTTCCCATGTTACTTCATCTCCCCCCACACCTACCTTCTCACTGCCCTCAACTTCTAATAGCAGTAATGACCTTGCCACACGGAATTTTCATACAATTAATAGCAGGCTGGTGTTAATGGCCCTTGGCTACACCTTGGGCCATCGACTCCTCCCAGTCAGTCATTAATCCCAAGGAAATACCCTGCACCTCAATCGTTATAACCTAATTAGCTCCACACACAATTTGTGGAGCTGTAACACCACACCAAAGGATTGACCAGTAAGTTATGAGTGAGAAAACATTCAAGTCAAAAGACTGAAGATAGTGCACCAAAAACTAATTAAATGCATTTTAACACGGTAATAAATAAAGGATAATTATTTTGGATCTGCATCAGCTTCTCAATTGAGCAAAGAAACTGCTTTTGTCCAAGTAGAGAGTTCAAGGAGTTCCTTTATTTTACAATACCATGGTAAAGCCAGAGAAGCTCAAACCCAATCTTGTACTTCAGCAACACAGTGTTGCTTTTTAATACACCATAACTGCACCAAACAACAGGTTTTGCTCCGCTGGGGTGATTATGAGGAGGATGCATGCACAAGGGCTGCACATGGCAACAAACAGAATTTGTGACATTTGCAACAAAATCCTGTCATTAAAGGTTGCCCCAAGCAGTGCTTCATACTCCTACACAAGTAGCCTGGGCTGCTGCAACACCTCTTTCTGTTTCCTGTACTCCTGCCACCTTCAGGGCAGGTGTTTTTCTCAGATTACATATCCTCTGCAGACCAAAATATTATTAATTGCATTCTTACATTATCAGAGTCACCCAAAGTGAAGACAGGCCTCATATTTCATGATGCTGCATTAATGTCTCCATCCCAAAGGAGACTGAACCTCATCACTGGCTAATTCAAGCTCCAAGCCTCTTCTGTCTCCTTCCCTGCTCCTTGAGGACAGCAGGGGAACAGGTCTGGGCAGCAGCAGAGCTGAGGGAAGATGAATGGTCTCGTCAAAATAAAATACAATACAAGCCTGACCCACAGAGGAAGATAAGCTCAAGGAAACAATTCTGATGAAGAGGACATCTGATGATTTAAATGTGGGACTCAAAGGAAAAATGAGACATCTATAATTATGAGAGAAGTATCTTTTCATTGCCTGGACTGTTATTAGCTGGGATAGGAAACAAGAAGACAGTCTCAGACTTCATAAATCAGTCAACACTGCGTATGGCTGCACCTTGGCATTAAACAAACATCTGCCCACACCTGCACCAACACGGGGAGACAGCAGGATCCTGCTGGTTGCTCGGGGGCTGGCTTTCCTCCCTGGCTTCTCTCCTTCAACCACTGAACTCTGCTGAGCTAAAAATAAGCGTACAGCCAGTAGACTGCCAGACCACAGCATCTTCTAGACCTCACCTTTCCTCCCCTACAGCCACCTACGTGCCACAACCTGCCAAACAGGCATTTCAAAGCTATTTATCGATGCTCACACCAGCAGAAAGAGGCTTGCACATCATGCTGCCCTGCTGTGCATCTCCTTCTCTTTCCCAACATATGGCTTTTCCCTTTTGCTTTGTTTTTATGGGTTTTCCTAATAAGGATTTATGCATGCTACTGAGTTCTGTACCCCACCCCCACTCCAGGCTGGCTACCTACCTGCCCTAATAGCCGCATAATTAAAACAAAACCCACTCCAGGTAACTGACAGGCTTTGCTAATTGAAAACTGGAGAGGCAATCATTTGGCCCAGGGAAAAGCCTCACTCATGCCATAATACAGACCACCATCTGTTTGCTAAATTAGCAGCATGGAAATATTAACATAGAAATGACTGACACCAATTATTTTTTAAGGAGTTTGCCTTAACACAGAGGATATTTCACCACCTCACTGAAGTTCTTCCTCTGACAAGAGGCAGTTACTTTTCCAAGGGGCTAAGATGCAGATGTAGCCAAACTTTTTTGAGCATAAACCCAGTAGCTTACCAGTGATGGATCTTTCCAGTACATTCAATTTAATGGGACCAGCATTCCTGGCCCTCATTGCCTCAAGCAAGCATTCATCCTTCTCACAGAACACTCATGTCCTCCTCTCCAGAAGGATGAACAGGCCTACCATGAGAAAGGTAGCCCCACACATAGGGTTGCTTCTTAATTCACTGTGATTAACCAAACTTCGGGTGATTAAGGAGCTGGAACAAGCTTTGGCTGGCTTATATAAAACAGGGGACAGAAATATCATCCCTACTTTATCTCACATCACAAGGCTGCAGCAGAGGTGATGGTTTGCTTCCCTCTGCAATTTCCACTTAAGCCAAATCCTCCCTATCTGGGGTAGAAACTTGGCCATTTCACCAGGTAGCAGTCAAGGCACACCTTCTCACACCTCTGGAAGCAAACACAGATGAAAAGCACCTGAAGTCAGGACCACCTTGGGCACATAAATCACACTGCTCAGCAGAAGAGAGCAGCAAAAACTGCTCACTACAACATACAGATGACACAGCAGGCCAGCTCCTCAACTCTATCTGCATGAGTTATATACTTATGGCAACTCTCTCCCTAATACCACCACCTCAGGACAAAACCCAGGTGCCACTGGGCACAACCACATGGGAAAAAAACCCAGTCCTTGCATAAAAAAAACCTTTTCCATAAGAAGAACACAGAGAAAGGAGTGGGAGTCAAGGCAGGGTAAAAGTGGCTGGCACAGGGGGATGCCAGGAAATACAGGGCACTGGAACCTGCTCCCAGCATTGCTGCAAAGCCCTGTTTAGCTGCCCTGTTCAGAGCCACAGGGAGAAACTGTATCAGAGGAAGAGTGGTGCCATTCTTCCTCTCCAACCTGCATGCAGAGCACAGAAGGCATATCACAGTAAATTAGAACGAGGACGCTATTCAAGCAAGGAATTTTGCTAACTAAAATTGTTATAGTGGCTATAAAACAAAACAACGTTCAAGCACGTAATATATTTGCCATTTACAACTTCATATCATATAGAGACGGCCTTCTTTCCCCAGCACTGCTTGTTCACCTAGGGGAAGGAAAACCTATAAATACATTTATATCTCTCCTAGTTTTTTATTTTTCCGATGAATGCACAGCTTCTGTAGCACACCCTGTGCAGACAGCTGAAGGGCCAGAGCTTTCAATACCATAAAGCATCCAAAATACAGACTGCATCACTTCCCATCCTAATACACAGCATTGACATGTTGTATAGATAAATACATATGCTGTATACTGTATAGATGTCCTGCATACATAGCAGGGCATAGCAAAGTGCAGACACATCGTGTTGTGCATTTTCTAAGCCCAAGCAAAGCTCTGCCACCGAAGCAGCAGTCAGAGAGGCTCCTCGAGGTGCCCAAAGGTCCTCGTTGCCCTCATCATTGAACTGTAGGAGGTCCCAATACTGCCTGCAGCCCTGCTAGTCCACACAACCGCACACAGCCTTTGAACTCCCAGCAAGTGCACTTTTGAGAACTTAGAGTCACATTTTAATTCTTCATTTTGACACATGATAATGTTAGCAATTAGTACCGTGGGCAAACTGCTTCCCTTTCTCTTTGATGTTTGTTATTTTTACACTGATTGTTTTGCTGAGAGAGGAATTTGGATTCCACATTATTCTTCTGGGACAATGGAGAGCTGCTTAATGTAAAAATAAGAAAAAAAAAATCACCCATGAAGCTTAATATGATACTGAAAGTTAAATTTGAAAGCCTTTGCATCAAATATTACCATTACAAGGGTCACACAACCATCTCAAACATTCACTTCCCCACCCACCCCTTTTGCAAGAGATTTAATTTTATTTTCACTTAAAAGCATCAGAACAAGTAATGGGGAAAAGTTTGAGGAGAGCCTGTACAAAGTTCCTGAGGCAAGAGCTCATTAGTGACTCACCGCAATAATTAACAGTTAAGCTGACGCCATCAGGAATCAAAACGCATTTTTCTGATGGAATTGGAGCGCATCTCCAGAAACCACACCACGGCAGTTCAAAACACACACACACACACACACACAGGTATCACCCTCAAGAAACAAAATTAATCATTAGGGGCCTGCATTCATGTTAAGACATAAGTAAACAACAGCAAATAAAGAAAATAATATTTGCGTGATGCCTTGCTATTTCCCTCAGATATTTTCAGGTGTCAGCTGTAATAAATGAAGCATTTACTGGGTGCAGACGACACTTTAAACAAATCAGCGCAAGTCCCTAAAGGAAACAAGCAGCAGCATATTCGGTAGTATTTCATCATTTTGGAGCCGGCAGAACGAAGCTGACAAGTACACAAGATAAATACTTTGTTCTGTCACGCTGTGTCATGTTGGAGAAAACATGAAGTGTTATATGACCTTTGGAGGCACAGCCCACGGAAGGCTTCCTTCTCGCTTCCACACCGCTGCTTGCAGGAGGGAAAAAAGAAGATAAAATAGAAACACCCCTCCGAGGAGCTGCCTCGCCGCAGCTGTAACTCAAGGGATTTCACAGCCACCTTCTTGGCAGAGGTTTTGCTGCTGAAGCCTTAACAGGGAAGAGCTGTTAGAGCGGGAAGCAGCACCGCTACGCGTCCAGTAGCTCAGCAGAAACAACCGTAAGGCACTGCCTACAGAGGGCAAAGATGATGGTGAAAGTTAATTATTACTGATCAATATTTTCCACCAACAGAAAAAGCATTCACATTTTTTGTTTTGTTTCTTTCTGAACAAAACAAACTATACCTTTTGGTCTTGGTAGGGCTTAAAAGCAAAAGCCAGGCTGAGCAGAAACCAGCCCTGCTGCTCTTAGCAGAGGAGTGGCACAGCTGCACAACTCAAGGGCGATGCCTTCTACAGCAAAACCACTTCACTGAGCCAGGCAAAACCATGCCAGAATGCTGCTTCTGCTTCTTCACTGGGCTTCGCTGGCCCGTGGTGTGCCCCAACACCACCACGACTTCACTCTGATGTGCGGATCCACACAGACTTGTAAGTAAAGCAAAGTGTGAGAGCCACAGTGACACAGAAACTTGAACACTGTACAAATGCCCACTAAAGTCCTTGGTAACTTCATGCTCATTATTGCCATGTTGAAATTCTACTTCTTCAAATTTTTTATTTTAGTTTTCTTGCTGTTTCAGAAACCATTGCCCAGACTCCCTATCCAGGCAGGCCAAGCAAGGCTGCGAAACACAGACATCAAATTTTTACATGGCAAACATCCTCACTGCAAGTACTTTGGGATCAGGGGAAGGAGAACACTGAAGTGTTTTGGATGGGAAAGTGAGTAATAATAAACACATCTGAATCCTGAAGCATGGTGCAATGGGTATTTTTAAGCAGTAAAGGCATCTGCTGGAATACACTGTCATGTCTCACCTTATCAGGATGAACCTCCTATCCTCCCACCTGCTACTACTGTGTGTCACAGACATTAGGACAATGATTTTTTTCTATTTTTAAATTTTTTTTCAAGAATTCCCATTTTTAAAGTTTTCCAACTAACTCAGTAAAATAAAGATGGCTGCAAAGACAAATATGAGCAAGAAAACTCACAGATGAGTTTAACATGCAAAGCCAAGTTTAGGTATTTTGTATTAAATTCGAGTATCAAATATATAATTTTATTTAAAATAAATCATTATGTGTTCTCAAATAACTGTAATAACTAACCACAGAAATTGTATTAATCACAAGTGTGAGAATGTCTGACATATTGCCCCTCCCCTTTCTCCCATTAAAGACAGCAAGCAACAGACCATCCTCATTAATTACATTGTCAGTGTTATGTAACAGCCCACAGTTACAGAATCTCCATAATAAATTACATATATTTACATCAACTTCCTGGCTTTCAAGCTCATGTATCTAATTACTGTGAAAGAGACAAATAAGTAATTAAGCAATTTGCAGCTATAGAATACTGGAATTATCAGTGAAAAAGATAGGTAGCAGAAAGCTGGCCCTCTAGAATACACAGTAAAAAGCAATAATACTAAAAGTGGATAAGGGAAAAGCACATCTGTAATTATTAACAATACGCTCAACATTTAAGTGTCACATTATTATGAATTAATTTGACATTCATTACAGTTGCTCTGATCATAATGAATCCATTTGCCAATTGCTTTGCCTTCAGATAAGACTCCCATAGTTCCATCACAGCCCAGTCATTAAGTGTTAATTAACAAATGCTTAACAAGGAAACGCTGGAAAGATTAGTTAGGTAACAAAACAAAGTGTTTTGACCTGCCAAAAACACTTTATAGAAAAAAAAAAAATCACGGGCAGACGTCAAAACCTCTTTGAATCATTTTTAGCCAAGTTCCTTTAGAAATTAGAAATTAGGACAGAGAAACAGCCATCTCCACATTCAGATGAGTTCAGCACTACATGAGCAACTTCCTCCCAGGCCCCAAGGTGAGATGGAGAGCAATGACCACCTCCTTGCCCCAACCCAAACCTGGTCATGGAGATGGGGCAGCTCACAGGCAGCATCGTGCCAGTGGCACATAGGAGTGTTTATCCTTTTTCCTCTGTTGGTTACACCACATGATGTTGGAAGAGTCGCATAAACTAAAACAGCATGTCACTTTACATTAAAGAAAAAAAAATACTCAGTAGAAAGAAATGAGAGGCAACACAACTGATAACAATTTATTATAAGCATCCATTAGTTAATGCTGAAATGTACCAAAATACTTCAGAAATACACAGGGTATCTGCAGGAATACTAAGTGGCTTCATCATTTTTACTGCTTATACATTGAACATCAAATGGATTTATAATAAACTGCTGCAAGAAAATTTTACCCCACCAAGAAATAAAAGCAGCGTGAGAACTGGTTTTACTGCACATTTCCCTGGATCTTGGAAAGTGCAGGAAGAAAGGGCTGAGCATCCCACTCTTTCCATATTGAGGCTTACATAGAAAATATGCTCTTTTCCTCCCTGCATTTCTGTCCCAAAGCTTCTCTGGTGCAGTGCCACCAGCATGGCTCATGTACTGCTCCCCTACTTTTCACCAGACCACCCTGTGTTGCTGCTACCTCTGCTGAAGTTTGGGATAGTGCAAACTCCTTTCCAGGGAACATCTCTGCTCCTGGACAGTGAGAAAGGATGTCCCTGAACAGCACATGCAAAACCCCAAGAGAGGTTTTTGTGTGGTCTGGGGGGAGGTGGTAGATGCACTTCATGGCGGAATGCACAGATCTGTTTCTTCCAGCAAGTTGATAGGGACCAGTGCCCTTCCCAGAGGTGGGCAGTGAGGCTTTCCTGCTGCAAAACCTGCATTTTCTTACCAGGAAGAGCCTTGACCAGGCTTACTGCTAGGGGAGATAACCAAGTGCAATTTTACCGACACCTCCCCTACTCGGGAAGGCAGAGCACTTATCAATAACTGTATTTACCAAAGAACGGCCCCAGCACGTTTGGCAAGAGATGCTTACTTAGAGCCCCTAAAAAAAAACCACCAAAACCCACCTTCCCTCCCCCCCAAAAACACCCAACCAAAAAACCACACAAACCTAGTCTGTGTGTTCTCTTCCCCCCTGTTGCTGTCATCCTTCCACCTTTCCCACCTTGCCGGGGGAAAACACATCTTTGCAGGCAAGTCTCCAACACAGGCCTTTGTGGTCATAAATAGACAATGGACAGTCAGACACACAGACACACTAAAAATAACACTGTGCTCAGAAGTAGCCTGATGCTAAAACAATATGACAGCTGCCATTTGCCTTTCCCAGGCAAAGCAAAGTAGGAGTTTAGTCATCCCAATCTGCAAGTGCCAGGCTTGCATGGGATTTAGCAGCTCCCATGGAAGGTTATCAGAAGAAGGTAAATGGGACACCCGTGTCACCCCACACAGCAGGGCAAGGGTGCCAGTTCAGGGCTAGATCCAGACCCACAGGACACCAAAGCCAGTAGAGCCTGTGGTTCCCAACCCTTAGAAACTTTCTGGCTATCCCAGCACAGAAAGAAACAGATGGAGAGTCCTCACAGGGACAGGGCAAATACCTGCTAGTATAAAACCAGCATTTCTTTTTTCCCAATGTTTTATTAACTTCAAAAATGAAATACCCCAATAAGAAAGCAATAAACAAAACCAACTACAGATTTAACAGCCAATGTTACAAACAGAAAAATGTACATTTGCTTTGGTCTGTCTTCTACCTGTTCTCTTAAAGGCCTTTACATTTTCCCCTTTTTATTTAGCATATACTTTAATTTGCAGGAAAGCTTTCACATTGCTTTAACTTCATCATGAAGTCTGACAAACAGAGGATATAAAAAAATAACCAATTGCAGAGAAGCCACCTGACTACACTGCATCTCATTATTGTATAAACCTTTCTTTTCTTTCCTGCCCCCCTTCCCCCCCGTTAAAAAAACCTCTGTAATTTGCCAATTAAGAGCTCAGCTAACTACTCTTTCAGGCAGCAGAAGAAAGACACTTCATGCACTCTGGGCTGAATAGCTTGTACTAATACAGGCAATGCACCGCCTGCACCAAGAGCCAGCAAACTTCAGTGTCTTGATGGTAGATTGCTCCCTGCTAGTACAGGAGAGACTGCAAGCCAAGGTCAATTCTTTTCTTTAATTCCTTTCTTTCTCACTTTTTTTTTTCCAAGGCATGGGAAGAGGGCTTAGTTATTTCTGCATGGATGCAAGGTGAATGAGGCTGTCTGTTCTCATTGCAGTGCTATTTATTACAGGTCGCTGACATAATACAGCTTTCCCCAATACACACACACACACAAAAAAAACCAGGCAAGAGTTCTTAAGCATTGTCTCACTCGCTTCTTCGAAGGGAATATATGGAGAGGTTTTATTTATTTATATAGTGATCTGACAATGGAGATGCATCAGCTTGTTTCCAGAGGCTTCCTGCTGAAAAAGGCAAGTTTCCCTGTTGTTAGGTTTAAGAATCCACACACATAATAGAAGAAAACAAGTACATGTCAGGAAAAGAATCTGCAAGATTAACAAGATGCACCGATGAAGAAAGGAAAAAATTATGCTGAAATCAAGGGTGGGGAGAGCAGGGGGAGTATTGTAGGCTTGCTCCTTAATAAGCCAGATTCGCTGAAAGGAAAAAAAAATAGGGTAATAAGAATTAAGTTCCACATCCTTGGCTGGTGAAAATCAGCATCATCTCTCCAACTCCCCTTGCTGCAGCAGGAGACCCATTCCCAAAAGAATGTCTGGTTTAAGGGTTGGTTCTGCTCTCTCATCAGCAGTTCCTCCCAATTTAATTCATAGTTTCAGATGAAAAGATTTTATAGATCTCTGTTCTGTCTTGAGATGAGTTTGCCTAGAGCTCCAAGCAATAAATTGATGATGAATCAATTTTCCTACGCTGTGCTTTGTAGTCTGCTTTTTTTCATATAGTGCTGAGAGCCGTGTATAAAATACCACATTCCTTACTTGTTTTTTAAAGGTAGGCTAATGTCTCTAAAGATCAAGAATATCCACAGCCTATTTTTAGATTGCTCACAGTAAGCCAGAACTGCCTTAATAAAAAGATCTCTTAATTCACATCTAATATTTTATTTTATGGCCAGATAAAGAGAAACTAGTTTGTGCCAGAGACTGTGGAAGGTGCAGTGGTGACTCTGAGGAGGCAGAGTGACCCAAACATGAATGTAAAAAGGCTTCCCATGGGGTTGGCCTTCACCTGGCACTCCCACTGTGGCATCAAGCCTGACAGCCCACACACTCCATAGCAGTTTTAAGTCACACAGCACCAGCACATGACTGAGAAGAGAACAGTCCAGTGTCCTCCTGGATAACATGCTTTAACCCTTTCATCTGCATTTTCTCACAGCACTATCTGTAACAGAGTACAGCAGTTGCTAAGGAGCTCCTCTGTTGATAATATAATTAGTATTCTAACTTACACAGTGCATTTTTTTCTCTCTTCCTATCCTGAAATGCTTTAAGGATTTATACCTTTATTCAGAAAGCTGTCCATCTCATGAGCCTGAACTGATATGATGGGCTAGAAATGCATAGCTTTGGAGAGCATTCAACTCTTCAGGACTGTGTTTCCCAATCCTCAGGGTTTCCACAGCAGAAGGTGAGCAGGTGGCCACAAAAACTTCTCCAGCAATGTCAACATGCTCCGTGAGGTCCAGCAATGCCAACCCCACACCTAACACCACTGAGCCGGCAACTCCCACCCACAAATCCCTACTGAGCTCCCATCCTCCCCAAAGGCTGATGGGTCCCTAAGCAGAGGAATAAAGAAAATGCTATCACCCACACTGGAATTTGGAAAGACTGCCTGTGCATCCCAGAAAAAGTCAAAGGATTTTTAATTTATCAAAACATGCCAAGACAGAGCTCAAGGAGCCTCCTGTGCTCTGACACATGTTCAAACACCATTTGAAGGCAATCTTCCACCTGTATTCCTGGCTGCAGCTCAGCTACAAACCATGCTTTTCTGATACCATCTCTATCACCCTCTGTGGATGCATAACCCTCACCAAAGCTGCTAGGAAGGTGTGAGGAAGAGTTTTGCAAGCTTTGGCTTATAGGCATAAAAGACATGAAAGATGTAAATTCTGCATACAGCAACCTGCAAACTCTTCCTCCCTGTAACCTCCCACAAAAAACAGCCAAAATTAATTCAATGCCACGCAGGCATAAAAAAAAATCAAATATAAAGCTGGTAATTTTTGAGTTTGGGGCTTGGATCTTCCCACCATTTTTACAGCATTTGTGCTAATCCACCATGGAAAGGAAAGGCAGCTTGTTAGTCTGAGCTCTCTCTTTCAGTTCAATTGTTGAAGCTAACCAACACAATTGCTCTTATTTGCTCTCCTTTCTATCCTGTCCCACGCTGTGAAATTAATATGCACAGAGGACAAAAACCTCTTGCTCAGGAATAAAAAGTGACCTTAGTATGCTCCTGCTTAATTCTTCCCAGGCTCAATGTACCATCGCTTCGGGACACAATCCAGCATGAAACGAAGGTGCCACCTCACCCTTCAGTGAAAGCATCATCCCACATGCACTGGGTGACTCCTTGCAGAAAATGCCTTGTTGGGAGGGAGAAGCACAGTGGCGGTAGCAGATCTAACAGGCAGAGTGAAGCTCTGCATGAGGGAAGCTGCATCCATGCCTGGACAACACAGTGCTTTAAAGGACAGAGCACAGTAACTCCAGACAGCTCCTTTTCAGGAGAAGTCAGCAGGGTTTGGCTCAAAGGCCCAGGTTTTAAAGGTGAGGAACATGTGAAAAACTGCTTTTGCTTCTCAACCCACTTAGGCAGTAGCGATGGGCACTTGGCACAGGAGCATCCACACAGGCAAGCAAGCACAGGGGCACCACTGCTGTTAAAGCTGCAAGGAAAAACTTCACATCCCCCCCTCCAAAACCGAAAAAAAAATAACTTATAATGCCCACCTGCGTTCCTCTCACTACCCCAGGTCAGGCCCAAAGGCTTTGCCAGCCTGTGATTTCATCTGTTCAGTGTTTCAAAATTCAGAGATCCCAGACAACAAATCCTAAAGATTCCTGCCAAATCCAACTTGTCACATGTGACGAAGTGCCACACTGAGCCCTAAAATGTGCCCGTGCACAGTCAGGTGATGCCATGGATGGCAGTGTGGCTCCTCACCCGGTGGGAACTATTTGAACAACAGTATTTCTTTCATCACAGGCTGGAGAGAAGCATAAATGCACACTTTTCTCTAAAGGCACTAACAGATA
The DNA here is from genome assembly GCA_013396695.1 of Sakesphorus luctuosus. Classification (NCBI taxonomy): domain Eukaryota; kingdom Metazoa; phylum Chordata; class Aves; order Passeriformes; family Thamnophilidae; genus Sakesphorus; species Sakesphorus luctuosus. The sequence goes on from VWZD01011593.1 coordinate 288,406, forward strand.
CTCCCTCCTCAGAAAGCAGTGCCATATTTTGATAACAATTCACCACCATCCGTCCCTGGGGGTTAGACTCTACACACACTGAGCCAATCCCACAATTATTCTGTGTTTTTAGGAAAAGGAGAATTAATGTCCAAATACACGGAGTGACAACAGTCACAGAGAGACCAAAGGCCTTGCTCATGTGAGCACCCAAAGACTGCCAGACAAACGATCACTTGCTCTAACTGCAAAGTGGTCATTGTGAGTATTTCTACAGATTGCTCAGCTATTGCTTTGAATTTTTCATTGAAAAGAAGTACCTTGGCAGTACACCAGATTAAAAAAAAAAATTAAAAAAGTAACTCTGAAGTGTATGTGAAAATACATATATATAAATATTCAAACCAAACAATTTCTTTTGCTGCTGCAAAAGCATTACATTATATGTTTTCAAAACATTAAAGTCCAGAACAGTTAGTAGATCTTAAATTTAATATATGCACTGGTGTAATGCACACATACCCTTCACGGTCTTTTCAGCAATTATCACAGATCTGGAGCACAAGGTCTTAGTGAAAGTAAAGTCCAAACACACTGGACTTCCCCAGGACAGCTCACTGCTGCTCTTGGCTTCACCCCTGCCTTGTATAAGGCGGGTGAGCCACATGGCTTCTTGGTATACATCTTTTTCTGTCCACCTCTGCCTTGAAACCAGTAACACTTTGGCACATGGGCTGCCCACCATACTCCTGCCCTCAGTGCAATGCATGCTTTGCTCACATGCATTACACTGGGAGCACCACCAACCTCAGCCGCAACGTTATTAAAATCCATTGTATGGGTAATGTAAGCATGGCACTGTAGCAATGCACTCTCAATATATGGCTTGGAGAAAGTCATGCCAGAAATGGGCTGAAGAAGAAAAGCAGCCATCCACTGAGAATGCCTTAACAACTGATGTTTTTAGTGTGGTTTGAATGTACTGAATGTAAAACTGCAAAGTCACTGTCTTCTTCCCAGAAGTCTCCTGCCAAGCCAGGGGGCTGGAACACAGATAGTGACCTCCTGTTATCTGGAACTCTCTCCCATTCAATGTAAATCCCCTTACTCTTACTGGCCTGAAGCCAGACTTCCCCCTTGTCCCTTATTGGAGCATTTGAATCCCTCCAAGTCCTTCATAAACCTGTCCCCCTGAATAAACTGCCTCTTTGTTCCTGCCCTGACCTGTGCCTCCTGTGTGTCCTTTCAGGGGGGCTCTCAGGGAGCACATGGTTGGGCTTAGACATTGAGCACACACTTCTCCTGGGTTAATGGATTGAGAATCCTAAACCAGGCAGAAGCACCATATCGTTGCCGATTCCTTCAGCACACACCATCAACGAGGCTACAAGAAACCACACCACCATATGGCACTCTGCAGCCTGGGGGGGCAGCACCCATGGATGCACTTCCATCAACAGCTTTCCTGTTCAACCTGCCGTCAGCTCACTAAATATCTGCACATTAATTTGTTCTAAATTTCAGAGGAAAAGGACACTTTCTCCTTCAGTGTCAAAGGCTTGTTATTGTATTGTTGAAGTGAAGACTAAACCATACCAGTCTCACAAAAGGAGGATGCCAATAGAAGGGGAAGGCATGACAACACAGCCATCTCTAGAAAGCTGTGTTTTCTACCATTGAGTATTCCAAGCCCAATTTGCAAAAATCAGTTAATTTTGCATGCAAATGGACAGTTACACATCTAACTGACCGTTTGTCCAACCAATTACACGCGTGATTACCTGATTGCATAATTGTGTGGGCCTAATTTTGAAATTGGGTCTTACATTTTGTGTTGAACACAAACACTGTATTTAATAAATAGATACTGAGTAGTTTTCAAGCCAAGTCATCCAGACCTACCAACTCGAAACCAAATATTGAAAAAACAAACTGAAATATGTATTTACCCAGAAAAGAGCATCATGTAATCCTGGTGTAAAGCAGCACGCAGCCACCCAACTGAGCCTCAAGTTTCTGTGCTGAAACTTCTAGTCCTTTAAATTGCAGCTGACAGCCAAACACATAACAAATATAGGCATACACATCTGTACAAACATGCCAGGTATCTTCAACAGAAAAAAACATAAATTCCCTTATTGTAATTCTTCCATAGAAAGACTTCTGGGGGCCTTCTTGCTACTTAGAATGTATTCTAGAGGGGATAATCAAAGTAAAAGCACATTAAAAGAAATCTTTTATTAGCAAGCCAGTCAGCAGCTCATGAGTACAGTTTCATCAGACAAACCCTGAAGATAAAGCAAAATTCAGGCTTTGAATTATGAGGTGACACAGGTTCTTTTGCATGTGATCCAAGCGGTTGATGCCCCAAGCCTTTACATTGCTGACCTCTAAGGAGAGGTTTCTATCTAAATTTAATCATCCTCAAGTATTGTCAGCCAATCGTAAGGAGTATTTTTCTTTTATAGAATAATCCTAAATACCATCAATTTTCCTGTACATGTCAACCACAAGTCTCTATTTTACATGTCAAGCAAAAGCTCTTTAAGATTAGCTGTCAGAACCTGCGAGTTTTGGCCAAATATCAATTTTCTGTGTGGATGATGCATTAAATTTAAGACGCTTGTTGCTACTGCAGGCAAAGCAATATAGCAATTACCAAGCTATTTCTGACTTTCAAATCCATAAGTAATCATATTGTTGAAAACCCAAACTTGGTGGGAAAGAAATTCAGTAGAGTGTTAAAAACAAAAACTACTGCTGACGTAGTCACTCTCTAGGGATGCATGTCAGTGGAAAGATCAGGTGTCACAGTCCTGAGCCACCTACACTTGCAGAGACCCAAGGAAAAGCAATTCCAATGCCCTCAGGCCTGCATTTCATCCATCACACCTACGTACAGATCAGAGGGAATATGAGGTGGTGTTTGCTCATCTCTCTGCCCTTCCCTGCTACTGTGGTACCTGCCACTGATGTCTATTTCTATCACAGCTCCACATGACACTAAGGTCCTGTAGTTTGGGGCACACAGATATACCCTCCCTAATATTACTAAGTCAGGCTTCTATGATCCAAGAAATGATGCTGTTTTATCACCTCATATTAGTAACTCCCAAGGAAAGCCCTATTTTACCTGGCAAAATCAGCCTCTAAGCCTGTGCTACCAAATCAACACTGGGTTTATTCCAGACATTCCTAGCAACACAGGCATGCTTCAGTTCATATGAGTTCTCAGAGAGTTTATTCAACCATTGGTTTAAGAAAGCCACATAAGAGGAGCTTCAGTGATCTTAGGCATGTTCTGCAAGAGTCAGCTGGGATCCCAAAACATCCTGGCACTTTGCCTCCCATCAGCACTAGCCAAATCAAAGAGCAACAACTCAGGTAGCAATGCATCCCTTCTGCTTGCTGGCATTGCTCCAGCACTCAACCTCCACCAGCCTGCAGCAGCACTGACTCATAAAATGCTTAAACACCATCCATGCCCTGGGGAAACACTGGCATCATTAAAGCTAAGGACAAACAATGAAAACCTCATACTGGCCCCAGAAGACAACAGCAGCAAATTTAAACCTGATAGGGTCTACCCAATGCCAAAGCTTCATGCTGGAAAAAGGATCCAGTCATCAATGAGCCAAAAAGGATGCACCCTCAAACACTGACATCAGGAATATACCAGGAGTTGATATCACTTCATCACATCACTGCAAAAAATAGCCAGACTAGATCCAAAACAAGTGTCAGAGCAATTCTCTCACAAGCTGGGACAATTTAGACACTCCTAACCCAGGAGAAGCCCAAGGTACAGAGTGTTGGAACAGAAGGTTTCTGCCCACATGGATGGGATCCATGTGGGACAGACAGAACCTAAAAATTCACACATGCCTATGGCCTTTATTTGGAGAAAGCCACTATTCACAAGGGTTTGTCTCATTTCTACGGGCCTTCAGCAACAGATTATTCAAATTGACAGCAACAGTTTGGCAAGATCCTTCTCCAGTACCAAAGGACACCTACCCAGTAACTGCTCCACTGTAACATGAGGCATAATCCATGTATTTTAATGCCTTAACCACATGTCCTGGCAGCAATTGGACTGCCATTATTAAGTCTTAATAAACCCATGTTTCCATCTCCAATTCCACCAGCAGTATGTGCAAGATATTGAAAAACCATAATTCACCCAGCCCCTGCCTAACATCTTATGAAGGAACACGGCTTATAAAAACAATTCTTGGACTTTTTCCCTCATTTCTTAAGCTATGTGAGTTTTACCTTTGCTCTGCACACAGAGCAGCTAAAGATGCTTTTTCTTCTTTATGCAAAAACTGAGATTCTCACAAATCCACGATCTTGGGATAAAATTAACACAAAGAAATTTGTGACCAGCAGGAGTATGTAAATCTGTTAAGACTTTAGGGGGAAAAAAAAGCAATCTCCTGTTCCCAATCTTTGGCTATTACAAGAAAGTAAAAGCTTCTTAAATAGTCTTTTATTAGCGATTTTATTAAAGGTTCGAGCTGAACACCAAAACCCTTGGGCAGCCACAAACATTCAGTACAGACATGATTGCATTTCCTTTCTAAGAAGCTGGACCAAGCCAAGGAAAATGCAAAGCATCACTACAGCTGCTGGCAGCTCCAGAAAGAAGCCCCTACCTGTGCTGCAGGCACCAGATTACTCATACAGCAGCTGCTTGTTCTATCGTGATATAACGAAGTTTCACAACGGCACGTGAAGCAACACTAGAAACAAACATAGCCCTTGACTTCAGCGTGTTATGCAGCACGAGTGACATAAATGCTGTGCAAGTAATCACTACTATTCATAGGCTCTAATAATTCTACATTTTTCTAATGTGATCTTCCCCATACACAGCCCAGCCCTGGGTGACACCATGGCTGCACAGTTGTGTGAGCTGATAGCAGTTTTAAATGTCTTGCAGGAGAGGATCCAAATGGGCATTATTTTAAGAGCAGTTCCAGACTCTTGGAGACAAAGAAATCCTCTGCACTGAGAAATCCAGGGAGAAACTCGTAGTGCAGACACAAAAGTCCTCCCCTGGGTAAAGGAATAGACAAAATGAGAGAAAAGAGTCACAACGGCTTTACATTTGTTTTGAAAATTCCCATTTTCTCTTAATGGGATACAAATTCCCTTGTTCCCATGAGCTAACCTGTCTCTGGGGGAAATAACTCCCACCTTACACCACCAAAGCCCCCTGCAGAATCGGGTCCCCACACATTTCACCAGGACTGAGTCAGCTCACAGAGAATACGGAATAGCAGGGATCAGCCCTCAGCTTCCTAAACAAAATCAGCTGCACACCGTTCTGTTTGCATATTGGTTTCTTTTGCTCATGGTGTGCTAATTCAGGCAGCGACCACTGCAGCACATAAGGACAGCTTTCAAATAAAACAGCTACATATGTAATTTTGCCCCCGTCCTACACAATTCCATGGTTTTTTCCATACGCTCCAATGCGTATGTCCTCTGAGCATTATTAATAGCTACTAAAGAATATTATCTGCCTACCAATCACTTCAGCTTCCTACTTAATGGCAAGTACATTTTTAGAGCATCAAATATATCAACAGGGACAATGGTTGCTAAATTTGAAGTCAACAACTGGAAAACGTTAGCTACTTCATTGGTATTTTTACATGCTGCAGAAATATCTCTTGAAATAAATGAGCCTTTTTTTATCCCTTCAAAGAGATAATAAAATAATACTGAATTCTAAATACTGTCACATATCCTCAGCAAACAGCAATTTAAATTTAGATAAATACATTTTTATTGCCAAAGATAATGGGCAAAAATAACCACAATTCAACTTTGCATAGTGGATCAGATGAAAAGAAAAAAAAAGACCACCTTAAAATGATAGCTGGATGTCAGCCAGAGTGCAGCCAATGAACGCTCACCAGTACATGGACACTCTTTGAGGAGGGGTTAAAGCAAAATAACTCTAAAGAACAAATGCTTATCATTGCATCTGGCTGCAACGCTAACCTTAAAAGACTACTAAAATATTCCATTAGCACACTAACCACGGTACATAAACTTTTATGCTTAAAACGTTCAATATTTCAACGGAATTTCAATTAATGGAAATTGACTATTAGGATATGTATCAAGTTAAGTGTGATGATTTTCCTTCCTGTGCATGCACCAAAGTAGCTCCAACCTGCTGGTAGCAGCTCCCACCACGGGAGCTACATCTCCAGGAGAATGTCCTCAGCAGCTCGCTGGGGTTCAAGCCAGCAAAATGTCCACACAAATCTCCCCCCAGCACATTCAGCTCTGTGCACCAAGGTTACTTCAGCACAGGTTTAAATGTAAAGCACCCAAGCACATCTGCAATGTCTGTTCAGGGATCATATCGAACAGCAAGCACAGCCAAGAGGTGCTACCACAATTGGATGTGCTTTCTTGGGAAAACAGGAGACAAAGGTATGAAAGCACCCTTTGGAGAGTCCCAGAAGAGCAGCAGGACCTAAACCATGCCAGAAGTCAGCAGAACAGGGATAGGTTTCAGAATCATCACCAACCCAGGACACAAGAGGAGTGTGCTCTCGCAGCAATGCTACAGCCAAGGCTGTGTTGCTGTTTCAGTTTCAGCCTTTTCCAACTTTTCCACAACTCAACCTTGTTCTGAAGGTTTTGTTGTTTGGGTTGGGTTTTTTACAGCATGGAAGCTTTTTTCAATAACCTCCCTCTGGCTTGATCCATTTCCTTCATGAATCACAATGCCAGAGAACCCAGGAGGGGTGAAAAAAAAAGAGAGGTCAGGTATCACAACTCTCAATTGACATTTATTGGGCAATTTAGTCAAGCAGGCAAAGGGTCAGATAACACCCTGCAGTGCCACAGTAGCCTCTCCATATGAATTTAAAGCCTGTCAGCAGCAAGTCCCACAACTCAACTTCCTCTTCAGTCCCACTGGGGGCACAGCCTAGGAGGGAGACCTGTCTGTCATGGAGCAGCTCAGCACTGGTCTGATGGGGTTTTGGAAGATTTCTGTAAGCTCTGTGTTTCATAAGCTCAACAGCAGCTGGTGATGAGACGCAGGAGTCATGTCAGCAGAGCCTATGGTGCACCATTGACTTATTAGGAGAAGATTATGAAAGATTAAGTTATAAATGCCCATTCAGTTACTGTATGTGTAGCTGCACAGAGAGAGAGGAACACACATGAAATATCTTAGAAACCTCTAAAAAGGACTTTACAGAACCACAATACAATGACTGATCATTTTTATAGCTCGAAAAGAACTGCATCCACTCAAAGTTTGAGGCTTACTTTCCCATTTATTTACTTTATTTTCTCACCTCCTCCTTTGTCACAAGCTAGATTTTATAGGCTTCGGATATGGAAACAAAAAGCAGTTACTACTGGAAGAGAAAAATAATTCTCGATACTCTTGCAGTAGGAATTTCTATTCTTTGTACATATTTATATTCTTGATATTCTTATAGCACAAGTTTAAAGTATAACCAGCATATGCTCCTGCAGTTTGAATTACTGACTTTGCTGCCCAAACACCAGCCAGCATCAAACCCTCTCGTACCACTGATGTACAATCAAATACCCATCAACCCTGGACTGTGCACACCCTTTATGCAAAGTGGGAAGAAGGACAAGTTTCCCTGGCAGTCTGGAGAAGAAAGAAAATAAGGAGATATAAATAGCAGCAGCTGTTCAAAGACTTCAGGAGGCTTGGCATGTGCCCGTATGCCCAGCAGAGGTAGCGGACAGCAGAAATGAGACCATTTATCACGTGGACACACAGCTCATCACAAGGGAACAGCCACTGAGTACAGCTTAAACTGCTCCTCCAAAGCAAGAAGGAGCTAAACAAACATTAACTAAAGTTGCTGAAATGATGGATCTTTCTGGCAGACTGCAGTACTCCCAGGGGGTAATTGAGCTTTGGCTATGTGGGCACACATAAAATTCACCAGCAGCCTGCGCTTCTTTGCAAAACCAAAACCTTGAAGTCAGTGAAAACAAGAGCGTGTTGCACACCCCAAGGACTTGTCAGCACATGTGTGATTCACGGGAAACAGCCCGGCTGCAGTTACCCCCTCCTGCCTTCACTCCTGCCACAGTTAAAACCAAATCCCAGCAATAAGCTCCCTCTCCTTTCCCAGCAAAATTGCCTCAGTGCACTGAGAGAGTGTGCAGAGAGCAGAAAGGCAGACCTGGCTTAGCCGTTTCCACAGAGCTGCCATCATTTGCCAGTGGTCTTAAGAGCATAAATGCCTGGTTGCACAGTGTTCAACCCCAATTTGCACAGGCAGGACACAAAGCAAGTTCAGAAGCTTCCAGGGAATCAACCTATTGTCCCACATCAACCACTATATACCGGCTCACTCTTACTGCCCCTAAAGAAACGATGACAGGGATTGTTGTGATGCATAAGCACCTGCGTTTTGAGAAATGGACCAGAAATGAACATTTAAAAACAAAACAAACAAAACAAAACAATAAAAGGAAGCTATGGGCTACACTATCCTTTCTAACACGTCAAGAATTTAACATCAACATTACATGTATCCATTTTAACATTTTAGAAGGACCACTCGATCTAAGCTAATGGCGCTGAGTGACAATGTATCCTCTTTTTTCTTTCCTGGCTTGTCGCAACAGTTACTGCGCTATTAGGAGCTTGCACTTAATTCCTAATTTGAAGTTATTCACCTTCAATACCTAGTCATCAGTCTGGTCCTGACTTACTGGTTAACTTAAGGAGTCCTCCAGAACAAGTCACCTGAGCTCCTTAGGTGGCTCATATTAAGCACTTCACAGTGTTTGGGCTACTCTCCCAATGTGTTACCACACCTTCCCTGCCCTGCAAGTAAGGGCACAGGAGGTGGAGACAGGACTCCAGTGACAGCTGATTCCCTGTCAGGCTGAAAAGCTGCGCCCCGGCCCGGGAAAGGGGTGCAGAGGAATGCTGAGCAGCAGGACCAGAGCCTGGAAAATCACATCCCCAACTCCGGGCTGGGTGTCCTGCTGCCTGGGAGCTCCTGCGGGCTGCTGCCACCTAGAGATGCTCACACAGGGAGGCTGTGGGCTCACCGCCCCGTGAACCCCACTATACCCCAGCACCAACCCCAGAAAAGGCTCAGCACCCCCCTCAGCAGCTCACCCACCGGCTCTGGCCAGTGACTCACATAAAGAGGTTTCTCCAAAAAGCCTTTCAAGCTGTGCATGCTCTGGATGACAGGCTCTGCTTTCAGAGACACTGCATGTGAACTTCTGGTGTGTTTAAATTTAATTTAGAAAAACAACAACAACAGCAAAAAAGCCAACAATCAACAAACTAAAATCTCCTGAAAACTAGAAGAAAATATTTAGTTAAATTAAGGCCAGTAGCTAATGCCCTGCTAGAAAACTGAGGGCACATTTCGGAACTACTCAGCATTACAAATTAAGGTCAGGAGTGCAAAGCAGCGCTTGGGACTCAGCTCAGAGCACCCACAGGGTGCTGAGCCCTTCGCTGCTGCACTTCAAGGGACCCAGCATGCCTTTCCCTTCTACCCATTCCACTTGCTCACTGCACAGGCTTAGGAGAAAGGCTTCTTCCTTCGTGAGCTGCTACTGCCAAGTCTCATTTGGTTTACTCATAGGCATGTATTTCAGGTCCCTATTATGACTGTTTTCATGTTAATTACAAGCACAGCTCCTAGTGCCAAAATCCATACACGTAAACATCAATTACCATCTCTATTTAAAAAAAAAAAAAAAAGTCACAGCTAAGTCACTGGGACACTCAGCAGTGGTGGCATCGGCAGGGCAGGTGTACAATAAAACCCAGAGCCAAAGCTGCCCCGGGCTCCCTAGCAATGACCCCACGAGCAGGGCCACTCCAGTCTCCTCTGCCCTGCGGTACTGCTGGCTTGCAGGGCTCTCGGGGGACACACAGGGACAGTGGCAGCCTGCCCTGACCACCACGCAGAGACATCCCCACAGACCCCCACACCTGAAGGGCTGCATGGGGTGGGAGGAGGCAAGAGCAGGGGAATAAGTGGGACTTCCAGGAGGGATGTTGAGTACATAACCGCACCCACTGCCATTTAGCAAAAGGGTCAAGATGGCACAACCTCTGCAGAGCCAAGCCATATGATGGCAGTTAGAGGCTGAAACTCCCAGTCAACATTTATCGTGCCTTTGGCAGGCACTCAGAGTTCAGCCTAATTTTAACCATCAAATAGACACCGTGGCAGAGTAAATGGGAAAGGTGCCAAAGAGGGCTTCTGCAAGGGAAAGGAGCTGCATCTCTACAAAGGCATGTGGCATGTCCCATCTGACATGGCTTGGAGAGGAGCATGAAATTAAAGCCTGCTCATACATCAGCTGAACACACTCCTCACTGGAGGAAAAAAAAAAAACAAAAAGCAAAAAACAAAACCAAAAAAAACACCCAACAACCACCTGCAAAAATATTTGAAGCACAATTAATTTCTCAGAGCAGCTGAATATTTCAAACAGTACTAAGTTAATTTGGCTGTAATTATTTAACAACTCACCAGTCCCATATATCAAAAAATGGAGTTAATTTATCAGCTATTTCCAAGCAGAACAAAGACTTGCCAGCTTCCAGGTAACAGCCCAAGCTGTTTGGCTCACGTGACCCTGGCTGAGCTGTGTACTGCAAACATTATATGCCCAAGCACGGAGACAGAAGAAATCAGAAACCCCTAATGTATTCACGTATTTCCATCTTAACCAACACACATGGGATAATGATATCAAAAGTTTAGCCAACAGCTAGCTTGCTTGCTTGCATGAGCAAAGGCATCACCATCTCCCTTGAGGCACCAAAAATGAGGGCGACAGCCAGAGCCCCATTCTAATGCCCCCAAAAGCCATGCGAGCCCAAATTACCGGGAGTCTTAAATACTCGCAAATCACGGTGTCCTGTCCAGCCTGCCTTCCTATTTCAGCACGCACCAAACAGTAAGACTCAATCACTACCAGCTGCCAGAGCCCACAGAGGTGCCCAAACCCCTCCAAATAGGAAATGTCACTCCAATCCCGTTATTTTAATAAACGGATTTTCTGTTTTGCACAGTGCAGGGTACTGAGGCTTTTCAGCAGCACAGATCCAGGAGGCAGCAGGAAGGCAGGCGAGTGACCCCGGACCAATGCTTTTTATTTTCACAATCCAGTCTTTGTGATAGTCCACTCCAACAGCCAGGTTCGAGCAGTGGGAAGGAGAGCACGAGAGAATCCCAGCGGGGATGGCTGCTGCCTGAAACGGGGGAAGGATACGGGAAAAGTGCGAGACAGAAAAGTAACAAGTCAGGGGGAACCACAGGCTGAGTGTAAACAAGGAGACAGGCAAATAGGTATAGTGAAGTAAAGCCTGTGAAACAAGGAAAGCCATTCTCCTTCAGCTGGGATTTACCGATTCAAATTGCAGGAAAAGAAAACATAAGAGAAAGCAGCAGTCCAGCGTTTCCCCCTTCCCGATTTGGAGGGTTAGGAAACAATCACATGTAGAAAAAGTAAACTGTGCCCCAAGATCAAAAAGCGCCTGTGAAGCTCAACCAGGCAGCCAAAGCCGGGACACGCTTCTTTTCCTTCTCACCAAATGTATCCTTCTCTGTTACATAAAGCCCCAAAATATAAACTGAATTGTGAGAAAGAGGAGCTGTTGCACCAATACCGCCCAAACATCATAAATTTTGCATCACCAGTGTGAGAAGGAAAAAGTACAAAACAAAACAAAAAAAACCCAGTAGTTACAAAGACTGAAGAGACTTCCTTTTAATGTTTTATTCACAGTAAAGGGGAGATGCGGCGGGGGGCGATTCCCGTGCCCTCTCCGGGCAACCGAACCGGCACAGCCCGTACTACGGCAGCGGAGAGCGCTGCGCTGATGCCAACGGCAAAACAAAATTCAAGACAACGCTGCAAGTTTCCCTCCAGAAAGTTAAAAAAAATCGGCGCAAATCCTGCTAGAGGAAAAAACGCCTTTTCCGGCGTTAACTTCCAAGCCGCCTGCTGGCTACTCCCTGTGCGCAAATACCCTCGGAGCTGTGTTTATGCTGCGGTGTTGGGACACACCACACCGATTATGTACAGGTGTAAGGGGAACGAACGCTGCCTCGTCGGCGCGGCGCGATGGGAAGTTCGAGAGCGCAGCCCCGTCGGCGCGTCAGCGGCACCTGCGGGGACACGCACCGCTCTCGGCCAGGGCTCCGGCGGGCAAGGACGGCCCCAGGGCCGGGCGGGGACAGCGAGCGGGGACATCGAGCGCTCCTGCGCGGGCGATCCGCGACCGCCGGCTCCGCTCCGCTTCCCACGGGGGATTGTCGCCCTCTGGCCGCCGCCGCTCCGTGGGACCCGCTCGAACTCCCGCACCCCGCGCAGGGTACCAGGACTCGGAGAAGTTGTCGGCAGGGCGCCGCTTCGCCGCCCCGCTCCTCACCGCGGACGCGAACGCTCACCCACCTGCCTGCGCCGCCGCGGCCGCCCGCGGGGCCCCGGCCGCCGCCGCCAGGACGCAGCAGCTCCACCACAGCAGCCCCCCGGCCGCCGCCGGCATCGCGCCGCCGCCGCTGTTGCCTCAGCNGGAATGGGGAGGGGGGGAGGAGGTGAGGGAGGAGGAGCGGCGGGACGGAGCGAAAGGGCGGGCGAGGGCCTAGCACCGCGTGGGAGCGCCCCGCCCCGCCGCGCCCCCCCCAGCACGAACACTCCGCACCTGCGGGACCGCGCGTGACCTCTGCCTGGGAGACGTTCCCGCTCCTTTCCCCCCGTGCTCTGCCGAAAGTGAGAGGCCGGTGAGCACCCCGGGCAGACCCCAACGCGGGAGGCGCAGGGGAAGCTGTGAAAACCCCGAGGGAAGGATCCCCGGAGGGAAATTTGCCGCCCCGTGAGGCGGCTGAGCCTGGGCGGGGAGCGATCCTGCTCCAGAGGGCTACGAGGACAACGCCCCGATAGAGCTCCCACTAAGTTGAGGTGGCCCTAGTGCGGGCTGAGCCCGTCCCAGCGGCAGCCGGAGCTGAACTGTGAGAGCGTCGTGGGCAGCGTGAAGCCCGCCCAGGCTTCTCTACGCTGCGGGACCCTCCCACGCCTGATCCGGACAAGAATGTGGCACATCCTCCTCCTCCTCCCTGGATGCACCTGGGTGCTGCCTCAACACGACCCCCTCGCTGGATGCTCGCAGCTCCACACCACGCACAAAGACCAGAGCACTCCACCTGCACTTTCGCCTCCAGGGTGAATTTAGGTCTTCCCAGCACTCAGCTGAGGTGACTGGGAAGCTTGAGGGTGGAAGGGCTGGAAGGGAGGGCAAGGTTGTAGAGCTGACAGGGTAGGGTGGTGGCAGCTTGGCGTTTACTCTTCAGTGGGGTAGTAGGAGGACTTTGCACTGAAGCAGCAGATGAGCAGCCCTATTTTCCAGCCCACCTGCAAATCCATGGGCACACAGGTGTCATGGTATTCACAATCTTGATGGCCCCTGCCGGCCGTGTGGCGCATTCCGAAATACACTCATCTTCAGTGCAGGTGTCCTGCAACCACCAGCTCAGCATCCCTCTTATTACCACTGATCCCAGCACAGGGATGAAATGCCAACAGACATCCTAAACAGGTACAGGGAACCAGCATCTCAGCAAAGCACATTTTGGCAAGACAGTGACTGAAAATCTCAACATCTCATCACAGGTTTGAAACAGGAGCTGCCATTTATCAATCTTGACAAGTTGATTGACATTCTTAGAGCCTCAGTCAGAGCTTCAAGTGCATAAGAGAAGAACACCTTCAGTTCTTCACTCCATGTCCCCGAAATGTGGGCCTGTGTTTTGCATCTTCCTCATCCTGAACAAGCCTTTGTGGATCTCATCAGCATGAAGCAGCTCTTCTCACACCTTTCTAGCTGGTCTATGCAATGCTTGGATTGTGATGCTGACTGCCTTCCCCAGCACCCTGGAGCAGCTTAAGTGGAAGAGTGCAGCAGCGATCATCTTTTCTCCTGCCAGCTGCAATGGAACAGTTTTACCATAGGAAAACTCAGAGGAGTGACTTCAGCCCCTCCAGCCAGACTGCCTCCTTTCCAGCAAAGCCAGAGGCTTGCTTGTCTTTAAAAAAAAGAATCTCCAAATCAAGACAGTATTTCAGGTCGGATTATGACTTTCTCCACAGAGCCAAAAGTTTGAGCTGGAAAGAATTAGCTGGGCTCTGCAGAAAGGAAGCTGTAAAGGAGGAGATTTTATTGCCCTTGGTGCTGCATCCCACTGCCCCATGACAGCTCTGTGTACATCAGCAGTGGCAAAGGGGCAATTCACCAGCAGACAGAGGCAAGTGAAAGAAAAGGCAGTGGGAAAGCAGAGCCCTGATGTGCAAGGTCTTCAGCATCTTCCTTAGGGTTTTCCCTGAGACCATCACCTGGGCAAGGCTAGCAGGAGGGGCCGGGAGTCAGCCTATGCCCTTGCCAAGGGGATTATCAACAATGCTAATCATCCCTCCTCGCTGCCCCCAGGAAAGAAGCGTAATTCCTGCCTGTCGCAGAAATGGATCCAACAGGAGGCTGTGAGACGAAACTCACTCAAATATTGAACTAGAAAAATTTTGCTCTATCTGCCTCTCAGTAAACAGTGACTAATTGCTCTGGCTGGAGCTGCTGTACCTTCAAGATTGGAAGGTGCAGATGGAGCAACGATAGTGAAGGCTCCTTACCTAACGCTGGCTGTACATTAATCACAAATGTTTGCTATGCAAATCTTGTCATACAAAGCAATTATTGCTGTTCCCATACTGACCTCATGTTTATTTATTACATGAGCTCTTTATTTGAACCTTGTCTGGTCTCTCTTTCCATATAAGCGTATTAACGTGTGGCTTCCAAAGGCACCCAGCTGAGAAATTGTGGATTTATTTGTGGCATGGAGGGATGGCACAAAACACGCTGACTGCAATGCAGAGCCGAAAGGTTCAGCTCTTACACCAGTGGCTCTTCATGCAAAATATTCTAACCCTGAGGTCTTTTGCTGGGATGAAGGACACTTTCTAACAGCACAGGGCTGTGACTCCAGGCTTGCTCTGATGCAGCAGTATTAACCGATGGTTAATGGAGACTGTCAGCCCGAGGAGCCGCACAATAAAACCTGGCTTGGGCTTGTTTAGGGCCCATTTAGTAGAAGTAAAATTTTACACAGTCCTTCGTCCTTGGCTTTGCCATCTTTGCCTACCTCCAGGATGACAAGTTGCAAAAAGATTTAACTCTGCCACCAATTAATTTGCAAATGTGTTGCTGAAAGGGGAGGCGTTTGGGTAGCTGGAGCAAGGGGCGTCTTTAAGCAGCAAATAATCTCTTGCCACAGGAGTTTTCTCCATGTGATTTAATGTTGAGCAACACTGGCATCCGGTGGGCAGAGGGCTTCCTCCCTGACAGCTTATGGCACCTCACTGCCTTGGCTTTGTCCTACAGCTTCTCAAGGTGATCATGAAACACAATTTCTAAGTTAATCTGGATTTAGGACTCTTGTTTTCCCCTTTCCTTCAGTTGGGCTTCACAGCAGGCAGAGCAATATATTAATTTTTTACAGTTTTCTTTTAAACAGGGTGGATTACACTCTGCTATATAAGCCAGGGGCTTCTGAAATGAGCTGCCCCTCCAAGCTGGTTGGTTTTGTTATACAGGGATCCTGCTTGCCTAATACTGCAGGCAAGTCTCCATCCCTCCCTTGAGGATGGTGGGAAGGGTCCTTATGGTGCTTGCTTCAAACCAGACCCTCCTGTCTCACCTCTCGTGGGCCCCCTCCACGTCCACAAATGCTATTGGTGCTCTTTTACCAGGGGAAAACTATGGAAAAGCCTCCACAGTCTGAATCAAATCAAATCCCTCTGTTACGTCCCTCAGCCCTTCCTGCATCTCTGGCTGCTCTTTCTTCTGCTCTTACCACTGGCTTCAGCTTTTCCCAATGTAATGTTGTTTTTTGATGCAATTAATGTAACACTTCCCACTCCTTCCAAATAATTAATAAAGCCAGTAATTACCAGCACGCCTGATGATGAACCCAGCAATGACACACTGTGTACTTCCTCCTGACTGAATTGCCCCTCTCCAGCATCACCCTTTCCTTAGGATCTCAGCTGGCTTTCCATTCACCTGGCAGCTCACATGCCCATGTTGATTTGAAACATTCTTTCCCCTCTACATATTTCTCTTTTATGGTGCAGCTGTAGCTTTTGCTAATTGTTCCTGAAATCACTTTTCTTTCTTTTTCCTAAAGTAATATTTTTCTTGAGAGGTTGAATAAAAAAGGGGCTATAAATGACTAATCATAATTAATAAAAATGAAGAAATAATTGGGCAATATCTTTAAATGTATATGCCTGGAGTCAAACTCCTAAATCCCTGTTTCAGTTAGAGTCCTGGGGTTTTTATTCTCCCGTGAAGGAGCAGAAGTTCCCATGGCTGTCAGGGAATACTCTGAGTGATGGAATAACCCTCTGACAACCCCAGAAAGCTGAGGGCTGGGTGAATGTGCTCGACCACGCTGGCAGAACACAGCTTGCTGCTGCCCTCCTTTCCTCACTGACAGGAGGAGAAGCAGCCACACCAGAGCAAGCAGGGCTTTGGGGGCCTGGTAAACAACTTGATCCTCTTCAAAACAGCACCTTTAACCCATGGAGAGCCCCACTGCTTCCACAGGACTATTAGAAAAGGATTAGACATTTAACGGCAAGACAGTTACATTAAAAAAAAAATTAGAAAAGCAGCAATAAAAGGCTTTTGTGGTTCAGAACATAAATCAGCCTTTTAACTGCTTCCCCTTGCAGGGAGTGCAGCCGCAAACATCTAACTCAGGCATTTTTATATCTAGTTGTGAAATATCTGAGGGAAAGCAGTGCCAGGGACTGGGCACAGAACCGTGTGCCTGAGTCAGCACTGCCCATCCAAGGATGCTGCAGCATCCCGGTGGCTTTGGGAGGAAGGCTGAGTGTGATGGTGCAGGAACAAGCGTATGATCCCATTGTGCAGAGCAGGCCTTGGATGTGCACAGAGACTGTTTTGATGGCTGCTTCATCCCTGTTCCCCTCTCCTGATGATAGTTTACCACTGCTGTTCTTCCTTTGCGAGCGTAGACCAGCAGTAACTTAGATCCACCACACGTATCTAAACCCAAGCTCACTAGAAGGTCATGTTTTACAAAGTAGTAGCACAGCTATCCTAAGCAAATGAGTGCCTGGCAAATGGCCTTCCAAGGAAAAACTGCATTTGTGGTTTCTGTGGGATCAAGCGTGGTTTCCTCTTCCTCCCCTCCCCAAACTCTTTGGTTGCATTCCCAGTCGCTGATGAGCTTTTGATTTGCAGAAAATACTGCATTTTTCAGCCACAAACATGCTTTCCAAATCCCTGGATTTGCCTATGCCTGGGATGGTGCAGAGGCAGGAGGGCTGGAGAAGCTGCAGCAGAGCAGAGCAAAAAATGCCATGCAGGTCTAAACCCCAGCACAGGCAGTTTGAGAGCTGTCACACAGAACAGGTTGGAATCCTATACGTAGGGCATCCAATCAATGCATCCCTTTCTCTCCACTGCTTCTTGCAATGTCAAATGGGACAGAGCTGGCCAGGCTGGAATATGTATAACCAACTCCAGGTCCCTCTGGCTCCCTGGGCTAGAGAAGGATATATAAAGCACAGTAGTAAATTGTTTCGCTGAAAGAGCGGGAGAACTTGTGCCTTGCACAGCAGCATCTTATGTCATTTAACAAAGCAAGCATGTGTCAGCTGTGGTGACAGAGATTCTCCTTGTCAGCCGTGCCAAATGAGAAGCCCTGGTCCATTAGGCAACACATGCCAGAGTGCACAGAGCTGGGAGCAGCCACCTCTGCACAGAGTGCGTCAGCAAAGAGTTGCAAGCAGCTCTGAAACAAATACAAACCCTTTGTGTGACAGAAATAGTCACTTGGGTATCCTCTTGTTTACCAGCACAGCCTCACTTAGCATGATGAGCAGCCAAAACCTCAAGCAAGAAGAAAGCTTGTGCAAGATGACTTCTTACCTCCAGACAGCAGGAAATGCCAACTTGCTCACCTCAAATTGATGTCAAGACAATTATGGAAGTTTCTTTATAGGTGCAGGGTTTTCCCTTCACACATGGAGAAACAGGACAAAAAATACAGGATCTATATGGACACACCCAGGTGAGCAGCTCTTTGGAAATACTTCATGGGTAACTGTGAAGACCATCTGCAGGAAGATAAAGAGTGGCACAGATGCATCCCCACCTCCTGCAGAGAAGATGCTCTGCTGCTTGGCTGAGATCCCTCTCTCTACATTAGAGAAGTGGGACCCACAATGGGAGCAGTGTGGAGCTCAGCTGTGTTTGCAGGACTTCAGAGATGATATCATAACCCCAGAGGCAGAGCAGACTCGAGCTCCAGGCTGGTAGAGAGATGTGAGCTCAGCCATTCATCCACGACAGTTAATCCTTGCATCAACAGTGGGCTCATTGTAGGGTGGTGCAATGCACTAGTTTGTCTTTTTTTGTGTGTGTTTTTTTCAGAATTATTGTTTGAGGAGTAACAAAAATTCCCCCAAGCACAAAGACTTCTCTGGGAACCTGAAAGAGACAAAATTTCAGCAGTACCCAATACAACATAGACTTCATAACTGTATTTTCTGAAACTAAAGACTGATCTCAAGAAAACATTTTAAACTGTACTTGGTTTTTAGCAAAAGGATTTAAATACACACTCAGTTTAAGAAGGCCTAAAACAGGTCTATGAGGTCCACTCTGAATCAGGGCATCATATTGTTTCTCTTTATTGGTCCTCCTGTATATATCAAGCTTTTCCAAGGGCCTCACATTTCATAGAATCACAGAATAATTTGGGTTGGATTTAAAGGTCCTTTCAATCCCCCTGCAATAAGCAGGGACATCTTCAATTAGATCAGGTTGTTCAAAACCTCATCCAACCTCACCTTGAATGTTTCCAGGGATGGGACATCCACCACCTCTCTGGGCAACCTGTGCCAGTGCCTCACCACCCTCATTCCATCCAGTAGAAGATGCAGTGCTTTTTTCCCCTCATCCATGTGCAAATCATAGAATGAGTTGGGTTGGAAAAGACCTCCGAGATCATCAGGTCCAACCCCTGGTCCAACTCCAGTCCCTTTACCATATCATGGCACTCAGTGCCACGTCCAATCTCAGTTTAAAAACCTCCAGGGATGGGGAATCCACCCCCTCTCTGGGCAGGCCATTCCAATGTTTTTGTTTTCCTCCAGCTAGAATCATACACGACATCTAAATACAGCATCCTCTTGCTGGACCTCTCTCACTCATCCTTCTTTCCACCTCTCCCCTATCTTCATCATGATCCTGGTGGTGTGTCTCCCATCTGCAGCCAAACTCCTCTCAGCTCAATGATTTCCTGCTGTATTTCATGTCTTCATTCTTTTTAAAATTAAGAGCCTCCTTCCAACTGGTGTTGAGCAGAGTGTAGTAAAGACAATACGGAGTTCATCCACTTGATACCAGAAGAGTTCCTGCTTCTTTCTTCTTATAGGTGGTGAATCATAATTCAGTCTGGGCCTCACATATCACTTCTCAAACCATACAAGCACATCAGCATACTAATAATATTTGTATTTGCTTATGGATGACTCAGTTTTGCAAGATGAAAAAAGGTTCTATGAGTCCTGGTTCAACATTTTACCAGCCCAGTGTTAAAGACTGACAATAATGGGTCTGGGATTCCTACTCTGGGGTCAAAGTATGCCACTGTTTTCAACTTGTTCAGGGTTACATCTGACAAATTTTAAGGGGGACTAAAGGATAACCACCCATTCTCCAAAGCACATTTAAAGTTCTGAGTCATGATTATTTTTGAAGCAGTTTCTGAAGCCTTTTTTACATAGTTTTCCTATGAAAAATTCATTTATACAGCACAAAAATGTGTCTATAAATAATAGACCCTCCACCTCACCTGCCTCTTTATATTTCTATAGGCAAGGCAAGTTCTACTTATAACAAAATAGAGAAAATTAATGCCGTTACTTTATCAGCACACATCCCTGGTCTGGCACAATTTGCTGGATGGTCCCATTTGCCTGATAATTCATTGTTTCTATAGCAATCCCAACGAGAAGAGTTTCCCATTGTGCTTGAGGAAAAGGGCACTCCCAGGACCACAGTAGCTTTATTAGCTCCAAGTACCTTACAAATAGAGTCTGGTTATCAAAATCGGTTTCCAACAGTCACTGTTATTTCAAGCTTTGCCATTAACGTGCCCAGGATGAGCTTGCAGGGGACCAGCCCATTTGCTTATAAGCTCATGCTGAGTTGATTTGTAGGAACAACTGCACCCGTCAGATCCTTTCATGTTGTTCTTCCTGAGTTAAATAGTTCTATCGACTCTTAACTTTCTGTATAGCTGTAGGAGTCATGAAGCTGTGGATGTGAGTGGAAGCACTCAATTTAGCAAACTGCACCAAAGACAATTTAGAACCCAACTTATTACAAATTTGGGGTTTGAAATCACTTGCCCTCATCCAAGTGGCAAAAGCAGAGGCGATGGGGCTGTGCCACTGATGCTGAGGTGGTACCTGGCAGTCTGGGCACTGCTTGGCAGGCGGTTCACATGTGGGTGCTTTGCCCTGTAGAACACCCCCACCTGCCTCACCACCAGAGCCAGAGCCCACCGGGAACCATGGCACAAAGCTGAGCAGGATTTCAGGGTGCTGCTGCCAAGGCAAGAGCCAAACTTCCGCTGGCAGGCCAGGGGCAGGCAGCAGGCCAGCGGGTTGCCTTCTCTGCAGGCAGCCATGCAAAATCTCTGCCCAAATTTTCCTTTTTTTTTCCCCCTTTTTTCTTGGAATCCAGCCATTTGCAAGGTGAATGATCTCTTCTTGCACTACTATTTCTTTATTTTTATTTTTAAGAGCATGCACTAGAAAAATAAACTTTCAGCAAGTACCAGGTACTATATAAAACTTATTTAATTTTAAATTGATTTTCATATTTATTTTTAACCTCTTACTGCTTTTCTGGATATTTGGCAATCAGAAAAAAAAAAAAGAGTGCTACTTCAAATTGTGACACAGGTCTCAACACCCTGAAAACACTGAACAAGAGAAGAGATTGGGCACGAACCATCAGAGGAATTAATTCTGCTGTTTCTTGAACCTTATTCCATGTGCAGAGTCTGGCACATTCCTCATAAATATGTCACACTTGATAGCTCTTATTGGTGAAAAAAGAGCAAAGGAAGGCATAGGAGAAATCACAGCACCTCCACATTTTCCCACAACTTCCCAACTCATAGAAGCGCTTGCAGAAGAAAATTTAAGATTCTGTTTTATTTAATCCCCCCCCCACTCCAGGTTGTTTTTTTTTTCTCTATAGTTTAGAAATTTATTTCAACATCTATGGTATGTCAATAGACTAAAACTGATCCAAATTCAGAAATTGTCCCTTTTTCAGGTAAAAATAACAATGTTGTTTTCAAAAGATCCCTCAAGGTAAAAACATTCCACTCCCAAACTGCCTGTCCTGACTTAAAGTAACTCTCATAGGAAGGGAAAACTCTTGTTTTTCGACCCACCAAGCCTTCCAGTTCTCCCATACTGCTGTCAAATTCCTAATCATAGAATCAGAATAATTTGGGTTGAAAGCATCCTGAAAGACCATCCCCTTCCAGCCCCCTGCCGTGGGCAGGGACACCTTCCATGAGATCAAAGCCCCATCCAACCTGGCCTAGTTTGATTGTGCAAGAGGTGATTTGAGTCCAGATCCTGTCTCACTGTCCATGACACAAACACTTGACCACTTACTGACTTCAGCCCAGTTTTTCAGAGCTTTTCTAATTTCAGTAGTTCTCCTCTTCTGCTATAAAAACCTGCCACAAGTTATATCTGTCCCTACAAGCAGGAATGATTGCAAGCTTCCCTCTTAATGTTTGAATTAAGACTTAATGAAGACTCAGAATTTAAGACTAAATGTTCAGCTCCTGTCTAATTATGTTTGTAAGGTTCAATTTGCTTGGCAAGCATTGGAGTTAAAAAACAAACCAAAACAAGTCCTAAACAATACTTAGACATTCAAGAACACAGCAAATTCTTCCTCAAAATGGCACAAGAAATACTCACAGAGCTCTGGTACACACTTTCACAGCTGGAATCCTTTTATTTTAAAATCATCCAATTTCCTGAAAAAAAAACCCCAAACAACAAAACAAAACCAAAAAGCAAGTTCACGACCTTGTGATTTAAAAAGAGTGAAATAGCTCAAATATTTCTGCTTGTCTATTCTGGCTGCTCAGTGTGCATTATATGAATATGGCTGTGCTTCTATTCCACACCTCTGCATGGGTGAAGATCTGAAGTAGAGATCCCCTTTGCAGCTGCTATGTATCACTTTTCAAGAATTGCATTTAAAGAATTTCATTAAGCTGCTGTTTACCTTCCACTTAGGTCTTTCATTACAATTCCAGCCTTAGGTTGGATCAAGTTTTCACTTTTATAATATTTTTCCTCTCTGTAGCAATGCTTTGTAAACAGCCTGCTTATATATGACTATGAATGAGATGGAAAAGCAAGGGAATATCTTGTGGTATTAAGAAAAAAATTGCTGTGATTACTGCCTTATACAATGCACTTGATAAATTTGAATCATCTAAATTTTTATTGCAGCAGTCTTTAAAATAAAGAGCTCCAATTTCCTTTTTTTAAATTTTAAATAATGCACCAAAATTTTAATAAACAATTTAGTCTGAACCACAGGGAGAAATGAAAGGCTGCTCCATGTAGTGACTCACTGGATTATTGAAAACAACTATGTGGCTGCAACTGCTTTGACTTCCCAATATATCTTTTCCCTCTGTTTTTAATAACAGGATCACTGTAGAGCTTTGATGAAAAATGAAATTTCCTTCTTTTCCAATGGATAGAAATACGTAGATGGATTCGAGAAATGCATCTAAGACCAGACCTTTAACATACCTAAAGCCTACCAGGCACAGATTTTTACATGTATGAATTGTAGAAATCTCTCTGCCCATCTTAATTCTTGTGATTTATCCTCTCATGTGCTTTTTCCCTTCTGAGTATCAGATGATCAATTTTTCCCCTTTTGTTATGAATAAGCCTACCTCAGAAATTAAACACAAGGCTTTAATATCTGGGGGAACTGTTGCCACCACTGCTTATAAAAGAGATGGGAATAGAAAGGCTGTTCTGCTGTGGGACATTAAATAGATTACACCTCTCACTACACCAAAAAGTGCAGTTGTCAACATTTAACTGACTTGTTAATAGCCAGTAGCTTTTATTTCTTTTCCTTTATAAGTGTATCTACAGTTAACCACAAGAAAAAAAACAAACAACAAAAGGGTGCCAGGAAGGGTTTCCTTCTTTACTGGTGGCCCCTCCCAGGTGGATGCTCCAAGCCTCTTGTTTCACTATATGAATGCAGAATTGTGGCTGTCTTCACCCATCTCTGGTAGCACTACTGACACTACTTGATGTTTAAATAAATGAATGATTTGCTGTGGGATTCAGGAGATTGTGTGTTTTGGTAGTGCTTGACACACTGACAAGCAAGTGAAAAATGTTGCCCTGTAAACACAGATGTCTCTGTTGATATATTTGTTGTAGAAAGGTATTAAGCCACTGTAAACCCCAGGGTACCCCAAAAAAGATTTATTTCAATAAAAACAGAGAGCCATTAAACTTGTTCATCCTCTCTTCACAGGCTCTGGTGTGAAGAGAAATGTTACATATGCACTTCTGTTGATCTCCGTGCTTGACAAAGCCATGAGCACATGGAGCAAGAAGCATTTCTGACACCACCATGTTTCTTTTAACTACCCTGGAAAACCTGCCAAGGGCTGAGTCCCTCTTCCATTGAAATGCCAGTTTATCATCACTGATACAGATAGATAAGCAAATATTCCCTCCATCATGTTTTGGAGTGGACTTCTTTTTTTCACTATGCAGAACAGGTGAATCACTTTCTTCTTAAATATTTACTAGCCTTAATAAAAACCAAAGCAACCAAGTGACCAGGTAAAACAAATGGCACCTGCCAGCCAGTTGGACTGCTGTAAAACTCAGTGCTGGAAGGGGCTTTTTTCCAGAACAGCTTCTTGATCTTCACACAGCTTCATGTTAGTCTTCCTGATGACCTCCTGGTGCTGAGCTCTCTCACAGGAGCAAAGCTTGGGGTAAGGAGATGTTACAAATGTCACTACCTTTGTAGATGAATTATCTCCAACAACACAGGGCTGCTGCTGGTTGGTTTTCTGGAATCTCCTCCTGTTGTGAGTGCAAAGGGAGTAAGGTCTGCAATGCATCAATCAGCTCAGGAGCAGGATTCAGTTCCAGAGGTAATCCTTATCCTCTCAAACCCTTAACCTAAAGGAACAACAGGCAGGTGCAAAAACCATCTTGTGTTGGCCATTCAGTTTGCTTAGCCTAACAAACATCACAGAAAGCATGGTGGGTATGCTTTAGATATTGTTTAGATAATGTTCCAGCATTGCTGGGGCTATTTAGTCCTTCAGATTTTTGAGATATTGAGGAAAGCGTCCACAACACAAACAACTGCAGTGAAATAAGAGGCTGGCTTGAACACCAAGGACCCACTTAGACTATGTGAGCACAGAGAGATGATCATACTGTCTGCCTTGGCAAGACCTGTCCTCCCACCCTGCTTGGTAAGCATCCCTTCAATACCTGTAAGGGGTAGAGCTGGTCTTTCAAAACTTTGTCTTTCCCATCCACTCTTATTTTTGTCATATGGAGTAGGAATCAAAAATGAGCCAGTGGCTTTGCTACTGTAGCACAAGAAAAATCATAATCTCCTTGTTGACCTGGTGAAAGAAAGGTGAAGGACCTGAATTTCTGTTTTCCCACCTCCAGATGCCATTTATACTGATAGGTAAATTTTCACAGAAAAAAAAAGAAAGATAATTATCTGCAAGTGCTCTGCTGTAGCGTGAATTGGTTTGTCCAACAGCAGCAGATAAAGGTGAGGGCAGCTCACTATCACAGGCACTCACGTGCAAGAGTTTTTACCTACAGAAAGCTTTGGGTTCCAGGCAATGCAAGGAGAGCAAGATAATTTGCAACCACAGAGCAATTGAAAATGAGGTAAAACAAAGCAGGGTGGGGAAAGGGGCAGCTTTGCACTGCACAAAGCAAAATAACACGGCACGTTTTCACCAGTTTTAGCTGGTGTGACGAATGTGGCTTTTTGTTCTTTTAAACCAGGGAAAACCTGTGGTGTAACCCCTCTCCAGGGCTTGATGGCCAGAGGGTCACCTCGGCAGGCACACGGCAGAGGTGGCTGTGGTTCTGAGGTTTGGCTGGCAGACAGCTCAGGAACACGTGGGATGTGGTGGGGCATCACAGAGGTGTTGGCTGGGCCACCTGTGAGCCAGTGATTCCAGGGATGTTTAGCTGAAAAAGAGTCACCCTCAAGCCTTCGGTGGCTCCAGAAACACTGCTGGAAGGTCTGGCACTCCCTCAAAAGAAAGGGAGAAATGGGGAGGGGGGGNGAAAGGAGGAGGGGGAAAAATAGAAAGAAAAGAAAAATGAAAAAGACAAGAGGGAAAGGAAAGCCTATTATAAGTAATCCCTGTTGCAAAGTACCAAGCTTGACACCCCAAAACACGGTGAAGGTGGTCCCGGAGCCCGCTGGGGCTCAGTGCCGCTCCCGCAGTACGACACTGCCCTCTCACGGCTACTCTACTGCCAAAATCTAACGTTTACGGGGCCACAAAGGCAACCCCGGCCTAAAAATCACAGTTACCCTCCTCGTTCGCTCTAGAAGTGCTGTGGGGTGTACCCTGATGTCTATGGAAGCAGAGCACTGCGGGAATCCAGCTGCTCGCATCCCTCACCCACTCCCCGTCTGGAGGTGGTATGGGTGGGATTGATTCCTGCCCCATAGGCACTCATCACCTCACATAGAGGGGCATGGAACCAAAGAGGGAGCCGATTATCTGCCCTGGCATGGTCCTACACCCTGCTTCCATGCTGAGCTGACCAGTGCCACCTTCAGCCCAGGTTTATACCCATAAGAAAAACCCAGAAGAGCCTATCACCACATTGCCACTGACAAGCGCTCTCCTTGCTTTGACTTTGTCATGCAAACTGAAAAGAGACTGTGTTCGTTCTCAACACGGAAAAATTTCCTTGGTAGCACCAAGTCAGCACTAGTGCCAGGTAAAGCAGACGTTTGCCCAGAAAAGATGTCCTCAATGGATGACAAGGCAGCAAGGAGTTGCTGCTGCAGGGACTTGGGAAAGCTGAGCCGGGTGATGCCCCGGACTCCTGGAGGATGGCTCAGGGTGTGTGGGCAGCACACACAGCTGGGATGGAGGGATATAAAGAAGTGTAAGATGCTACTAAAAATGTACCATATATCTACTTCTGTTGCACAACTCAGGCTCTTGAGCTGGAAATAAAACAAGCAGGTACAAGTGCAAGCTCCACTTGGATGCTGCCAACCTAACAGCTGCCCCCAGTAGTGTTTCAGTCTCTCCAACTCCAATTTTTTCCTGATCTGCAGCTCACAGAAAGACTTTGGCCCTCAAATTTACCTTCCTCTTGCAGACTTGTGGCCTCCAGCCCTATGTTCCTCTGCTCCACAATGACTCCAACTGGATGGTGTTTAAACCACGGTCTCAACAGAGCATCACCAGAAAGCTGAGGACCAAGGCCTGCCAAAGCAGGAAAAATAACTGGTTTGCTGAGAGACTGAGACTGGACTTTTCTCTGATAAGTAAATAAATGGCAAATGAAGAAGTCAAAACGTGCACCACGCAGTTTGGTTCAGCATTTGCTTCAATGCCACTGTGCAACGCACTGGCAATGGCAAGTAAGTAGATTATGGACTAAACAATTTACAATAGGTAGTCCATTACTGAATACATACTTCTCAAATTAATCACTGACACAGGCTAATGATGTAGTCTCAAGCCAAGAGGCTTGAAACAGTTTTACAGAAGAAACCAATCTTGATCTCTGCTGGTTGCAGAGTCCTTCTGCTCTTGTTTCTTCAGAAAAAAAACCATTTTCTAGGTGCAATTATTCAGTGGCTGGGCTTAACCCAATGCTCTGAAGGATGGAGGTAAAGTAATTGACTATATTCATCTTAGTATTTCTTTTGCATGCTCTGAGATTATAAATACAAGACAAAATACTGTTACAGGAGGCCAATATTTAACAAGGTATCTATCATGGGGGCAGGACTTTAAGCAAATGGGAATGCTCCACTGAGAGTTGAACTGCTGGGGAGCCCCAGATAAGATGCCAGCTCAGGTACATCAAGGTTAATAGTAGGTGATTTCATAATGTTTAGCAAAATGTGCAACATCCCTGACTGTCAATGTCATTCATAGCATCGCAGGGTTTTCCCCTCTCCTGGGGGCTGGAAAAAAACTGGCCCTTATCCATCTTGTCACCCTATTCTCCCCACCACAGACTGATCCAGAGCCCATAGGTCCTGCTAATGAGAAGGCTCACAAATCCAGTGGGAATATGGACAGTAGCTGCAGGCTGGCATACAGCTAACCTGGAGTGAGCCCGTACTGCAGGACTCCAGAGGACTTGGTTTTGGGCACCAAATTACCTTTTCCCATCAAGAATGGAGGTTTAAAGAGCAGCAATCCCAAGGGATGGTTTGTCTCCTGACCCCCAGTGACACACAGGCACTGCAGCCCCCTCAGATGAGCACCACTTCATTAGTCACGCTGCCCCAAATCATCCCTCAGCCTGAATTCAGCTGCCTGCCCTGCTGCTTACCTTCTGTGTTCGATATTGCCCTTTGCCTCCTGCACAAACACAGCCAGGCAAGGTTTCTGTCTCGTGGTTCTCAGACTAATTACAGAGTGACGAGGGGCCACATCCCATGCGATGGTTCAGGACGCAGCGCCAGCGCTGAGCTCCACCTGGACCAGCAGAACAAATGTCAGCACAGAGCCATAAGGTCAGCAAGGAAGTCAAATATTGAAAGGGGCAGGAGAAAGTCTGCAGGTGCAGTATCTGCATTCATTGCAGGCACCATCTGTCCCTCAATGTAGCGTTGAATCGAACCTAAAGAAAAAGATAAAACTGCCAGTTTTGGAGAAAACTGCAGATCTCTAAACCAGCTTTGGATCAGAAAAGGAGGGTTCTACAAACCATAAGGACTTTTACCCAGCAACATCTGAGCTGCTCTCACCTACCACTGGGAGCCAGGGCACCCATCCCTGGGGCAGCAGGGAAGCAGTCTGGGGTAGATGGCAATGCTGGACTTTCCCACCTGCAGGGGAAATTTGTCACATCCCCGAGAGATTTCCCACTGGAAAAGGAAGGGTTGTAAATTCTTTAGATGTACAAAAAGGGATTACAGCATCCAATTCCTGCATATAATGTAAGTAGTTCTTCATGTTATACTTGTTGCCTACTCTTTGTAAAATATCCAGTGTCTTCTTTTTCCTTTTGCTCCATTCAAAACTCATAAAAACCTTCAAGGCATTTCTAAAGCAAGAGATACCAGACCACGCTGTCTCACTGACACCAATCAAGTGTTATACTCCAAGGTTTCCACGGCAGCTTCTCTCCTGGCAGACAAATCTCAGTCTTCAGTCAACCCAGGGAAAGGTCAGCCAAGCCATCAAACATTTCAAAGCACAATTAAGACCCGAAATGAGCGAAGTTAAAGTTTAATGCTGAAACTTCACTGCTAGTTGATGCTCACCAATTACAAGGGTCACTTGAAATACCATCAGCAGAACCACTGTGTGTCAGAAACCTGTCTGGTGATGGGCATTAGCAAATTTTTTGGCAACGCAAACAACCTTGCTAAAATATGACTGCTGCTTCTAGATTAAAAAAAAAAAAGCAATTGAATCTGAAGAACTATAGGTTGACATGTTTGGATGCCCTTAAAACAATCCAGTTCCCATACAGGTGTAGTTGTCCAGAAGAGGTCTGGCATTAACTCTCCATCCCAAGAATATAGCATGTAAGGATAAATCAGACCTGTCTTAGTTTAGAGGAAACTAAGATATTTATATTGACCAGGAAAAGAGGAGCTTCCCCCAAATCCCCAATCACCACTTCTTTGAAATTTAGGAGTCAGAAAATTTTACAGAAAATCAGAAAAATTTACAAAAAGAGAAGATAACGGTTCTTAACTACATATATATATATATAACCAAAACTAGGACAGAACAAACAGCTACACTGTACCTCCAAAGAAAAGAACAACCCCTTTAAATGAGACTGAATTTTTGTCCTTGGTGCAATTATATTCAGAGACAGCAGGGGACGCTGCCAGCCGAGTAGGACAAAGACCAAAGTGTGGGGTGGGGTATTGGCTCCTCTGAATGACTCCCGT